>VDFB02379711.1:149082787-149105112 GCA_007258455.2 Sequoia sempervirens | reverse complement strand
AACAGGCTAAAAATAGCAGGGCGACTAAAGGTGGCAATGTCGACAGGTTGATAAGGTTATGAAGACGCTATGTTTAAAATTTCAGGCCATTCCAAGCTTCAGAAGTCCAAATTCAGAGAATTTACTATAAATAGCAGGGCACGTAGGCTGGCGAGGATGATGAAAAATTTGTCTAAGTCTGGAACTTCGTCTGGCAGGCATGGAGAAATGCGCCCATCTCAGCTAGAGGCATGAAAAATTTCTAAGTGTGAGTTTATCCACCACCCAGGGCAAAATGCGCCCAAGGCAGGAAAGTCAAAGAGAGTCAAAGGTTTTCGTCCTGCTCAGGGGTCCAAATGCGCCCAAGGAAAAAGAGGGAAAAAGCTTAAAAAGTTTCTAAGGCATGAAGATCCGCCTCACACATCAAAATGCGCCCATCCTTCACAAGCATGGAAATGCGCCCAGAATTCAAGGTGGTCAAAGCAAAGTCAAACATGAAAATCCGCCTCACACATGAAAATGCGCCCAAGGTTGATGTTTATCCTTCACACAAGAGGAAATGCGCCCAACTTGCAAGGAGTCAACAAGAAAGTCAAAGTTTTTCATCCTCCTCAAGGGGCAAAATGCGCCCAAATCATGCATGTCAAGACAAAATTTTGGAAGGTGAAGGGTCACCCAAAGATGTTGGAGATTTCATCCTTCACAAGTATGGAAATGCGCCCAACTTGCAAGCTTGTCCTCCTCACCCTCCTAAATGCGCCCAAATGAGCTCACATGAAGACAAAAAACGGAAGTTGAAAAGTCACATGAAGGCATTTGCAAGTTCGTCCTCCTCCTACAAGGAAATGCGCCCATGTTTAGATGGTAAATGGTAAATACAAGTGGTAAATAAGGTGAAAAATGTTACCTAGCGTGGTAAAAGGTGGACGTTATCCTCCTCTACACTAAGAATGCGCCCAAGGTGGTGGGCCTTGGTGAAAACTTTGCTAGAAGTGTGCGCCTAGGGAGTTATAAGGCGTTGGAATTTCCTAAGGCGTGGAAAATATTTGAAGGGGTTAAGAATAAAGTGCTAAGTGAAGTATGCGCCAAAGGTTGATGGGAGTCATAAGGTGTTAGAAAATTTTCTAAGGCGTGTGAAGTCAAAACAAACTTGCTAGGCGTTGGAAGTGGTAAGTGTTAGAAAATATTTGAAGGTGTTGAGAATAAAATGCTAAGTGAAGTGTGCGCCTGTGAGTAAGGGAGTTATAAGGTGTTAGAAATATCTTGAAGGCGTTGAAATATTTTCTAAGTGTTGAAAATTCTCTAAGGCGTTGGGCTTTTGAATAAATATTTTCCAAGTGTATGGGATGAAGTGGAGATAAAATGTACAAGGCGTGCCGGGAATGAGTAAATTCCTCCAAACGAAGTTGATAAAAAAATTCCTCTCCACTGGCAATCAAAATTTTCTAAGGCAAATTTTCCAAATGCAAAGAGATGATTTAAATATTTTCTAAGGCAAATTTTATTTTCCTTGGAAAATACGCCTAGAGCTCCAAGTTGATGAAATTTCTCAGAGCACGAGCAACCTTTTCTCAGTGATGAATCCAGAGACAATGATAATTCAAGTTCTTCAAATTTTTCAAGAAGTCAGAGCAACACAGAGTGATCGCAAGCGAAGAACGAATTTAAATGATGGAAATAATATTTTTCTAAGGTTCAAAATTGAAAAAATTAAATGAACCCGTTCGTTGGGTACCCATCGATTCGAGGTGTTCTGAAGAAAATTTGCTTCTGGGTACTGAACATTTGCGATGATGAACGAATTTCCAAGTCTTCTGAGCTTCGCCGACACTTTTTCAGTGAAGAATTTGATCAGTGCTCGAATGGTGAATTTTCCTAAGGGAAAATTTTAAATTTTCTAAGGCAAATTTGAATAAAATGAGTTTTCAAGATGAATTTTCTTCGAATGATGAATCTGAAGGGAGTTGCCTAGATAAGTTTGTTTAAATTCCTCGAAGATGAATTTTCCAGAGCAGATGATGAAGTTAAAAATTCGAATTCAAGTGACAGAGCTCCGGCTGGTGAGTTAAAAGAAGATGAATTAAATTAAATTTTCGAAAGTAAAACTAACGTAACCAAAGTCAAGTTTCTAGAAGAATAATATTCCCGACGACTGGAGACAAGTGTCAGAAACATCAGGGAGGGAAAATTCGAATTCTTGAAGTGGAGTAGTGGAGTTTAATGGCACTGGCTAAAATTAACTTCTTCTAGAATTTGAATTTTAGCTATAAAATGGAGAAGTTTTTCACTCATTTTCACAGCTGGAAGTCGAACTTGCTCTGAGAGTGAAGCATTGCAGTGAGTTGCTGAGGCTTGAAAGAATTTGAATTTTGCTGAGAAGTGCAAGTTTGCTGAGGAGGCGCACTTGGGAGTTGATTAAATTTGTGCTGAGAGAAGTACGCCTTAAGTTGCTGATTAAGGAAGTTGCTAGCTGCTGAAGAGGTACGCCATTAAGGGAGTGTTTGCTGAAGATCATAGTTGCTTGAGAAGGTACGGCTTTGAGGCTGAAATCTGATTTGTTAAGTAGAGTTGAAAGGAACGCCTTGTATTGAGTTGAAATAGTTGAGAACTTTAAAAGTACGGACTTGCAAGTGTGAGATTGCTGGTTTGAAGTGTAAAGACATAGAAATTAAAATTGCTGATTGCTGATACAAGGTCATTCAATTTGCTGATTGTGAAGTAAAATCATCAGAGTTCACTTAGAAATCTGTTCTAAGTGTTGGGACTCGAATATATTCAAGAGAAGAAGCTGAGGTTTGCAAACACGAAAGATATTGCAGCTTCTAGAATTCGACTGCAGCCCCTATCATGCCTTATTTTATTAAATTTAATTACTGATGAATGTTTGTTATGTTGCAGATGGCTGAAGCGAGGACAACCGGAAAGGACAATGGTGCCTCAAGACAAGCTGTGATCAAGAAGCTGAGCAAAACGTTCATGCCAGAGTCGAAGTTTGTTTCAAAGCTGGGCAAGTTGACGGACACTAATTTGGGCTCTGTCAACTTGGAGACCCTCAAGAACAGGCTGTTCGGTATTGGAAGTCATCGGGCTTCGGTCACTTCGCACAACATCAACCGGCGGATTATATGTACTGCTGGTTTTCCTCAGCCTATTCAGTTCGGAGCTGATGATGGAGTGCCTAATCGTTAATATTTAGAAGGGACACCGGACGATCACGCCACCGATGGGCTAAGTGCTTGCCAATCTCAATTCGCAGCCATTGGTAAAGCCGGATCCCGCAATGTAAAACATGATCTACAAGTCCAGGGAGCGAGCGGAGCGGATGTATGCTTCTGCTTTTGAACGGTGCATGGATACAATTAACACTCACTGGATGAGCACTCCAAAGCCTTCTCGAACGAAGTTGCCCAAGCAGATCATAGCAGAGGACCTGAAACAAGAATATTGTGATCTTATCATGTTGTTGAGCAGGGTTGGTGGTTGCCCACAGTCTTAC
Source organism: Sequoia sempervirens (assembly GCA_007258455.2). NCBI lineage: Eukaryota > Viridiplantae > Streptophyta > Pinopsida > Cupressales > Cupressaceae > Sequoia > Sequoia sempervirens. The sequence continues at coordinate 149,101,637 of VDFB02379711.1, read as the reverse complement.
ATTTTTGAGCCTTGGATGTTTTATTACATCAACCTGGTGTTAGAGGGCAAGGATTATGTCAATTGGGCTGAGATGATCAGCGATAGTATACATGAGCAGCTCCTGAGCTTGAGGAGGACTAAAACGTTTTACATGAGCTCCTACCTTATTTATATGTTGGCACGAATGACGAGGTACAGGGGGATCTCTTACAAAGAGCCTGTTGGATGCGGCTCTCATCAATTCAAAATCCATGAGGCATGTACACAGTTGCACCTGTCAAGTACAACCCACTACAAGCGTGTCAACGATTCATTCACCATGTACATCACAAGGCTGCTTCAGGAGAGGTTACATCACAGAATCTCTAGAAATGCACAGGAGCTGATTGAGAGGTATGGGTGCTGGTTTATTCAATTTCCGAGATTTTCATACATTAGGCTGCAAGGATTTTCTTCATACCCTTATAGGCTGCCTAAGTACCCAACAGATAAGATAATAATGCTAGAGATATCTAGATAGTTGCTAGCCTTTGACAAAATCCAAAAGAAGAAGAAGAAAGGAGGGATAGAGTTTCCAATTGTGATGGGCAACTCGGATGAGGTGTGTCCTTCGATACAGGCGGCTAGAGAAGCTGAGAATGAGCTTCAATTTTATCATTTCTCATATCATACAAGCCGACAGCATTATGACCCGCACCATAACATCAATTGGGTTCTGTCGGAGGAATTCAAACATAAGGCCACCATTGAGGTTTATTGGGCTGATGCAGTTGATGAGATTGAAGTGAGGAAGAGAATGTTCTCTAGGTTGCCGATTACTCTGATCAGGGAGTGTGAGGTAGTTCCAGTTCCGGACCAAGTCAGCGAAGATATGGATGTTGTGCATCCAGATTATGCAGCTGTTCGAGATACTCCACTTCCACCTATGGATTGGTCAGAGCCCGAGGTTGCTGATTTGGATACTCTATCCATCCCGGTTATGACATTCACCAGGGCATGGGTTGATAGAAAAGTGAATAGATTGAAAAGTAGGTCAATTGCTTTGACGTACAACTTGATGGGAGATCACAGGACGCCCACCACAGGAAGAAAGAAACAGATCACAAGAGGACCAAAGTCCCAAAGAAAGAATTAGTTCAGCCGAGCTCCACGAGTCAAAGCGCTGGCGCATCTTTGGAGACACGCTCTCCGCTATTGCCAGAGGTGTCTTTGTTTGCTGATCGATCGTAGAATTGCAATGAATCGTACCGCAGCGCTGTGATGATATCTCAAATTTCCACGGAGGAGCCAATTGGCCGAAAGTGCCACCGTACCATTAGTTGGATCGCCAGGATCGCCATAGGATGATGAGGGGACTATTACTGACCCTCAGTTTCAGCAGGAGTTAGAGGCGGCCATGAACGATGGCGATGATGATATAGTGTCGGGTGACACTCAGCCACTTGAGGACGATGAGCCTCGCCAGAATGAAGAAGAAGTTGAACAGGTTAGAGAAGTCGAGGCACAGGAGCAGCAGCCCTTCGATATACTATATGAGGTGCCCGATTGGCTAAAGGATAGAATGAGAAGAAGCCCGAGTGAAGAGATTGATCCAGCAGTTGAGATGGAAGAATTTTTGAATCGGATCAGTGCTCCTCCACCGAAGAAGAAGGCAAGAAAGTTTTCAAAGATCTCCACTGATGAGGATGGCTCTCGTACTCTTCACGTTGCTGTCCCACGAGTCGAGTGTGACCGAAATGAAGCAGTTCCTGAAAATTATGTGGTCACCACTCTAGATTTCCACTCTACCGGTGCTCCGCGATTGTTGAGGAGTGTGATAACCTTCCTTGCCCTGGCTGATAGATTATCTAAGAAAGAAGGAAGTATAAGAAGAAACGAGAACACAAGGCGCTAGTTGGATATGCATGCCAGCTTTGTCTCGCTCTCGAGGCGTGGATGTACCAGTTGATTGAGCCTGTGCCAGATATCTTTAGAGTCGATCAGCGGCTTGGTAGAATTGGGGAGGATGGCACAGGAGGCAGACAAATGGGTCATAGGAGTTCGTACTGAGACAGAGAAATTCATGGAGGACCTATCCTTTGCTTTTCAGCAGGCCTCTACTATTTTGGCACGGATGGACGCGGTGGATCATGCTTGGGGCGATGCCTCTATCTATCAGAGTAAGGTGATCCAAACAATCTTGAGGCGCTGGAGGCACGCCATTGCGCCGCCGATTGATGGAGGTGTCATTCAGCGTAATGACCCATATGATTCTCCTCGGTGGTATTCCCTTCGCCATTACGGGCTGGCTTCTTCGATGACAGCGATCCAGCCAGTGGCATAGGGCCAGCGGCCAATATCATAGATGGAGTTCAGAACCCCTTTGAGGCCATATTTGCTAGGCGGCTGAATCCAGATGAAATAAGTTTTGATAATTTGAGGGGTTTGCTGGTGCCTTTCTTCGCAGACATTAAGACCTTTGTACAAGATGACTTTGAGAATACTGCTACATTCTCCACTTTGATCCAGAACACGCAGGACTCCTTGGCTGCTTGGAGAAAATCTTGTACAAGGCACGAGCATTCAGTCACGGTGTTAGAGTTTCAGTTGGATTGTGTTCCACCGATTTCAGCTCAGGAGGTTGAGGCCGTACTTAGCAGATTTGTTGAGTTGGCAGTCAGAGAGAAGGCAAATGGGAACACACTATTGGACGAGGATCTTCTAGAAGACTGAATATGGAGCATTTATTACCTTTTTCTATTTTTGGGAGTGAGTGGGAATCTTTGATTCATTTAATGTACCACTCCCTATTCTGGCAGTTTTTAGGGTTAGGGCTGAGGTGGCACGATTCTGGCCACTCTATTAATTGTAACCCTAGCCGTCTTTTGGGACTTGGCTAGCTATAAAGGGGGAGTCCCCCTCATTTGTAAGGGATTAGAATTAGAAATTAGAGATCAGAGATTAGATCAGAGCTAGAATTGAGATAGAGTTAGAGCTAGATTGTAGAGCATTTTTGCATAATTTGGAGAAGAGAGAAAGTTTTCCCTTTGAAAACTTTTGAAGAGATTGTTGTGTAACACATTTTATGATAATAGATCTTTCATTGATGATGGAATTCGTCTAGTCATGAAATGCTAGCAAGGTTTCTTCTTCCTTTCGTATCCAAGTAGCTTAGTTCATGCAAAGTAGCTTACTTCGGTGTATGGTGTTTTATTGAGATAGCTTCGCTTTATTCCATACCACTAGCTTGTTGATGATAAGTTCGCCTTTGTGTGGTCGTGATCGACATTACATTGAGTTTAACTGCTGTGATTTAAAGCTTATATGCTGTGATGGTGTATGCATGTTAAGTCATAATTTCTGAACATCTTTGCTATCCCCTTTGAAGATTGCACCGGATTTTGGCTGAGGCCGGTCCGACGGAGGCTAGGCTAAATCTGGTTGAAGTCTATTGAAACGGCTCCCCCACATACCCTCGATTTAGAATAAAGTATAAGTTTCTGGTGGCCTTACCTCCCTTTTACTTTCCTCAGACATTTCTGATTAGTTTTAGGAAAAGAACCATACTACAAATCATACACGAGAATCCCTTCAAAAATCATACATTAGCTGCTAACCTAAGAAATCTCGATAATTGTGTAAGTCCCTCGCATTTAACACGAAGAATACACATCAACCAAACCGGTCTATTCCGCACTTAAGGAACCTTGGAGTTGAACATGCGAACTTTCTCGCAATCTTAGCGCATGGAATACTTTGATCAAGAGAGAACGGAGTAGCCCAAACTATTTTGTTCTTCGGCTGATTGGTGAGGTCACAAAAATCGCATCAACAATACCCGAGAGTTCAGAGCCTCGGTCATATTCTCAGGAGACGGCGAATTTAGGTGATCCAACCATCCCATTCCCGCTCCTTTACCCTCATGCTCTGTTTACCTTGAAGGTATTGGATAGATAAAAGCTAGTTAGTCGTAGTTGAGATCTGCAGAAACCAGAGAAAAAGCTTAGCTACGGCGCATTGTGTTTGTGCACCCTTGTGTCCTGCCGCTGAAACATAAAAAGATAGGAACTTTAGTTTACATTTCCCTTTCCTACGCATTGCTCCCAGCAGAGAGGGACTTCTCCTCTTTAAATAACAAAGAAGTGTTGCAAAACATTTGAAATAGCTGAACGTTTACAATCAGCACTCCAGAGGTGCTAATTTAAACGCCAACACATGTCAGAGAAATCATCAGAGTTTTCAAATTTTGATCATCTGGGTCCTCTTAAAACAATCTTAGTAAGTACACACCATTGAGTCTAGAAACAATTGCAAAGGTCCAATCAACGATCGATATTGCAAATATGCTCTATTCAGGTGCCCTGCTAATATTGGAAACCTTGACTCTCTCAAAATAGTAACTTACTATAAATAGTAAGTATGCCAAACTGAGTCAAATAACCTGTGAAAAGGCCAAAACCTGAATCTAGCTGAGGAGTAATGTCTCTAATCACCGGGTAATTGCCACAGAAGACCCCCTATCCCTAATTGTTAGCCTACGAGGGTCAAATGATAGGCTAATCCTTACGAACTCTGATGCTCACAAAAATGGGGACATTACATAGAACCCACAGAAACACTGTTAGAACATAGGTCTTCATAATTTGAACAAATCTTCACCTAGACCTCTAAAACTTCTGAAGGATGGACTTGATACACTCAACAATAAACCTTTAATCCACAGCAATTTATCTCCAACGTACAGAACAAGACACCTTCATGACCTTCACAGTTCCACTTGGAATTTGGAACACTTTCTTTTACAATTTTCTCAATATCCTCGACATAAACAGCCTTCAATACATCAAATGCTAATAGTGTTGATATCAATGACAACCACATATCAGCCACACAACCACAGCATCCAACAGTTAGATGGGTGTTGGAAATTGTAAGTGGTAGGGTTTTTCATTGTTAAAGTGGTTGAGGTGTGGTTGAGTGTGGTTCTAGGTTTGTGGTGGGGTACTTTGTTGGTTCTTCATGTGACCTTTGTAGGGGTGGTGTATTGGATCACTGCCTTAGCAACAAAATCCGATGCCCTAATGTTGCACTATTGAATGTGGTTTAAACCCTCCTTGGCAAGGATGGTGTTGTAGTGGCGGGAGATAGTTTCTCCTAATTATATCTTGCTCAAGGTAGGTCGGCCTTTATCTTTTATAAATAAAATATATTTGTTCTAGGTCGGCCCTAGAGAGGCCGCCTAGTTTGGTATTTATAGAGGATGGAGTCCTCTCATTTTTATCAACTATCAATTCACTCTCCAATTCACATCTTCAGCAGTATCAACAGACTCAATTCTAAGAAGTGTCATCTTTTGTATTTCACTTCAAAGAGAAGTGTCTCCATTCATTGTATTAGACTCGGCCTTGTATAGGGCTTGATTTGTATGCAGTTTTTGCACTTATTCTTCTAATATATAAGAGATCATTTTGCTGGGTTTTTTCTCCCTCGAGTAGGAGGGTTTTCCCAAGGTAAAACATTGTGTTCATTATTCTCTGAGTTGTGTTTTCTGCTTGTTTACATTTCTGATCTAAAAACTAACATGGTATCAGAGCGGGTTTAAGAAAGGATCTAATCAGATTTGTCTAAGCATTCTTCATTAAATATTATTCCATCAATAGCGGATTTGGAGCATACCTTAGAAGCAGACCTAAGGTGTTTTTAAGAGCAATCTTGAAGGCAAATTTTTGAAGATCTAAAGGGCGATTTCTAGCAGATTTAAGAGCAGACCTTGAGGCGAATTTTTGCAGACCTAAAAGGTAAATTGTGGTAGACTTAAGTGCAGATATTCAAGGGCAAGCTGTTGCAGATTTAAAGACTATCTATTGCAGAATTGAAAGATATTTTATGCAGACCTTAAAGGGAAAATACCTGTAGACCTATGAGCAGAATTGTAAAGAGTTTCAGATCTGATTGGAGAAGAGGGTCAAACATTCATCTGCTGCGTGGATGGGAAAGCAACTGGTGAAATTTATTTGAGCGACAAAGTCAAATGATGCTTGTGAACCAATCTGTACAGATTACTGCTCCAGCTAGTTGTAGCCGTAATACTCTTGATAGCCATCGAGCATTTGGAAGTTTGAGTGATTATTCAACAAGGATTAAATCAATTAAGGGCTAATCAGACACAGCTATAGGTCTAGCTCAATGGTGTACCAACAATAAAGAGATAAGTATTTTATGATCATGAATTTTATTTAGTTAATAATAATTTATGCAATAACATTGGGAATAGTGAATCATGTATGCTTCTAGCATTGGTCTATATATTTCTCTTCGGGATAGTTTGATTCTATGAACTATTATTAATCTCTCTAATAAACAGAGATGGATCAAGAAGCAAAAGGATGATGAGAGATTGCATAAGGAATTCAAAGGGAGGAAGAGCTTGAGGCATCATGTGAAGAAGTCGCGCTGGCTGGAGAAATGAACAAACATGGAGACATAGCTTGCAGCCTTGGGACTAAGTTGATTGCGCATAACTCTCATAATTCTTCACTGGAGACATCTCTCAAGGGCACAAGGTTGGATCAGCCTTGGATGGAGAATTTGCATCAGCAAAGAAGATTGAGAAAGATGAAGACACTAAACAACAGAGAACCTATACAGATTGTCATTGCAATCAGCTACTTCGAAGAGGAGGAAATGACATTTAGAGGGAGTTAAATTCCAAGCACAGGTTGAGATCATGTCCAGGAAGAGGATTTAAGGCTCTAAAGATCGGTCAATGGAGGGGAGTTCACTTCCAAAGGATTTCTTTGCAATCTCTAAGGCAGGGATCGAGAGGGAGTTCTGTGACTCACTGAGAAGAAGTGAAGGTGTCAGCTAAGTGGGTTGCAATGTTGCAAGGCTAGGTGCTAAAGTCCTTGGAAGACCTCTTCAGCTGTAGAGAATAGAATTGCACAAGACAGTCAATTTGGATTTGACTTTGGTAGCTCCACAAACCTATTTAGAATAGGGTGATCTGGGATGAGGTCGAGGAGGATAGTCCTGGATTCTTGCAAGTCAGTAGTGCCGGAAGTGTTTCTCTAAGACAGCATTGCAGGCAATCTTGGATGAGGAGGTCAAGAGGTTGATTTAAGTACTTGGAGTTTCAAAGGGAGTCACATCATCCTGAAGATTTGTTGTAATGTATATTTCTCTAAGACAGAGAACTATGAGGTGAACGCCCTTGTAGTGTATATTTCTCTGAGACGGAGAAATATGAGATGCAAGCCCTTGTTCATCTCTGAGACTGAGATGAGATGTCATGTTGAGAGACTCCATGACGACATCATGTTAAGAGACTCCGTGATGAACCTTGTACATCTCTAAACTGAGATGTGTTTTTCCACACATGGGAGTAGCCATTGTGGACATCATGTTGAGAGACTCCATGACGACATCACATTGAGAGACTTCGTGATGAACCCTTGTACATCTTTGAGACTGAGATGTGTTTTTCCACACATGGGAGTAGCCATTGTGGACATCATGTTAAGAGACTCCATGACGACATCACGTTGAGAGACTCCGTGATGAACCCTTGTACATCTCTGAGACTGAGATGTATTTTTCCACACATGGGAGTAGCCATTGTGGATGTCATGTTGAGAGACGCATGACGACATCACGTTGAGAGACTCTGTGATGAACCCTTGTACATCTTTGAGACTAAGATGTGTTTTCCACAAATGGGCGTAGCCATTGTGGACATCATGTTGAGAGACTCCATGATGAACTCTTGTACATCCCTGAGACTGAGATGTGGTTTTCCACAAATGAGTGTAGCCATTGTGGGCATCATGTTGAGAGACTCCATGATGAGGATATTTGGAAAAATACCTCCCAAGCTAAGAGGGAGTGTTAGTGTTGTAGCGGCGGGAGATATTTTCTCCTAATTATATCCTGCTCAAGGCAGCTCAGCCTTCATCTTTTATAAATAAAATATATTTGTTCTAGGTCGGCCCTAGAGAGAAGGCCGCCTAGTTTGGTATTTATAGAGGATGGAGTCCTCTCATTTTTATCAACAATCAATTCACTCTCCAATTCACATCTTCAGCAGCAGCAGCAGCAGTTCATCTCATAGCAGCAAACTCGATTCTAAGAAGAAGTGTCATCTTTTGTATTTCGCTTCAAAGAGAAGTGTCTCCATTCATTGTATTAGACTTGGCCTTGTGTAGGGCCTGATTTGTATGCAGTTTCTGCACTTATTCTTCTAATATATAAGAGATCATTTTGCTGGCTTTTTTTCTCTCCAGTAGGAGGGTTTTCCCAGGGTAAAATATTGTGTTCATTGTCTCTAAGTTGTGTTTTCTGCTTACTGCATTTCTAATCTTAAAACTAATAGATGGAATAATAAATAATTGGTAGTTGAGATCTTGTGTGACCATCCTTGCAGATGGCAGTCCAAGATACAGAAATCCATGAAATCTTGATAGGGCTTTTGGTTTCTGGGGAGAATGAATGTATGGCAGGTCTAGAATTCGAGGAGCAAGGTCATATCCATCACAAGGAGGCTTTGGTAGTCTTAGATATGAAAGCCATGTAAAGATAAAATCTTTGCTCTTAACCAAGATGATAACAAATAGATAGCTTCACACAAGATTTGTGGATGCTTATCAAGCACATGGTTGTCTCCCATAATAAGGGATTATTGGAGGTGGTGAGCAGTTTTATGCTTTTGAGGCTTGAAAATGATATCTTACACAAGGTTTTGAGAAGGGCATAAATAGTCAGTGGAATCCAGTTAGAAGGCTTGACGAGATGACTAGAAAAGTGAAGGTGCACTTGGTGGCAATGTTTGGTAATGGGGTGCTGACTCAAGCTTATGATAGGTGGCTTTCTTGCTCGAGTGGTTCTGGAATCGCTAGGTGGGGATGTCTTAGATTATATGAATTGGAGGTGGTCGGGTCTGTGGTTGTTTTCTAGGTTTTTTTTTGTAGATTGTTGTTGTTCAGTCTTTCTGCTTTGTTAGGTTTGGGCTCTCTTTGCATATGATTGCTGTTTTTGCTTGCTATCTATTGGTTTCTTGTTCGGTAGTGGGTTGTAATAGTTTTATCTTCTCTTCAACTTGTTGCACACTGACCAAGTTGCTCACATAGGCATTCTGATATGTGTGTTGTCATCTATATGATATGCTTTGGGCTGGGGCCCATGAATAGAACCCCAATAATATTATAAAAAGAAAATTTCCATGGTCTATTTGTTTATATGATGGCATTTGTTTATGGTAGCCAATTGTTACTAACAAGATCTTCCTGCTTTTTGTAATGCATGTGTGACTTTATTTTCTTTTTGATGCCATCCACCTGTTTTTTCATATAATTAGCACTTGTACTCTTGTTGTATGATTGATAGAACACTTTTCAAACAAAAACAAAATATAGTGCAATAGGTATTTTTTATCATGTATTGCTATTGTGATGGAAGGAACCTTAGACAACATTTTAGATATTTTGTCTGATGGCTTACTGCCTGAATGTGCAGGTGTTAAATAGTCATCAACATATCCTTGATTTGTATTTATGGTGGCATCTTATGGTTGATGAATGTTACAGGATCTGTCTGCTTTTTGTATTGCATGTGTGTCAATCTCATTGTTCACCAAAAAGCAAATATATTTTACTTGCAAAGGAAAAAAAATTGTTCAACTTGCAGTTAAGCATCAAATGCATGGAAAGGGATTTTTTGATCATGATTTAATCCAAATTATGATTGGAATTATTTTTCTTATTTTGTGATTACAATTGAACTATTATCATGCCTATTCTACAGGTGGAGAGTCGGAAAGGAATTGCGGACCTTTGTGAGCGCTTCCTTTTCAGTAAATTTAAGGAGCAGGTATATCAAAGATGTCAATATATCTGTTAAATCCATAACAATTGTGTCAAGTTCAGTCTTCATTAATCAAGAATATGTCTGAAATATTTAACATATTTACTGTGGAATCGTTGTTTATGTATTGTAATTTGCTAGTTGATCATTCCTAGCCACCTTCTTAAGGTTAGAAAGTGAGACCTCAGATGTGTGATTCAGCATATTATAATGTACATGGACAAAGCTATAGGGAAAAATAGCCTACCATGAGAAAATTAAATTAAGTGTACAAATTGTTGAAGACTCTTGATAAACAAGAAGAGAATGTTGTATTCTACTCATTGGCTTGATAATATCTGGTTGGAAACCATGTGTGAATAAACATTGCTGCTTCACCTCTTGAAAATTTTGAAAATCACATTGTTAATTGTTTTTTAATTTCTAATATGTATTGATTTTTGTTGCAATTAGATTGAGATGCCCATTGATAAAGCGATGGAGACTCTACTGAGGCTAGGACTTGTGACTGAAGACTTGAGTTTTGAAGAGACACAAACTAGAGAAGCTTCAATGGTGCATGGGATCAAGGTTGTCCCACTTAATAGATCTTATGAGCTCTTGAAAGAGAAATGGGGGAATCTGCTTCATTGATATACATCAAATTGAAGTCAATTTTGGGAATGCCAATCCTCGTCTGTGTTTACCAATGTCCCATGCAAGTTTCTTTGAAAATTATTCCTACTTCAATCCTTATATTGCATTGTATACAAGCATGACAATACTGATGCTGTCATGTTTCTGCTAAACTCTACAGTAAGTCATTTGCAAAGCTGTCATTTTATTGTTGTACTATAGGTGAGATTCAAGCAAATCAAATTTTCCTTCATTGATTGTTAAAATGAGATCTCTGAAAAAAAACTATAGAAGCTTATATACAATTATTGAATTACCATGCTGGACATTCTAATGAGTACCTTTGAAAAAGCAACAAATCCTTAAAATCAGTGTAGTGTACAAAGCTATGATATTCTGAGAAAAGATTATTGGTAGACTGCTATTTGTCAAAATAATTCCTTAAAAAGCTCAGTTGGTCCTGCAAATTTATTTCCAACTGCCAACAGCAGCAGGAATCTTCATCCCCAAAAAATAGGTGTTCTAATTTTCCAGGAGACAAATGCCAAAAATCTTAGTTGCAGGAATATTTATGTTTTGGAGGATGCCTATGTGATACAGATGGGAACGGTAGACCCTTCAATGGAACATCCTTCCTCAGTATATAGTTACATGATAAGTCTGAGCTGTTAGAAGAGGCAGAGTCAACTTTAGTTTAAACTTTTGATTGCCATGCTAACAACTGTATTGTTACCAGGTGCCTGGTCTTATAAGAGAAGGCACTGTTCTTCCTCTTTGTAATGTCCCTTACCTGCTCATGTCTTGGAACTTGCTTGTTTTAGGGTTAGGGTTGGCCAATTGGACACTCTAAGATGGGGTATTCTTGGCTGATCACCTACATCCACAAAATGAGCAATATTCCCACATATACACATGTCCATTAGCATTAATATCTAGGCATCCAAATATGAAGATAATCATAAATGCAATCATTAAGACACATGAGGAGTGGCATGGATGGATCCGCCCAAAGCCCCTTTGCCTAGTCCAAAGGTTGTAAACTACAACCCTCCCTTCTTAGCGACTTGTACCTACTTTCTCTACCTATATGGGTAGATCTTCCCAAAGTCCTTGGCTAAGTTCAAGGGGTTGTAACCTACAACCTTCCCCTCTAGGTGGCTTGTACTTGCTTTCTCTGCCCTTGGCATCACTTCGGAAAACACATGACCTACTGGGGGAAGCTAGTGGAGCTTATAAGTGGCCCAGGCCTACCACCCCTCCATGGCCACAGCAGATCTTAGGTGGGACGCCCACCCCTCCATGGCCCAACCCATGCCTTGGGGTTGGGCGGAACCTTTAGTGGACTTGCCACCCCTCCATGGCCCATCCCTGCCTTGGGTCCTAGGGGCTGACTTGAGCAGGGTTTTTAGGCACCACTTTTCTCAGGCCCTTCCTCCCTAGTAGGCTTACAAGCACTTAGAAGACAATCTTTGATCACACACAATGTCTACACTTTTGATTCATGACAATTTATCTCGTAGATCATTATAAACATAATAATCATAATGATGGAACTATAATCTAATTACTAGATTAATGTTAGCAATTGTAATGTCCCCTTCTACTTAGACATTCACTTATCAGCATGATTAGCCTATCAGTGGCCCTCGTAGGCTAATAGGGCATGGTTAGAGGGTCCTCTCGGCAGTTACCCAGGTGTTGGTTGGCTCATTGGATGCTTGGATAATCATTTCTTTTGATATCTTGGATGTTGGATAACATATTGTGTTAGAAAACATATCATCGGAAAACATATTGTGTTTGATATCATATTAATAAATTATATTTTATATGTGCAAGTTATAATATGATATTATAATCTTCTAGAAGTTGACTTATGAGAATATTCTAGATGTGCCGACCTCTTGAGGGAAAAGTATAATTAGATGTTTGGGGCTCACTTCTCATCATCCAGATTTGATATTGATTTGATATTTTCACTTGTGGAGCCAAGGGTTTCTCCAAACTTTCATCTTTGATCATTGGAAATGAAAACTTCCTTTGGTTGGCATAACTGAGGTGGTGAAATATCCTCTGAAGGGTTGCAAGTTTGGAGAGGGAAAATCAGTCCTTTCATTGGAGCTAAATTTTGTGGCCAAGGGCCCAATTTTGCTATACAAATTGGAGGTTCGATTTGATGGTATTTTGGAGAGCTGGAGCCTTCATCGATTTTGCATTAGGAGGTGGGAATTATGTCTTGCACAATCTGATTTTATATCAGACATTTACAGTCACCATTATCAGCTAGTGAGAGCCACGATTTGGCACATACCTCCTCAATTTGGCATCGATTCTTCAAGAGGATTGCAGCGCTACATTCTAGGGAAGATTATGATGGTGTTACATGCAATTTGAAGGAGAATTCTGGCGTCTATAATTTTATTCTGAAGCCTGATCATTGAGAACAGGGGCAGGGCAGTGTAGGAACCCTGGTTTCCCCCTGTTTCTGACTCTGACGGTTTTAATGTTTTTTCTGAAGGTTTTAGGTTTTTTTGACTGTTTTTAGGGTTTTTGAGCATAAAATGCAATATGGCGATTTTGCAATAATTGAAAGGTAAATTCTATAAAAATGTATAACTCTGGAAATAGCAAGATCTATCTCATATACTGAAGCTTATTTATTATAGAATCTTCTGAGGGAATTACAACAAAACCCAGTTACATGCAACCTAAAAAGCAATGATGTTTTGATGTAAAGAACCTGATAACTGCGGCTGCAATAAATGACCTCCAGATGTTGATACGGCTGAGAAATACTCCCTTCTCCCTTTGTTCTATGGTTGCAGACTGTCCCAGATACCTAGGCGCCAAGATTGATGAAGAATTCCAGCCTGTGAGATAGGCGCTTTGGCTAGAACAAAGAAGACGTCTCCTTGCTGATGGTACGGCCAGGCACACAGCAGTACGGCCTGAGATTGAGCAGCAATCAATGAATGCAATACAAATACGTCTCTCTCTGAAGGTCTTCAGATGGTGAAGAGATAGGCGCCCCAGTTGATATACCCTCTGGATGGATTTATAAATCAGACCTCCTAAATAAGTACGGCTCTCCTTGAACAGTACGGCCTGCTGTGAATAGTACGGCTGTAGCAGCAATGAATGAATTTGTACGGCTTCCTTCTTAAGCCTCCAGAACATCAATAAGATAGGCGCCTTGATAGATATGAGTTCTCTGGATGTAAAACACTGATAAAACCCTGAAGATAAAATAATCTCTGAAGATAATTAATTCTCTGAAGCTCTGTGATTTCTCCTGAATGAAGAAATCTCTAACTGGCAATAAATCAGGTGTTATTTCACACCCTCTGAATTGCTTCCAGTGGAGATGGCTCGTTCTCCAAGGAATTCGAGACTGAAACCCTAAAGCTTTCGTTCTCTGGCAAAGACTGATCAATTTTCAATTCACAAATGTCATAATGGCTCTAATCCCAATGCAAAGCCTATATTCTTCTCAAAAGTGCGATTTCCTTAAAGATAGGGAATTTTAAAATATTTGACTTTTAATTCTTTTATTAATTCAATAGTCTCAGCCAAATATTAAATTATAAATTTAATATGCAAAATGGCCCCTTCCCTGATGTTGGGCGACCCCCTCAAATAGAATCACTTAAGTTATAATTTAATATTATAACTTTATATTATAACCATCAATAATTAATATTTAATTAATATAATTAAATATTAATATCTCCCATGTTACTCATCCGATGACTGATCCGTCTGAAGCTGACGAACACTGAAGTGATTCTGAACGCTGCCAAATCCATACTGCTAAAAATAGCAGGGGTCCCACGCCGACTGCCAACAACTGCTAAAAATAGCAACTACTGCAAGAAACGTCCGAATGAGCCCGAACGAAAGCCAATTGATCAACACTGCCAATCTAAAGCTGAGCCAAGCTCCGAAATGACCCTCTATCCAACCTATCAGCCTACGAGGGTCGCATAATAGGCTAACTCTTACGAACTCTGATGCTCGCCAAAAATGGGGACATGACAGGCAGCCAAGCTAGGGATGCAATTTCCAACAAGGAGGAGAAATAAAATCAAATAAAATTCAAGAAGCATTGTCAAGGGATAAGGAGGCTAGGCGCTACTTGATTCAAGGAAAATTCAGTGGGCATTAGGAGAATCAACTCAATTTGTCCAGGCAGACATCATATTTCCAGGTTTTTCTATTTGATGTCAATTGCATTAGATTCATCATTTCTTCATAGTTTTCCTTGCTGACTTAATCAACAATGTTGGCATTGTAAATGGGAGTAGTTGCATTGATCATTTCATAATATTTAGCATGCTTCTGTAGATGAACATTGTAATCAGATTTGGGCATTATATTAGTTTCTCATTGTAAGCCAAGAGTCTTGGCATTTTGGCATGTACTTGGGTTTGCATTCAAATCAATGGAGTTATAAATTGCTGGCCTCATATTCATTGTAATAATCATTCATGATCAGCATATAGATTGTTGCCAATTGTTTGACAAAATGTCCATTGGCCGTAGGAGTAGATTTTGCATGAACTAAGTCATCTATTGCATCTGAAAATACAAAAATACATCTGCATTTCATGCTTGTTTACATTTCAATCATTTTAGTGTTACTTTCCAAGTCATTGCAACATTATTTTGATCAATCACACAACATCAAGCAAACTGAAACAACAAAACAGCAAACCTCCACTTTGCAAGTCAAATGTTTGACAATATTCCTTGAGCAAAAATTCAGTGATTTGAAATCAGATATTGCAAGGGATAGTACAGCAATGATATTAAAGAACTTGAGTATTAGTAGCCAAAATAAGCACAATTATCATATATCTACATCAAAGTTAATGAAACACATAAATATATCTGCAGCATAAGGAAACAACATATGAAAATAAACAGTAGCATTGAGGCAAGGCAAGGCTCTCGGTATAAATCAGAATGGAGTTTGCAGCTGTCCATGGGGATAAGCAATAGTATTGGAGGCAAGATAAGGTATTCGAAATAAATGGAGTTTGCAACTAGATTCAATGCTCGGTTTCTTTAGTCTGTGATTTGTTTTACGGATCTATGACAATTGTTTAAAGAATGCTTAACAATTACAATTTAAAAATCCAAATTACTTAATCGAAATTAACACACGAACATGATTAAAATAATGGAAATAACAAAGTGATGAAACAGAATGAGAGAAAGAGAGAGAGATGCAAACAAAGTTGATAACGGAGTTTGTCGTAAAAACGTCTCTGAGCCCCTCTCCAATGAGTGGACCAATCCAATTACTTCTCCAGAAAATCAGTACAACATGTCGGCATAATCTCCCCCTGGTTTACAAAGAAATTTGACAAGCCCTCCTTCAAAGTGTGCAAGAGCAACCTCCTGAATAGCACGGAAATCGAGCAAAATTTCTCCAAGGAATTTCTTCTCACATCACCACTTAGCTTTTCACATCCTACCACCCTCCTTTTATACTGAAAATTTACTCAATTTGGTGTGTAACCAAATGATTTACAATATCTCCCATATCGTCCATTTTTACATCAAAATCTTGAAAAATCCCCCATTACAAATAAAGTAAATCAAAAGTCCCCTTTTGGTTACAAAAATATTTCTTTCCGGAGGCATATATGCCATCAATATTTTTAGTCCCATAACCATATGATATAATTGGGCTTTTAAAATATTAAAGAGTTGGCTCTCCTTAATATTAGGGGATATTTTCTGTTTATTATATTAACCCCTTGACATATATTTTTAAATGGCTATTCTAAAGGAGTTTATCCCATTTAAATAGGGTTTATCCTTTAAATTAGGGGTAAAGTGTTTGTTTTTTTTTAAAAGAAAACGTGTGGGGCTTAATACAAGCCTTAAATTAAGGCTTTTAAAGATTCGCTGCCCTTTATTTTTGGTGAGCCGCTCATGGGAGGAGTGGTAGGCTTTTTTCATATTTATTTATTTATTTAAAATTTAAAATTTAAACCTTGCCAACTGTACCACATATAACGCCACGTGTCAACATATGGTTGGCCAATGGTGTTGATTGTTCTGTGCTAATGTCATGCTGACATCATAGTTCCACGAAGTTTTGGGGACGGGGACGAGAACGGGGGGACAGAAGGGGACGCGTCTTGGGAACGCGAGGACGAGGGGTCTAAGTTTGGGGGTGGCGAGGGGATAGCAGGGGGACGGCGACGGGAGGGCGGTGGGGGAGCAGTGTGCTAAAATACATATAGTACTTGAAAAATTAGTTGTAAAAAGATTCTATAATTGTAGAAGCCTAAGAAATAAGTAAACTTTAGAGTTTAAACATATTGCAATGATTTCATTGACCTAGTGAACATTAAAACAATGAAAATCAAAATGAAAATATACTAGACATTGGAATGAGAACTGGATGTTTCATAATTTGAATTTCATAATCATGATTCATAAAGCTAGATTCCATAACCTTTGGAATGAGAACTAGTTGTAAAGCCAGATTCCATAACCTTTGTCAGCATCCTCCTACCTGTAGGCTATTAATATATCGATTAAAAATTTAAAAATTTAAATGGGCAAGGCACGGGACTATTAGAGTCTAGACTGAAATTTTGAATACCTCAAAGAGATGTCATCTTGTGCGATGCAATGAAGTGTGGGCTTGTTCGCACTTCATTGCATCCCACAAGATGACATCTCTTTGAGGCATTCAGTCTAACACTCCCTTTCCTATGCTTGTTGCATAATGAAAAACACTCATTCGATCGCTGTCAACTGCATCAAACTCAGGGAGCTTTGGACGAGCATGGACATCCAACAAAGTTGTTACATCCCCTATGACTTAATATCTTTATGATAATGGAACCTTGGATGTTAAGTTAGTTGCAAATAACTGCTTTTCATATGAATGAGAAAAAGAGGATTAAATCATAATAGCTTTATTGTCGCAATTGTAAATGTGTGATTTATTTGAAAATGCAAAATGTATATGATGATGATATCATATTTAAAATATGATTATGCAAGTCGTGAATGGTCTAACCCTAGTTTTCTTTTGGCAAGTGGTTGCAAGATCAACAACACTCAAAGGGAAAGGGGACTATCATCAGGGAGAGGGTGTGGTTGGCAAGGATCAATTTGTCATCGAACTCTGAGTCGGTGTAAGACAGTATTGCAAAATTATAACCTTGCCCATAAGAAAATTAATATAAAAATTGATTAAGAAATTCAATTAATAGATATATATATATATAAATACATATTAGAAATTACCTTTAGAGGAAATTCAAAAGTTAATTAATATTAAAATAATAAAGAAATGATACTATCGACAAATTTAGAGTAGGAGTTTGGTCGATGGTTTTGGTGGAAGGCAGAGTGTTCCGCCAAATCTCTTTCGTGTCTCAGTTTGTAACGGATGGGAGTCAAGAAGTCACAATGGTTCTTGAAATGGAGGATTCTGGAATGGAATTTGGAAGGGAATTCACATAAAATGTCGATCTCTCTCTTTTGAGCGGATCTTTTTTTTGTCATTATTCATTCATTCTTCTTTTCATTCTTCTTGGATGGTCGTAAGAACTCTTCTGTGCTCCATCGAAGTTTCATTGTAATCTTTCCGCCATAGCCAGGGTTCTATTATTCATCTATTTGACACATTTCTGCAAGAGTTTCAATCATATTCTTTCTCCGCAATCAAGCTTTCAAATCCCTCTTTGGCAGACAACATTTTGTCTAAGCGCGGGACCTATTGAGTCAGGCTTTGTGAAAGTTGGAATCTGCCTCTCTGTTGTGGAGCAACAATCTTAGTTATTCTTGGTCAAGCCACAGTAGGCCATCGAACAGCAAATTGGAAGAGAAGGGCTCTCGACGTTGCTAAGTTCCAGACGCATAGCCAGGCACGTAATGAAACTCCCCAAACTTACTATTCTCGTTGATAAGATAGAATTCGATCGGTATTTTAATCATGAGCTCTTCTTTTAAAAATTTCCTATCAAATAGAAGTAAGAACATCCGAATACAGTAGAGTTGAGATAGATGGAATCCTATTTGTGTGAGCAAGATTCAGTGTGGACCCGTTTTTTTCATCTTTTGAATTTGGTAGTTGTTGGCGTAACAACTAGCACCTCTGGAGTAAGAGTTGATACGAACAGCCTATGCACACTACGTAATGAGTGCTCTTCAAATTAGGAGGGGAAGCTCCCTCGTTGTGCTTCACAAAAGTACTTGCAAATGGAAATAAACTAAACTATGTCCTGTCTTTTTGTTTCAGCTGTAGAGGTACAAGGCTTTCTCAAAAACTATATACGTTGCAGCTGAGTATTTTCTGGTTTTGCAGATCTACTAACTACAACTAAACTTAATTACTTAAATTCTATCTGGTTCCCTCAAGAAAAACAGAGCATGAGGAAACGGAGCAA
>VDFB02379711.1:148606066-149082687 GCA_007258455.2 Sequoia sempervirens | reverse complement strand
GAGCATAGTGCTGTGTCCTACTCAACTAGAACCTTGCTATTTCACAATCTCGATCTAGTACTCGGATCACAATGAACTGACAGTGTAGTCTCAACTATCTCACAACTAGGTGGACGTTGTACCTTTCACTACTTTGGCCAAAGTATTCTCATTCAGTACTTCGAATGAAGCTCATCTATCATAAACACTACTCAGGGCCGATTTGACTTAAGGCTTCCTTACTCTACGCATAGGTTTGTCCTTCAATGGGTGAATCCGTCATCCCAGACATCCTACAATCATACGAACCTACTAGAAATGAAAACAGTGTTCAAGAGTCTTGTTCCAATTCCTCCTAACTAGGAATTCTTTATCCTAGGAGTACTAAACTTGTCTCAGTTATCCTAATAACTTAAGCTAAAAGACTTCACTTGATTCTGCCATCATTTCGATCCTAGTAGATAAATATTACGTCTACGTATTCTCCATATATGGAGATCATACACAACATGCAATAACCATTCAAAATGCAAATAAACCCTTCCCTTTTATCTTTTCCATTATTTTTTAATGCAAGAGAAATAATCTAATCCCTTAAGCACTTTATCCAAATAATCCCTTTTTCACAATTTCCCCTATTCATTGAATCCTTTACACATTTTCTCCTTTATTGCATTGCTTTTATTCATCGAATTGGTTCTTTCCTATTAAAGCTAATAGAAAGCAACGATCACAAGACGCAAAATAAACAACACTTAACAAAGGTTATATAATAGGAAGATTCATGCCTGATTTTAAAGCTTCTCCTTCCAGACTTGCTCTTTTAAATTCTTCTTCAAATAAGCCTCCGTAGTTTCAGCTAAATATGGCTTCTTTTATGGAAGTATTTCTCTCTATAGAGAACTCCTATATCTCTGTCTCACAGACGTGTTTCCACCACTCAATTCCTACTCAGCTATACAAATATCTCACTCTGAACTAAATATGATTCAATCACTGTAACTGGTAATTGCTGGTAATAATGCACTGAATTTATCAAACTAAACAATATAGGAAACTTAAGCAGTATAATGTAATGGATATGGAATAAAATAGTAAACTCAGATTGCTCCCAAGGTGTGTTCACAATGAATGGAAGGGCGTCATTATATAGGGCCCGAAATACAACGGATTCCCAGTTATGTAGGCATGCCAAATGACAACACAGTAATCAGAAACAGTCAAAAGACATTTGGCGGATTATTTAACCCTAAGTCATCAAACATGAAGGTGATTCGACCTCCATTTTTGACAGCAGCAAAGCTTATTTCAATTTGAATTCGTTCAGTTTGTTAAAACGTGACAGCGCTTGTTCTCACGCGTTTTTTCAGCTAGGTTATTTGCCAAGTTTTATTGAAGACTTTTTCCTTGCTCTAATGGCGTCCAGATTTCATTTTATTCACCAAGCAAGAGATAAATCGGCCATTTTCAACTGTCCGGCCCTAGTCGCGCGAATTTCCTGCGCGTTTTTCATTTTACCTTCTGCATTTTCGCGTTTTTCTTCTTTATTTCGCTTTGATAAAACTTTAATATTTTAATAGATTTTTCAAAGTAAATATGGCGCATATATGCAGGCTCATATTTGAAGATTAACACTTCAAAGAATACATTCTAGAAAAATTCGCGTTTTCTTATCAATTCGTGATTTTTATGAAATCCGCGATTTTTAATTTCTTCCCAGATTTGGCATTCGTGCTTTACAATGTTTTACTTTTATTTCATTTGATTTTGACCAATCTTTTATTTAAATATATTTGTTTATTATATTAAAATACTTACATAATATAGTTTATGCATAATTATTTAAATTATCAATTTAAATAATATTGTATACATTTCAAACTATATTATATTAATATTTTAATATAATATTAAATATATTGAAATACTTAACATTATATTAATACATATATATTCATTTATATTATACATTAAACATGTAAATTAATATATATGTATTCGTATAATTTCAGAGACAAGATATCATTATAATATCAAATTCATTTATCTTGTTAGCCGTGGGTATGTATACTTGTATATATATCTGTATATATACTACATGTATAAGTATCCATAAATACATTTATATCGACACATACGTATGGCATATCCATCTGCTTAATACGTTTGTATCGACATGAACGTACTTATGGGTACTTGTACATATCGTATTCGTATGTACAAATACACATATCCACCTCTAACCAGAACTTATCAGTTATAAGGTTATATTGGCATGCATCACTTGTTTACACATTCAGAAGAAGACACGACTCCTAATGATACGAGACAAGCCTACGGATGACTTACCTTTAACCAGAAACAATGACTTAGCTTACTCAGTTCTAAGGCTTGTGTGTGTATGTTCAGTTGGTATCCATTACTGTTTACCCGACCAAGTTCCTCCCCGAATGATGTCTCTCCTCTGTCCGGAGGTACAGTCTTCGTACCTGCACATCACGACATGATACCGGCAATCATATGCTCATAACAAGGTAAAAACATCTCACAAGTTAGATTAACATTATTCCATAACTGTATGAAACATTTAATCAAAACTAAATCATTTAGAAGTAACATTCAAACGAAACCATCATTTAAACAGGACTCATTAAATAACGAGATCATTCATGTTTTATTCATCATCAAGATTCAAACATTACATTCAATTGCCCTATACAATAGTAGCTATAATATCGGGATGTAACAGTATCTTTCTTCATTTGAGTCAGCTGAGCCAACAAAGCGTGTTCATCTTCAGCAGGTTTGAAACGTTCTTCAAACTTTTCTTTAAGTTTGGCCCAATTGGTAATGACACCGACTGCTAGATTATAGAACCAATCGACTGCAATACCTTGAAGAGTTTCCACAAAAAGGCGAACAACATCTTCATGTTCTACTCCAAGAACACCACATGCCATATAAAAGGACTTGACATGTTCATCTGGATGCTGTTTACCATCTCCATAAAACTTAGGGAGATTTTTTCGGGAACCTTGTGGGAGAGCATGAAGAGGTGGCGTTAAAGCCAAAGGACCAAAAGCTACTCCCCAAGGACCTGGAAGAGCAGCAGCAACAACAACCATGATAGAAATGGAAGGTATTAACGGCTTCAAAAAGAAGGGCGAAACTTCGCTTGGAATAGGCTTTTTCTTCTTGGATGATGGAAAACTAGTAGTTCGTGAAAGAGAGGATATACTGGTGAGCAACTCAAACTTAGCTTGTTCACCTGGAGAAATTTCTTGAGAACTTTGACCCTTCTTACGACGAATGTAATAACGAATTCCTTCCATTGTATAAACTAAACAAAAACCTAAATAAAAAGATTTAGAATACTGGACTTCAAAAGAAGGTGAGAGGCTTTCAAATGCATTCGGTCCCCAGCGGAGTCACCAAAAACTGTTGGTTGAATATTTTGCAAACTTGTGAGGTTTAGCAAAATGGTGATTTCAGCCACAGTGTGTGAGATAAAACTCTCCTAATTAAGGGAAGGCTCCCCCTTTCCTATTAACTAAAACAAATATGGGTGGAATGACAACCTTTCCTCTTGTTTCAAGCTAGATTAAATTCTTTTCTCTTTATAGAAAAGTAGAATTAATTTTAGAAAAACTCTTATAGTAGCTTGCAATAAAATCGAAAGAAAGGAAATGAAGTTTCCTGAAAGCACAAAGACTTCCGTCACTTCCTCCGGGACGGGAAAACAATTCCAAGCACAAAGTCTTGAGAATCTGAGATCCTATCTACCCTTTTTGAAAGATAATTTGAGAACAAGTTGCAATATATATAACAACACAAAGTCTGTAAGTTTAATGCATTCAGGAATCACCTAATATGAGTACTATTATAAGCACAAAGACTTATAATTTTTTCCTAATTCCTAAATTCAAACTATGAATTCAACCTTCAATATTCACAGCACAAAGTCTGCAGATATTTCAAGTGAAATTCTCTTTAGCAATTTTCCACAATCTCCAAATAATCACAAAGTAATGCTCCAAAATGACATAAGAACACAATGGATGCAAAGTAGGATTTCAACACAAAGTCTGAAATTTCCAATTCTTTGATATTACTTGAAAAATAACAACTTATAACTATAAAGCTCAAAGTATTTATGGATATAAAATTTTGCAGAATTTTCTTGCTTGCCAAAAAGATGATGATTACAATAGACCCCCTCAAGTATTTATAGGAGAGAAGTCTTGAGAAAAAGGTGGGAGGATCTCAACTAACTTGAGAAATTCTCTCAACCACTAACTAATTGAAATTGACTTATTCAACATTACAAGTCCTATTATATTTTTGACTTGTAATGTAATCACATGTAATTACATTTTACAAAACTGCAAGTGAAAGGAACACTTGCGATTACAAAATTTGCTTTTACATGTAACTTGTTGAAAACAAAATACATAAAGATAAAGTGTTATGAGACTTTTATTCCATTTCAGTCCTAGCTTTGAAAGACTGAAATTTGCTGATAATTTCCTGCAACTCATTTGGATCGGGGCCTAGTGTGTTCTTGGCAACCACAACAATCTTAAGGATTACATCAAAATACCTTATTGTTGCTTCTTTATGTTCTTTATGGACAGTTTGCATCTTATCAAGGATCATTCGATGATTAACAAATTTATGAATTGAATCCATGGTAAACTGTTCTGATTCCAGCTCTTGACGAAGATTTGTTGCTATTTTTGTAGTAATCACATCAGTTGCAAGTAATTCTCCTTCATGATTTAAAATTCTGCAAGACATTTTCTCAAAGCTAGAAAGTATGTCCTGCTCAACTTCGTCACTCATCTCTAGTGTAGCTTGAACATCTTTGATGAGATCCTCAATAACTAATGACTTGTTTGTCATGAGTTCTTCAAATTCTACATATTTTTCTCTATTTGGTATTATTGAATTGCTATGTAGAATTTCTAGCTTGACTTGATCCATCTCATGCCATATTTTTAAATATTTTCCAAGTGAATCCAGACTTTGCTTGAAAGCTTTCAAAGTCTGATTCATCTTTACTCTTGCCGCCTTGACAGTATTCAAAATATGTAATGCCTTTTCAATCACTGGCATACCTTGATCAATCAGCTGTGTTGCCCAAGAATCAACTGCTTTAGCCTTTTGTGCAATCTTCTCCAATTGCTTGACTGATTCTTCAGAGGTAAAAGAAGTTAAAGGATTAACTTGCTCTGAAGATTTTGTTATCTTCTGAATTACTGAGATGAGCTGTGAATTCTTTTCTTTAAGCTCAGTTTTCTTTGCTAGTAATTCATCATATCTTTGAACCAATGAGGCTACTGAATCTGTGGCATCATGCATAAGACCTGAATGTGTTTGTTTGCCAAGTTCAACTTTAGTAAGCCTGTAATCTGATAGCTGCATTTCTTCAAGTGGCTTCTCAGATAATGGCTCAGCTATCTCTGCATATCTTATTTTATTTTCATCTATCACCACTAGTGAGACCTTCTTTGCTTTCTTTGTAGCCCTAGATTTTGGTTTCGTAATTTGTTTGAAATCAAATACATTAGGAGAGATCTCTTTCTTTTTTCTTTTGGGTGTAATTGAACTCAGCCATGAGGGTAATTCTAATGAGCTTACATTGGAGACAGCAACCGTGATTTCTGAAGAAACTGGCTCTACTTGTACCATAGTTGTCACCTTAGGAGAGGTATCAGTTTGAATTGCAATAGGGATTTGCTCAGGTGGCTGCACATGATTTATTTCTGTCATAAACTTATCAAAATTCAAAGCTGAAGTATCAATCTCAGATAGAGGAATGCTGGAAGTGGTGACATAAGAAGAATTATCATCAAAAATTCTCTCCAAATCCTCATGAAAAGTTCCAATAGGAATCTCCATACTAACATCAACAGTCGTTCTTGATTCTATAGGATTTACAAATACATCTGTATCAATATCCATAGGTATTTGAGGAATGACTGCATGACGAGAATCTGAGATTGTTGAAGGAGGTGATTCTGGTGCATTTTCTTCATAAGTATCATCTTCATCATTAAGAACATGTACCTATACCTGTGATGTTTCTTTCCCCTTTGTGGATACTTCTGATGGAGGAATTACCAAAGCTCTGCTGACCCTTAACTTGATTCTTGTGCCAGAAGAAGAAGCACCTTCCTTAGATTTGTCTCTGATTTCAGATTTTTGCCCGACTGGACCAGCCAAATCATTCTCTACATCACTTTTGATTTTGATGGTTTTGACATTATTATCTTTTAACCAGGGATTGGTATTAGCGAGGATGGGCTGAAAACGGTCAAGGATAGAATCACACTCCTTTTTAGACCATTGTGGGGACAGGAAAGGAGCTTTTGCAACTCTTTGTTCAATGTATTTTGGATCTAGGATTTCTCCATCATCTACCATTCCTTCAGGGATTTTGGTCAAGTTAAGATCTACAATCTGCTCTAAGGTAAGTCTGCCGTAATCCATCTTCCTTGTATCTTCTTCAATACGAAGATCCACCCAGATATCTTCAAGACGATAAACATGAGCAAAAGCCCTTTTGATTTTAGCCTTCATCCCACGGTAATCAAAGTCTTGTCTTGCGATGAATTTCTTCAGCTTGATTTCTTGAAGCTCTGCATCCATTGCTTTGGCTTTTTGAGAAGTGTTATAGAATACTGACCAATCTGTAATGGATTGTGAGAAGAAATAGTAATACCCAACTTGTGACTAGCAAGTTGTACAAAATGTACGACCATCAACTGTCTTGCTAATTCCATGAAAAGAATTATGTCAGTAGGGTATTGAGGCAACATGTATGGCTGTCCAGTAAAACATCCAACTCTCATATACTTGAAAGTAGGAAACTGCAGAAACAAGCAACCATATTCATTCACTTTCTCCCAAGCTGCTTCAAAAATTCTTCTAACTTTGAGTGATTTGTCAAAGAGACACATAAAGTAACCAAAAAAAGCATCCTGTACTCTTCTGTAATGATGCCTACTGGGTTTTAGAGTTAGCTGATCATAATATTCCCAAACTGGCACTAATGATCTGTTTCCCTTTGTAGAAAGACCAGGAAACTGTCTGAGAGATGCAGCAATATACACCAAATAAGAATTCATATAAAAGGTGTAGGTAGTATGAACTTGTGCCAATTGTCTACACAGGTTGTCACTGATGAATTCTCCCCAGAAAATATGAGACTGTCCTTTCCTCATAACCACAATGTATTTATACATCCAAATTTCAAATACATTAGAAAACTTCAGACCTGCTAACCTGCTGAGAAGTGTAATCATATCACCTATTTCTTCAATGAAATCAGAATGATGCAACTTGGGCCATCTGGTAAAGCAAGTTCGGGGAGTCTTCAACCATTTAGCACTGATGTGTCTATTGCAATCTGCTTTTCTTTGTTTGTAATGATCTATAGCACTCTTCATTGTAATATCAACATATAATGGAGCAGCAGGTACTTTGAAGTTTTTATCAATTACTTCAGCTTCCAAACTTATTATAACATTTCCATCATCGTCCTTGATTGTTCTTGTTTCTTCATCAAAATGAGAAGCACATGCAAGCACAAATTCTGGTTCTAAGGCAGCCACTGGATATGAAGAAACTAGATGAATATGACTTCTGAGAAGCAACCGCATATCATGAGTTGATGGGTTCACCGTTCTTTTCAAGAACTCAGACATATCAACATGTCCGATCTTTGTGTCTCTAATCTCATCAATGAGATAAACTACCTGAGAGGGAGCGATCTCATTCAAATATTTATCATACTTAGCCTTCATCTTTTTATTTGGAGGTGATACTGGCTCTTCTGTCATCGAGCAAGAATCTGAAATACTGTGATGAAAATTCAGAAGAGTAAGAACATCTTTAGAAGCAATGGGTGATTCTATGATATCAAGATCTGAGAAACTAGTAATCTTGTCAAGACTTGCTTAGGTTTTGAACTTATGGAAATACTATGGCACAAAGGTATTTTGACAAAAATACTTTGGACAGCGATGGGAAATTGGATCTAAGGAGATCACTTGCAAGTTTGACTTGTAATCGGGTCTTGAGGACCTGATTTCAAGTGAAATACTTTTTTTAATTAATGGGTATTTGCAATCAGATCTTGAGGACCCGATTTCAAGTGGTGTAGATATGTAGGATGAGATGACCTTGAATAGGCAAATGAATTTGCAGGTAAATGAAACGCAATGTGTAGGTGAAGTGTATGGAAAGAAATGCAAGTGTTTTGCAAGCAAATGGATTTGCAAATGAGACGGGAAGTGCATACAAGGTAAATGAATGTATCCTACTTGCAGTCGGGTCTTGAGGACCCAATTACAAGTGTACAAAAGATGAAATGTTATATCCATTAATGCATTTCGAAAATGCAACATAATCTTGGCTAAGAAGAAATCGAAAATAGAAAAATAGAAGAAAGAAACAAAACAAATATATAAAAAAGAAAAGAAAAAGAAAACGTACCTTGAAGAGAGTAAAAACGCACAACTGAGAAACTAAGAACGAAAACCTTAGAGCTGTAATCAGAACTTATAGATAAAGTAGGATATAGAGTCCTCTTCAAACACTATTAGCTGGACATTTAGTTCTCTCCTTAAGAAACACAGGAAAAGAGGAGAAAGAAGCACGCCATGAGGAGAAAAACGGCCAAGACTAAGTCAAAATCAGGTTTCTCAAACAAGAAAACATGCTACAGCAAGAATTCATTTTGAAATGTGAGAATCGGGCTTTTAAGAAGTCAAGACAAGTTGCTTTGAAATGTGTCGGGCCTTTCATAGGCGAAAGCACGTTATTCCCTTAATATGCGAACTTGAAAATGCGCCCTAAAGGCCCGATTGCGTATATTTTAGTCTTAAAACTTGTAGTTCGGGTCTTCAGATCCGATTTGCAAGTGCAATGTAAGATGTTATAGAGTGTCTAACTTGTAATTCGGGTTTGAAGACCCCTGTGACAAGTTAAACCGATTTTATAAAAAGACTAAAGCTTCCACTTGTTGGTCGGGTTTTAAGACCCACAATACAAGTGAAAGGAAACAAATAAAAAGAAACATAAAGGGAATTCACTTGCAATTCGGGTCTCAGGACCCCCAATGCAAGTGATCAAAAAGAAAATATTAAAAAGACAAAAAGATGTGCTCACTTGTAATTCGGGTTTGAAAACCCCCATGACAAGTTAACAACAAAACATAAAAACATAAAGGGAAAAAGAAAATTGGGTCTTGTGGAGCTGATTGCAAGTAAAATATAACTTGCATTTTTAAAATATGAGAGTCTTCTACTTGCAACAAGGCATCTAAAACCCGAATAGAAGAAGAAAAGACACAAAAACAAAAAGAAAATGACCAAAATGACAACAAACCTTATAGAATATACAAGGCACAATTTTCTTTTAAGAAATGTGCATTAGAGTAACTAAGAATAGGAATTTTTAAAGAAAATTCGTATAGGTTGTCTAGTTTTTGCATAAAACTGAGGACAACACTTTGTACATTTTGTTGTTGCACACTATGAATCAATAGTTACAACTTTAACACTATTGGTATAGAATATGTTCCACCACTACTAGCTCTTTGCTTGTGGTAGCTCACATCAACATAACATTACTCTTGACTACTTGTGTCTTGTGTCATCCTCTAGGATATTATCCAATGTTCCACAGAGTTTCCTAACGGGGACGGGTTTTGGAGGCGGGGGTACAAAGGGCTAAGTTTGGGGATGGCGGCAGGGGGGGGGGAGCGGTGTTGATATACATATGGTACTTGAATAACTAGTCATAAAAAGATTTTTAAGAATAACATTTCAAATTAAACTTTGGAAAATTAGTAAAATAGCAAAATTGCAAATACTAACATTTTAAATACTTGAATACTTTTTTTTTTATTCAAGGGGTAAACGCTTTTGACCGGAGCTATGAACCGGATACAACCAATCAACAATACCACCCCAATGGGGTTTGAACCTTGGTGGCAAGAACAACAATGCCACCTATAAACCATCACACCATGCCAATACCGGCTTTAAATACTTGAATACTATTACTAAAAGACAGTAAATAAAATATCAAATTTTGACAAATGAAATTTTTGAATTTGATATTTCTATTATATCGAAAATATGACACGTCACATCATAATATCATATCATAAAGATGATTACAATGAGTAGCATGATACATTGATATCAAAATAATTACAAAATGCAAAAATATAATGAAGGGGGGCCTCTAATCATCCCCAAACTTCTCATCACTTGAACTACTAGAATCCTTGTGGTCAAGCTTTGCCAAACTAACACCAACCAGCCCTGCATTTGAAGTCGAAACATTCTCATCAATCTGTGTTGGCTCCTTTGGCTCTACATCCCATCGTATTGTTGGACTCTCTTTGTACATAAGTGTTTTGCGGTCAATGAGACGCAAAGCACTATGTAGAACCACAAGTTTCTCTGCTCTCCTAGAGGTAAGTCTGTTCCTCTTAAGAGAGTGGATGAAGCTATATGTAGACCAGTTCCTTTCAGCAACTGAAGAACTAGAAACCTGAGATAACAATCGGATGGCTAGAGTGGTAGTCAAAGATCTTGATCCATGGCAAGTCCACCACAAAATTGGGTCCTCCTGCACCATAGTTGCCATAGCCATCTTGGCTGCATCTAAATAACTTATAAGAGTGGCGAATTTGGTCCACTCAATGCGAATCATGCTGACATCTACAACATCACGCATCCTCTCAATGCACCTGAAGAACCCTGCCTTCACTTTCGCATCCTCTATTAGTGTCACTCTACCAGGCCTAGTCTTGTACCACTTAGGATTCAGTGCATAGGCTGCCATGTGCAAGGGAGTGTTGAGCTTCTGCCATCTCCTGTGAATGATTGGCTGAATGTGCTCATGATAGAATGCTAATGTGGGGTCCTTCTCTCACACAACATCCCTCATCTAATCAAGCATAGAATTGATGCACTCATACACCTCTCCAAGGTTAGGTGCATCCGCATCCCCATACCTGATAACTTGGAAAACTGGAGTAATGATGGAGACAATATATTTTGCATCACTCCAAAACACATCACTCTTCACTGTATCCTTCACCCTCCTGCCCTTCTCTGTCTTAGACTCGGCCCAACTATTCCATTTGCTGTCATAACCATGAGTTGCAGTGCCTCTTACAACTCAATCATTCTCTCCAAGAGAATGAAATAGGAAGCATATCTCGTATCAGTAGGTTTCAGGAACTACTTCTTATAGAAGGTCCTGAAGAGTGCATGTGATGTGTGGTAGATGTAGATAAACATCTGCACATCTCTTGCATCATTTACCATTGCTCTAATCCAACCAATCTTCCCCATGTCCTTGAGTGCATTGTTCATGGCATGCACACAACATGGAGTCCACCAAATATGCCTATAAGCTGCCTCAACAAGTCTCCCTGTAGCTTTGCACACATGTGCTGCATTTGTCACTATTTGGACCACATTTTGTGGCCCAACCTCCTCAATAGCCTCCTTGAGGACCTCAAACTGAAAATCAACATCTTTGCGATGCCCTCAACAATCAACTGCCTTAAAAAAATATGGGCCCTCAATACATGTAACCATGATATTAATGAGTGGACGATGGCTAATGTCCGTCCACCCATCCATGACTATGCTACATCCTATCTTAAACCAACACTCCATCTTCTCCATCAACAAATTGATCTTGGAATAGTTCTTATCCAAGATTGTGGTCCTCAATTTCATCTCACCTGGTGGCACATATGACGGTCCTCCCCTTGCCACCATCAATATCATCACCTTATAATAAGGAGATCGGGCAACATGAAATGGGATGCCATTGGCAAAGAAGAACTTGCCAATGGCATCATCTATGTCATCCTTGAGCTGCACATTAAACAAATCTGCTATGGGGTTACTTTGAGTTTGACTTCGCAATTTCTGTTTCCCCCTCCCCTCTCCTGTATAGGCACTGGAAGAACCTGGTGTCCCTCTTACTCTCGTCTGCAAAGTATCGCTGGAACTTTGTGGCTGGCTATGTTGAAGATGTGTGTCCTATGAAGCAAAGTAGTAGGCACAGGTGCAGTTGGACTATTGTCAGGAACACCCCATAACTTATTTATTTGAACTCTGTATTTGAGGTTTTCCGGTTTTTCCAAAAAAGAACATATCTCCACACTTTTTCCTCTAATGAAAAGAAGGTGTGCATTAACTCTAGTGATGCTTCCAAACCACTCTACATCACAACGACCCTTAGCATACTCTGCCAGTATTGCAGAAGGGCACTGTAAAGTACTTGCTTCACTTGCCATGAAACTAATTTGGGCTTCAAACTCAACCCCATGGTCACTCCCCTCAGCGTTAGGAGCATATTCAGTATCAGGATCACTATGAGAATGAACCTCATCCTCACTCATGTCATGAGAGCTCATTGTGACATTGCAATAAACAAATAAATTTTATAAGTGCCTAGTTTCAGCCTAGTTTAACAAATTTGAAAATAAGATTTTAAAATTTGATGTTGAATCTTGATGGAAAGATGATACATTGAAAAATGAACAATGAGCCTTGAAATGAAAATATGAATATGCATTTGCAACTTTGTCTATGAAATTATGATTAAAATTTTAATCATAATTTCATAGACATGGCTGCAAATACATATTCATGTGTTCATTTCAATGCCCATTGTAAGATTCAACATCAACTACATTTTGAAAATGAATCTAAAAACTTAGGAAAAAAAACAAAAAAACAAAATAAAAAACTTCAAAAAACAGTCATAAAAACCTACCTTGTGCTTGAAAAATCCTTCTAAGTTGGTGTAGAATGCTCCTCCTCTTCTTCTTTCTCCTTCTCACCCCTCTTGCACTTGCAACACCTCAAACTCACTCTTTCGCTCACTCTTCTCACTGGTTTCTCTCCTCTTCACCTAGTTGTTGCAAAACATCAAATGACATATGTGAGCAAAAAAATGAAGAATGAGAGTGTTTTGTTTTGCTTATGGGTTTTTAGAGGGGTCCCACAAGCCTTTAGGGCTCGGCCCAAGGCTCATATTCCAAAAAAAAGTCAATGAAAATTTTAAAAAACGCTTTTTTAAACGTCCCAATGTGGGGGATGCTTGGGCATCTCCGAGACGCTCAAGGGAAAGCTAGGCATCCCCGAGACGTCTCGGAGACATCTAGACGTCCCCGCCATTTCCTCAAAGTCTTTGATGTCTCAACAGAGGTGGCAGTACGACAAGGGATGTTTCTCACCCGTCCCTACATCCCCGAGATCTCCCTGTCTCTGAAACACGTGGATTGGGGGGGGGGATGCGTCCCCATGGAACACTGATATTATCTTGCCCTTAGATTGTGTTGAATGATCATGCTCCAACAAACACTTAACTCATATGAGTGTGAATTCTTCAAATGTCTTGTGCTTATTTCCACAACATAACCACATGTGAAACAACATATATGACTTACTGCTACACTTGCAATATCATTCTCACATGTAAATCATTATGCCTACTGTACCACAACATCTATAACTTCAGTACATGTCACTACATAGTATTCTACAGACAAACTCTTCTTACAAATGACTCTGTATAGGTGAATATCACCTAAGTCCCAACACCAAGACATAATTATTGACAATATCATTTTATTGGGCATCATCTTCTATAATGGATCAATATAAAAAACGCCTTTGGAAGTCTCCTTTCAATATTTATTGCAATTTGTTTTTCCTTGGTGTTACTCTTCTTCTCCAGTATAATTGCTTCCTCTTTTCAACAACTATTGTGGTATCTCTATGTTTGTGTGCTTACATAATCAACATGCTCTTTTTTCTCCCAATACAACTTCATATCCTCTTTTACTGTATCTCAGTATATTTTTTGTGGGGAGACTTTATTGCACTCCATCACATATTCATAGGGACACATCCTCTTGACATGTCTATTTACTATGAATGCATGTTCTTGAGCCCCTTCCAATATTTATGGCGGTTCCTATTTTGTTTGTCAGATGTTTTAATTCAAGCCTTTTCTAGAAGGGACATTATAGTTAGTAATGTCTTGGTTTGAGCTTTCATATAGGACACTCTACCAAATGTCATCATACATTATTAATTTCATATTTTCTTGACAAGGCTATATTCTATCAACATGTTTGACATGGAGCACATTCCACTAAGTTATACATGGGCTCTCTTTCATGTATTTCAATTAAACTCCTTGTTGGAAGAAACATTATTGGTTGTAATATTTTGTATTGGGCTTGAATGTATAAATGAGAAAACAAAACAATTAAATGTATTCAGAAGCAGATTTTAGGGTTTTGCATGCAAAGTTTTTCAATGCATGTCTAGAGAATATTTCTGGGTTTTCCAAGACCTACGCAATGGTATAACATGCAAGATGAGATGATAACTTTCAGCAGTCTTCACTTCGGAGGCTATTTTTAGGGTTTGCATGTTGGAGTCTTCAACGCATGTTTGGATATTCGTTGTGGGTTTTTCGAAAGCTTCGTAGTGATGTAACATGCAAACTAAGATCAAGACCTTTTTCAGGAGCTGTCTTTAGAGGCTATTTTTAGGGTTTGCATGCAGGACTTTTTAGTGCATGTCAGGTTATTCCTTATGGGTTTTTCAAGAGCTACGCAACAGGGTGACATGCAAGCAGAGTTGGTCACTTTTTCGGGGACTTACTATTTTTAGCAGATTCACTATGGCAGCCCCCCCCAGCACTTCAGTATCACAAACGAACCGACATGCAACAAAAACGGGGTCAAACGGAGATCGTTTGAGCAACATGCAAGTCAGATTAGGGTTTCTAGCTTCGGGACCCAAAATGAGGGGTCAAATGCCAAAATCTTCGAAAACCGGTGTATCCCATTGCGATCTGTATCTTTCAAGGATTTCACTGGTGAAATTTGAAGGCAATCTGAGCACTTACTATTTATAGTAA
The DNA here is from genome assembly GCA_007258455.2 of Sequoia sempervirens. NCBI lineage: Eukaryota > Viridiplantae > Streptophyta > Pinopsida > Cupressales > Cupressaceae > Sequoia > Sequoia sempervirens. The sequence goes on along the minus strand of VDFB02379711.1, from coordinate 149,067,726 downwards.
GGCACTCCAGAAACAGGCTATAAATAACAAGTCAGCAGCAGGCGCCAGTGTGAACAGGAAAGTCAACCCATGAGGATCACGCCAGTCAGATTTCAAGTTGAACGGAGTTGTAGAAGTCCTAAAATGAAGCAATTACTATAAATAGTGAATCACCTCTGGAAACGTGCTATAAATAGCAAGTCAGCACGAGATGGCAATGTGAACAGATCAACTGGGTCATGAGGATCCTGTGGTTAAAATTTCAGATCAATCCAAGCTTCAGAAGATCAAAAACTAGAAACTTACTAAATATAGTAAACAGGGGCGAGCAAGCTAAAAAAATGCCTAAGTCTAAGGAAATTCCTTCACCCCCTGTGAAATGCGCCCAAGGTAAAGCTGGCTGAAGGATTGAAAAGTTTCCAAGTGAGAAATTCTTGTTGCCTAGTCCAAATGTGCCCATGCTAGAAGCTAGATTGGAAGAAATTTTCTAAGGCATTGTTAATTCCTGCTCAACCCCCTAAATGCGCCCTGTCATGAAGAGAGGTGAGGAAAATAAGTTAAGTCATGACAAGTTCCTGCAGGGGTCTCCAAATGCGCCCAAGTTATCTAGCTATGAAGGACATGAAAAAAGTTTCTAAGGCATTACAATTTCCTTCACCACCCCTTAAATGCGCCCAAAATGACAAGGAAAAGGACAAAAGTTTGTGGAAATTCCTTCACCACCTTGCATATGTGCCCAATATGGAAGAGGCTGGAGGAAGCATTAAGGCGTTGAAGAACAATTTCCTCCTCTACCCCCTAGATGCGCCCAAGTGAGCTAGGAAAAAGACAAAAATGGTTGAAAGTTCCTCCTCAACATGCAAAATGCGCCCATGTCATCTTGTCTTGAAGGACGTTGGAAATGTTCTAAGTGTCAAAAATTCCTTCACCACCCCCAATATGCGCCCAAGGTGAAGGTGGGTGGAGTAAAAGTTTTTAAGTTGTTGAAAATTCCTGTGCACCTAGTGAAATGCGCCCATCTCCAAGAGGTGTGAAGAAAAAGTAACCAAGGTGTTGGGAAATTCTTGCTTGACATGTCAAATGCGCCCAAGTTGGAGGTGGGTCTAGGAAATAAGTAAAGTGTTGTTTAATTCCTCCTTGACCCCCTAGATGCGCCCAAGTGAGCTAGGAAAAAGACAGAAAGGGTTGAAAGTTCCTCCTCAACATGCAAAATGCGCCCAAGGATATTGAAGGTGTTGGCTCTTTGAAAAATGTTCTAAGTATTGCTAATTCCTCCTTGGTACTTGAAATGCGCCCAACTTGCTAGATGGATGAGAAAGTTTCTAAGTGTTAAATTCCTGCTTGACATGTCAAATGCGCCCAAAGTGAAGAGATAGTGGTGAGGAAATATATGCTAAGTGTTAGGAATTCTTCCTCACACCCTCAAATGCGCCATGACTGGAGATGAATGGGAGGAAAATATCTAAGGCAAAATTCAAAATTCCTCCTAGACCTCTCAAATGCGCCCATGTTGGTAATGATATTTAAATTTTTTTGTAAGGCACAAAATTCCACCTCTAGAGAAATACGCCTAAGCCTGAGAGAGGATGATAAAATTTACTAAGGCATGGATAAATTGGCAAGAAGAAGTCAGAATGCGCTAGCTTCATGAATTTGAAGAAGATTTCTAAGGCAAAGCAAGAAAAATACGCCCAGAGATGAAGAATGAAGATAAATTTTGATGGCAAAATATTTTCCTAAGATATAAAATTCAAAAATTAAATGAACCCCTTCGTTTGTAGACCCATGAATTTGATGCTTTCTGGGGAGAATTTTCTTCTGGGTACTGGATATCTTCAACAGGGAATTGAGTTTAAAATCTTCAACACCTTGCCGAGGATTTTAAGATGAAGATTTTTGATGGGTGCCTGAATAATGAAATTTCCTAAGGAGAATTAAAATTTTTCCTAAGGCAAAGAAGTAAATATTTTTAAAAATAAAATTGCCTTGGTTGGTGAAATTGAAATTGATTGCCTAGATGATTTTGATTGAATTTGAATAATCTTCTTGAATTAGAGATGGATAAAATCAAGGTGTCAATGCCTCAGCTGGTGAATGAATTTCTTAAGAGGGTGTAGTTGAAGTTAATATTTTCAAAAGATGATGAAGTGAGGTACGCCTAGACCAGTGGAGATGAATCTTTTTGAAATTCTAGAAGGTCAAAATATTCTAGATGCCAAGCGCCAAGTGTTGCAGCTCCCTGAGGAGGGAAATTCAAATTCCTGTAGTGGAGTAGTGGAAGTTTAATAACTCAGCTAAAATTAGCTTCTTCTAGAATTCGACTTGGCTACATGAGCTGTGAAGTTTTTTTATTTTTCTCCGTCAGCTAGCAAGTTCGACTTGAGCTCTGAAGTGAAAGAAGATTGCAGTGTGAGGAAAGTTGAGTGTGGAGAAATTCAAAGTTGAGCTTTGGTGTTGAAATAAATTTGAAGCTGAGAAGTTGTTGAAGCTAAGTTGGCCGAAATTTCTCTGAAGTGTTGAAGTTGTATTGCTGCAAGTAAATTCTCTAAGTGTTGAAAGTTCGAAGTTGCTGCAGGAGGTGTTGAGGTTTGAAGATGAAATTCAGTGCTGAAGCTTCTCATTTTCGAAAGCTTCTCATTTTCGAAAGTCTGCTGGCAGCCCCAATGTGATTTTATTTTTCTAAGTTAAATTCTAATGACTATCTTTTGTTTTTGCAGAATGGCTGAAGTAAGAGCGACTGGTAGGGAAAATAATGCTGAATCCAGCAAGGAAAATGCGTCCAGACAAGCTGTGATCAAGAAGCTGAGCAAGTCTTTCCTGCCGGAGTCGAAATTCTCTTCGAGGTTGGGGAAGTTGGCTTACACGAACTTGGGCTCTTTCAACATGGAAGCTTTCAAAAGTCGAATAATGGGAGTTGGAGGCCATTGTCCATCAATCACTTCACATAATATTGTCAGAAGTGGACTTTATGCAGCTGCTGGTTTTCCACCAGCAATTCAGTGTCCGGAATTGATCATGGAGTGTGCTAACTGTTACAACCCAGAGCAAAGGTCTATTGTCTCACCTAATGGCAGATTGTTTGCCAACCTCACGCTTGCAGCTATTGGCGAGGCATTTGGAATTCCCTCACATGAGAAGATGATCTACAAAACGAGAGAACGTGCTGAACGTATGTATGCCTCTACATTTGACGGATGTGCTGATATGATAAACTCTCGTTGGATGAACAAGCCCAAGCCCACTCGCACGAAGTTGCCAAAGCAGATAATCTCAGATGATTTGAAGTAGGAATACTGTGATTTGATCATGATGCTCAGCAGAGTTGGAGGATGCCCCCAGGCGTTCATTTTTGAACCTTGGATGTTTTATTACATCAATCTTGTGTTGGAAGGCAAGGAGTTTATTAATTGGGCAGTAATGATTAGTGATAATTTTCATGAGCACCTTCGGAGTTTGAGGAGAACGAAGACATTTTACATGGGCTTGTACATTATCTACATGTTGGCTTGTATGACGAAGTACAGAGGAATATCATACAAGGAGCCAATTGGGTGTGGCTCTCAGCAATTCAAGATTCATGAGGCTTGTCTGCAGCTACACTTGACGAGCACATCTCATTACAAGAGAGTCAATGACGACTTCACCATGCACATAACGAGATCACTTCGGCAAAGAACTCATTACAGGATCTCCAAGGAATCTCAGGAGTTGATAGAAAGGTACGGATGTTGGTTTATCCAATTTCTGAAATTTACTTATATTAGGCTGCAAGGGTTCTCTTCGTATCCATATAGGCTGCCCAGATACCCTACGAACAAAATATTGATGTTAGAAATATCTAGGCAACTCATTGCCTACAATAAGATTCAGAAGTAAAAGAAGGGAGGACTTGACTTCCCGATTATTATGGGAAATTCAGATGAAGTGTGTCCTTCACTACAGGCAGCCAAGGAAGCTGAAAATGAGCTTCAGTTTTTCCATCTTTCTTACCACACTAACATGCAGTATTATGATCCTCACAGGAATATCAGATGGATACTGTCAGAGGAGTTCAGACATAAGGCAAATATTAAAGATTTTTGGGCTAGTGCGTTGGATGAGGCTGAGGTAAGAAAAATGATGTTTTCAAGATTACCTTTGAGCATGATTAGGGAGTGCGAGATTATTCCAGTGCCGGACCAGGTAGATGAGGATATGAATGTTCTTCATCCAGATTATGAGACAGTAAGGGATACACCACTCCCACTTCCAGATTGGTCGGAGCCGGAGATTGTGGATTTGGATACACTTGGCATACCAGTCCTGACATTTACTAGAGGATGGGTTGAGAGGCATGTGAATAGGCTTGAGAGCAGATCCATCCCTCTTACTTACAACTTGATGGGAGATCATAGGTCGCCGACTGCTACGAAGAAGAAGCAGATTGCTCGAGCTCCAGAGTCACGAAAGAAAGAACCAGTCCAGCCAGAGCCTCCGAGAGTCGAAGTGGCATTACCTACGCCATTGGAGACTCATTCTCCAAGTATACAAGAGATTTCATTGTTTGCTGATCAAAGGAATATATTGAATAAGGAACAAGAATTACAAGAGGCGAATCAACCACCTCGAAGGGAGTCTGTTGGCCAGAGTGTGAGCGTGCCTATCAGAGATAACTAGCAGGAAGAAGATGAAGAAACGGCCACAGATACACACTTCCAGCAAGGGATTGAGGCGGCATTAGAGGATGACACTGTTATGGGGCAAGAAGCCCAAGGTTTAGGAGATAGCCTGTAGAAGTTGGTGAGCCTCGTCAAAATGAAATTAGAGAAGAGGTCTGTGAAGAAGAAGCAAGGAATGAGCAGCCACTTATTATTTTAGATTTACAACAGGTAGTATTGGATTGGCTCAGAGATAGAATGAGGAGGAGCCCCATTGAGGAAACTGATCCAGCAGTTGAGATGGAGGGATTCCTGAGTAGGATCAGTGTGCCTCCAACAAAGAAGAGAGCTAGGAATTTTTCAAATATTTCAACAGATGAGGATGGCTCTCGCACCCTTCACGTGGCTGTGCCAAGGGTTGAGTGTGATTGAGATGATGCTGTTCCAAAAAACTATGTGATTACCACCATGGAGTTAGGTCACCCCACGAGAGCACAGATAATTGAGGAGTGTGATAACTCGTACCAGGCACTCAAGGACATATTGCTCCAGACTGAGGGAAAATATAAGAAATTGAAGAAGGATCACAAGACATTGATTGGTTACGTACAACATTTGTCTTGTCCTTGTGGGCAAGAGAATCCGGTGATTGAGCTTCTAGCCAAGTTTCCTAGAGAGTCTGTTATCAACTTGGAAGACTTGAGGAAGATGGCATAGGAGGCGGATAAGTGGGTTGTTGGCGTTCGTGCCGAGACATAAAAGTTTATGGAGGATCTTGCTCATGCTTATCAGCAAGCTTCCAACATTATGGCACGAATGGATGCAGTTGATCAGGCTTGGGGCGATGCTCATATCTATCAGAATAGGGTTGTTCAACGTCTAGAGGCTTTGATGCATACTCCCTTACAGACTTTGGTTGAGGGAGGCGTGATTCAGGAGGGTGATAGATATGATTTCACCAGCTGGTACTCTTCAGTTGTCGCAGGCCGAGGATTCTTTTATGCAGCACAGGCAGATTCGGCTGGAGTTAGTAAGGCCATGAGGAATATTATAGATGTGGTCCTAAACACACTCGAGGCTATCTTTGCTAGGAGATTGACTTCAGAGGAAGTAACTACGGACAGTTTGAGGAGTGGATTGACACGTTTCTTTTCAGAGGTGAAGACTTTTGTGCAGGATGACTTTGAGAACACTTCGACTTTCTCCAGCCTGATTCTGAATACCTAGGATGCCTTGACTGCTTGGAGGAAGTCTTGCACTCGACATGGGCAGATGGTAACAGTACTTGAGTTTCAGCTTGATCATATCCCGCCTATTTCAATTCAGGAAGTTGAAGCAGTACTGGCCAGGTTCATTGATTTTGTGGCCAAGGAGAAAGAAAATGGAAATGCCCTTCTGGATGATGATCTTTTGGAAGACGATGGTGGGCATTAATTGCCTATGCTATTTTGAGAGTGAGTGGAGGATCCACTGTTCATTTATTACCCCACTCCTCTTGGTGGTGGTTTTTAGGGTGAATCTTGTTTACCGATTGTAATCTGAGCCATCCATTCGACTGGGCCAACTATAAAAGGGGCATCCCCCCTCATTTGTATCTCATTAGAGATTAGATCAGAGAATAGAGCAGAGAGGCTGATAGAATAGTTGAGATAGCTTAGCATAGTTTGTTAGCATAGCATAGTTTGAAGAAGGAAAGTTTTCCCTTGAGAACTTTGTAAGAAATTGTTGTGAAAACTATCATAATAAAAAAAGTTTCATTGATGATTTCGTCTTTTGTTATGAGCAGCTAGCAAGATTTCTTCGCCCTTCTACTTCAAGTAGCTTTGATTAGAGTAATTTTCATTTTCATGCAAGTAGTAGTTAGTTGTGGATTGTGGTGTTTGATCAAGGCAGCGTCATTTAATCCATACCACTAGCAGCTTGCTGACATCAAGTTTGCCTTGTGTGGTCGACTGGAACACTTTATAAGCTTAACTTCGGTTACGATTCACGTCTTGGCATGTGTCGTCATGATGGTGTCTTTATACTGAATTGTGACTTGAACATTCCTTACTACCCCCTTGAAGATTGCACTGACTTTGTAGAGGTTGTCCAACGCGATGCGAAGCAAAGTCTGGTTGAATCCTGCTGAAATTGATCCCACGTTCCGCTTTAGGATAGAACTTAGATCTTCTAAACCTTGCACTTATCTAAATTCAGTACATTTCTGGTTAGTATAGGAAACAGGTACCTCATTGCCAAATCATCTGTATTGTATGAAAATCCCCTTCCATCATTAATCTGCTGTCAGCTGCTACATCTGAACAATTGTGTAAGTCCCCTCGTGAAAATAGCATATCACAATGAACCAACTGAGTGTATTCCATTGCATTGAAGGAACCTTGGAGTTGAATGTACGATCTCTCTCGCAATCTTAGTGTACAAAATACTTTGATCAAGAGAGAATGGAGTAGCCATTGGACACTTTATTCTGCTGATTGGTGTGGTCACAAAAATCACATCAGCAGTTCCCAAGGTTAGCTCATTATGCAATGAATGGGGACATTTGGCAATTTATTGTCTCCCAAACCAAAGCAAGACTAGGCTTTTCTATAGATGTGTGGGCCTAGGGATCATGATGATGCCAACTATCTAAAGCATAGTTGGAAAAATCGACTCGCCAAAAGACTAGCCAAGCCCAAAATTGACGAGTTTCTAAAAACTTGGCAAAAACTCGGTGAAAAACTCGGGAACTTAAAAAATTGCTTAAATTTCATTAGAAACACATTTTTTTTTGCAAAATTCAGTGACAAGATGAATCCAATGAGTCCATAAATGAGTACAAAAGTGTTTTCTATTAAATTTGATTGACTTTAATGCAAATTGATTACAAAATTGCATTCTCATGTGGAATCCTGATGGCTGAAAGCTTGATAGTCTGATACAAATTACAGAAGATTGTTGAAAATGAAAATAGTAAAACTAGAAGTAAATACTAAATACAACATCTTACACCTTCCTCTTCCCTAGTTTAGTCAAAGCTAGGGAAGAGGTAGATGCTCTAGTTCTACGAGTACATGGTGCCGGTGGCTCCTCGGTTGGCATGGAAGGCTCTGGCTGAGGCTCGACCACTATCCTAGAAATATCTGGCTCTGGCTGAGGCTCAACCACTATCCTGGAAATATCTGGCTCTGGCAATGACTCCTCATCCTCATGAATGTCTTCCAACCCTACATCTCCTGTTGCAACCCTACATCTCCTGTTGGTAATGTGTTATATCAGAAGATTCTTGCATAGGAGTGCTTTGCATTGTCTGTAGCATTTGATGCAATCTAAATTTAAATGTAAATTCCAACACATGGATTTTGTCAAAAGTGTAGAATATCATCAACCAAAGTCATGTAATAGAGCACATCTCTCTAATAATGGAAATATTGAATTGTTTTATCTTTGATGTTTTGCTGTGTGCATGTGTTGTTGCTATGGCAAAGGAAGCACACATGGAAGACTTCTCCTTCGCATAACTTGCTCTCTTTTTTCAACTCCTCAAACCACTTCCATGGGGTGCAAGTTCTTGTGGGACAATCTCATCTCCTAAAAGATAATTTGCACTCACCTTGAATGCCTTTCGGCTTTTCCCTTTTCAAAAGGCTGTCCACTCCTAACGTCTTCTTGCTTTTACCTAAATTATCATGGAACCTTATGCAATTTTTGGCACCTCGGAGTTGCTGTTCCATCTTCTTCGAAGCCTCTTATAATATTTGTTACAATATATGGCAGTGTTTTAGACTTGCAACAATATCTGTTACAATGATAAGATGGACTACAACCACCTTAAGATCGAGAGATGGGCTCATAACCACCTATTCCAATGCACGATGGACTTCAAAATCACCATAAACTGAGTCTTAACTCCATACAACATTGATTACAGATTTTTGCAATGCTATGACGACACCCAAGAGCTCACATATCGATTGAACAACTCCAAAATACACCCACAACTACTCTCACAATGAATGAGGTAGCTGCAACACACTAGGAAGAGTCAAAGGATGGCCTAAAACCACGTTACAATGAGAGCTACTCGCACTCCAATAGTGGAGAAGCATTATATGATCTTCCATGAGTCTCCCATACATGGTAAAAGTTAAACCAACCGATGAATTGCTATATGTAAATTTGGTTTTCCATTTCACAGAGAGAGCAATAAACGAGATCCTTGAGAATATTGACTAATTGTTATATCTAATTGTATTTTTTAGAAAGAAAAAAATGAAAATTATGTAAACAATAATTCTGTTAAAATAATAATATGTATAATATAATATAAATTTTAATAAATGAATTCTTAGTTAAATAATTAAATTTATATAATAATTATGTTAAATAATAATATAATATAATAAATAATGCATAACATAATTTTTTTTGATATATTAATTAGGCACAAAAGGGGGGGCCTAACCCCAAATACATAGTTTAACATGCCCTCATGACATTACAAAATTACAAAAAAATTATAACATTGACTTCGATACTATCCGAGCACTCCTTTTGGCCACGGCTACTCCATTGTCTTCATTTCCACCCCGGCCACACCTTCCCCCAGTCTGCTCCTTCCCTGATCTTCGCCGCTTGTCAGCAACGCCAACACTGCCATTTCTCCCACTAGGTTGCTAGCCCTAGTTATCTCTTTCAGGAGGCAGATATTGCTTGTCACCTTCGCCATTCGAGCTTCCATGTTTTCACCAATGCTTCAAATTACAAAGGGGATTCAAGGGCCATTGATTTGCAGGGTAAGTTGTGGCCAGACACGGCTGATTGGTCTCAGGCCCAATCCCCCCACCGCCATGTTGAGATAAAACTCCATGGCTTCATGCCACCGAACCTTGACTAAACGACACATCAACAAACGAACTATAGCAATCTCTTCCTGCACCTGAAGAAGCCACGCTAGAAACATGGAAGAGATATCCGAATCAACACTGAATCTATAGGTAGAAAGAAGGAATTTGACGCACATAATTTGTTTTATCGTCACTAAGGTATCCTCTTTTGTGGCATTAAAAATTCGCTCGAGTCTTGTGTCCGACACCACACCTCAGAAAGCCATCTGCCTCTCCTTGGAACCCAAACAAATTATGGTCTCCATCACCTTCTCTATTGTTTACGCACCCCTTGAAGCTTGCTTTAAACACTCACCACCGTCTCCTGCGTCCTTCAGCATTAAACACTCTTGACATACCTTCCTCGATCTTGGCCCCTCGTAATCTGCTATGCTAACTCGCTTGTGTGAGGCGATCGACATTAAACTCTGGCGTCTCGTGGAGTTCCTCCTCATTACTAATTTCATCTTTTGAAATTTGTTCGGCATCAATGTTGCCCTCTCTATATATTTGTGAGATTTTAAAGTCTTCGAAGTCCAATAAGTCCTTGACAATATGAGATCACCATTTATCCAATTTCCAGTTGGGGGTTGTACCCCTTCGAATTGCATTGATTGTTATCATTGAATCGCCTGTGAGGTGAAATTTTTGCACACCTCGGCCTTTTGCACAGGTTTATGCCCAGCCATGCAGCCTGAAACTCTGCTTCATTATTGGTTCCATTCTTCAGTTTTTTTGCCCATTTAGAGTTGTATAAGAGTTGTAGCATGAAATCTAATTAGAAGAAGAATGAGTACATGAAATCGACTTCAAATTTTTTGTCCTTGGTAATTTTAATTATGAAACCTAGATCCATGTAAAATTTACTTCTATCAAAGGCAGGGAACAAGGCAGCTTATGAAAGGGACTTCTTCCATGAATATAATGTTCTCTTGAATAACATAGAGGCTTGTATAAGGCATGATCAATTCTTGTGTACTCATCTTCATTGCCACCATCATAGAAGCAAGCATGGCATAGATCATAGTCATCTTTTACAATAGACTTGTATCATGGACTAACTATAGGGTTCATCCCACAACTATTGCACGACATGCCGTTGTGAAATACCTTGCGAGTATTCTCAATAATACCCATATTCCTCTTTGTCCCATAATCATGTATGTTTCTAATTGGAGGGCTCAAGGACCAGCATGATCATCAAAACCATACTTAACATTATTAATGCTTTGTTCGCCATTTTCATTCTTGAAAGATGGTGCGTTATTGTTTGTGCTAGTGCCATTGATAGAGCCTTCCCATGTGAAGTCTTTCCATATACTACAAGATTGGTCATCCACTTTCTTCTTAACATTAAGAACCTGAAAAAAATCAGTGACACCAAGTTCTTTGAAAACATGTCATTGTGACAAGTTCCATGTATGCAATTCACTAGAGAAATATTGTAGGTACACATTGTTCTAAAATTTCTTTTATGGCATGTGCAGGGCAGATGCTAACAAAGATCATGGAATTTTCTTTTACATTTGCTTGAAGTTTCTTAATCCTTTACAACAAATCCATTTTGTACGTGTCTTGCAATCATTGCATTCTATTCGACCACATTTCTTTGAAGCATTTTGTCAAAAAAATCTTACGTGCTCTGTCTAGGTTTCCACGTCTATGTATATGTCTACTAGGGCAGTTGAGACTACAACTTTTGATGAAATTGCTTTATGCTTTCAATGGACATCCATACTCTATTTAGAGCAAGCCACGGGTGGAGAGGATGCTGGCAAAGGTTGTGAAATGCGGCTCTACACATTACATTTGCTTGAGAGTTTCTAATGCCTTTACAACATATCCATTTAGTGCCGATTTTATTTCTTTAAGTAGTTATAATAACTATTTGTTTTAGTTATCAACTCTTTGAGATGACTTCACAACCTCATCGACAATTTAAACAAGTTTCAAAACTTATTAAAATGCTTGACATGATGCATTTCAGGTCTTGGAATAGGTTTTGAAACCTTATAAAAGTTTCGCCTTAGTGTATTTCGGGAGTTGGAAGGAGTTTCACAACCTTATTAAAGTGCTACTATAGTGTATTTTGGCACGTTGAATAGGTTTTATAACCTTATAAGAGCTTCGAAAATAGCTTGACATTTTCCTTATATACATTCCTTTGCATTTATAATAAGGTATGAAAAGCATGTTGGGTACCACCATATGTTTCAAAACCACTATAAATCTCTAACAAGGATTATAACAATGAATAGTTAACCATTTTTTGCATGCCTAAGATAAGTTGTTGAAGTATTATTGGGAGCCAATGAAGATTATGTAACCTCTCCATAAATTTCATAACTTTCAATTGGAAGCATGTCTTTTCTTGAAAACTAGCCACATCACATGAAATGCTCCCACAAAGTCCGTTGCAAACATGTTTTGATCTAGCCTCTTTGAAATTCCCAAATTAATTGTTTTCATAACTCGTTGGAAAAATAACGAAAATTTAATATCTCCCAATTGGAAAGGAATACTACTCCGAAAATTTGCCACATTGTGCAGAATGGAGATATAATCATCCATGTAAAACCATTTTATCCCAGCTCAAATGGATCTCTAAATTTAATTGTTTTTGTGAATCTCGTCAAACTATGTAACTACTCTAAGGAAATGACTGAAAAGTTAGGCGATCTTGCTTAGAACTAGTGCACAACTCATTATAATCTTGATGCAATTAATTCACATGAACTTGAACACACATAGCATTATTGAGATGGAAAATTATGACAGCTTGGTGCAGAAGATACATGGTGCGAACATCTTGCGACTACACATGCAAATTGATGACTTTGATCTAGTGAACGATTTAATGTTCAAGGGTGATTAAAAAATGATTGCAACTAAGATCAACTTGCTCAAAAGAGTTTTCATGAAAGAAGGTGTTGACGCTTGGTGACGCTTGTATAGTTCACAATAAAGGAAAAGTTAAAAATTGTCGAGTTCAAAAACCTGAACAACAAAGCCATATCAAAGAATGCATCGTTTGTCAAAAGAATAAAATGGAATAAACATTCCTTGCAGGTCTTTTGCAGCCCTTACCCATCTCGGAGCAGAAATGGGGAAGTGTTTCAATGGATGTCATCATGGGACTTCCTAAAGTCCAAAGGATTGTATATATGTTGTTGTGGATAAACTAACAAAGTATTCACATTTCTTTGCCATCTCTTTAGATTTTAACACACCACAAGTGGCTGATTTGTTCTTCAAGGAAGTTATGAAACTCCATGGACTACCCAAGAGCATCATGAGTGATAGAGAGTTGTTTCATGAATTCGTTCTGGCAAGAGCTCTTCCTTTTGGTAGGAATCGAGCTCACCCCCAACACCAACTACCACTCGCAAATAAGATTGAGATTGTGAGTACATGGGTGGAAGGTTATTTGAGAATTTATGTTGCTAATCAGCAGAAGACTTGGATCAAATGGCTCTACTTGGGGGAGCATTGTTACAACACTGCCCACCACATGTCAATCAAGATGACACCATTCCTGGCCTTGTACGGGTATGAAGCCCAAAGCTTCATTGATCTCATTCTAGCGGATACCAAGGTATTGGGAGCAAGTGATGTGATCAAACAAAGTCAAGACATTCTGAAGTCACTCAAGAATAATCTCCAGTAGGTTGAAAACGAACAAAAGATGTATGTAGACCGTCATAGAATCGAGAAAACATTTGATATTGGAGACATGGTTTTTGTGGGATTGCAGCGATACAAGCAATCTTCCTTGAAGGCAAGCGAGTTAGAAAAGATCAAACCGCTTTTCTACTAGCCTTACATAATTTTGAATATGATTGGTAAAGTGATCTATGAGTTGGAGTTGCAGGCAGGAAGCAATATACATAATGGTTTTCATTTGTCTTGCCTCAAAAAGGTGCTTGGAAAATATATAGAACCTTTGGATGAGTCGTCTTTGATTGATGAGGATGGTAAGTTGGCTTTGATTCCCGAAGTAGTGATGGATGTAAGAGAGAGGTGTTGACGTGGTTTTTGAGACCGCACCAACACAGAATAAAGTCTCCCAACGGACGCTCTATCCTCTCTTGAACAAAGTATTCAGCATGCTAAGATTGCGAGTAAGATCATGCTTTCAACTCCAAGGTTCCTTAAGTGCAAATAGGCTCAGTATTGCTCGATGTGATATTGCTGGTATGTCAAGGGGACTTACACAATTGTTCGGCGGCTAACAACAAACAGTAGACTAAGGGCTTTCGTGCAATTCAAATGATTTGGCAAGTGAGCACGGGTTTCCTAATTCTAACCGGAAATGAACTGAATTAAAAAGGGGGTGTAGGGCCTAAGAAGTTAATCTTCTATCTAAGGACGGGACGTGGGATCAATCTTGACAAACTTCGACCAGACTCTGCTCCGCCTCACGTTGGACAACTTACACAAAGTCGGTGCAATCTTCAAGGGAATGGCAAGAGGTTTTCAAATTATAACTCAACATGTAAGCACCATCAGAACGACGCATACAAACACATGAATCACAATCGAAGTTAAGTTTGTAAAGTTTTCCAGTTGACCACACAAGGCAGACCTGCCGTCAGCAAGCCGCTAGTGGTATGGATGAAATGAAGTTGTCTCAATTAACACCACAAGTCCACAACTAACATCTACTTGCATGATAATGAAAACTATTTTACTTTAAGCTACTTGAGAGATGTTACGTGAATTGGAAGGACGAAGAAGCCTCAACAACTATTCACAACAAAGAAGGATTCACCATCAATGAAAAATTCTTTTATTATGAATGCATACATGACAACCTCTTACAAAGTATCCAAAGGGAAGACTTTCCTTCCTTTTCAATCTACACTACTTTACTTTCTATTCTATGAACTTCTCTCTACTCCTCTAAGCTCCACTTCTAATCTAATGTCTAATCTCTAATAATACAAATGAGGGGGACTCCCCCTTTATATAGCTAGCCAAGTCCCAAAAGACGGCTAGGGTTACAATCAATAGAGTGGCTAAAATCGTGCCACCTCAGCCCTAAACAAGATTTGCCCTAAAAACCGCCACAAAGGAGAGGGGTAATAAATGCGCCATAATGTCCACCATCATCCTTCTAGAAGATTCCGTTTGTAGACGCGTTCACACTGTTCTTGATCTTCTTCTTGGCGTTGTTCTTTGACTTCTGCCACTTGAGGGTCTTCATCTTTGTCACTTGAGTTATACTAAGTCTCAACACTTAGCCATTTTTCGCAACTTTTCTTCCTCTGAGGTTGAAATCTTATCGTGGAGTACTTTCTTCAAGTCATCGTGTTCTGGCCTCGACATTCCTCCTGTAGAACAAGCGAGGAGAAGAGTGTTAGAATACTTCCTAATAAAATCTTAACTTACTTACCGGGATTTTCACGTTCATCGTTCTCCCCTAGCACGACTTTGCTTTCTCCATGATTCTTCATGCCTTAGCCAAAATTTCAACCCATCTTCCTCAAGAGCGTATCATCTTTGAGAAATTCATTTCACCTGCCGGAGCTCTGACAACCTTGATTTTATTCATTTCTGGCTCAAGAAAACTATCTTCACGAAGAATTTGAGCAAATTCATCTAGGCAGTTTCTTTCAAATTTATCGCCTGGAGGATTTTATCTTGAAAACACGTTTTCTTCACATTTGCCTTAGAAATTTTTTAAAATTTCCCTTAGGAAATTCATCAATCTAGTGCCCACTAAAATCTTCACCTTGAAGGCCGAAGCGAAGCATGGAAGACTTTAAAATCAACTCCTCATCGATAATCTTCGATACCCAGAAGAAAATTTCCTTCAGAACGCGTCGAACTTATGGGTGCCCAACGAACGGGTTCATTTAATTTTCTGGAATTTTGAACCTTGGAAAAATAATTTTCAACAATTTACTTCATTTCTTCATATCCTCTGAGAATTTTGTTGCTCTGACTTGAAAATTTTCGTTGACCCTGTGAAGCTGGCATTCACCGACTTCATCTGTGGCTACTCTGCTCATGTTTCAGGAAAATTCCATCACCTCTCTAGACTTGGGCATTTTTCTAAGGGAGAAAATATTTTGTGCCTTAGAAAATTTTTGAATCACTTCGAAAATCTTGCCTTAGAAAATTTTATATCCAACTCGATCAACTTTGCCTGTGAAAATATCAACTTCACTTAGAAATTTTTTCATGAAGGCGCCTAGCACATTTTATTCTCTAACACCACCTTGCATTTTACTTCACATTTGGAAAAATATTTATTTGAAGTCCCAACGCCTTAGAAGAAATCCTCACCACGTCATCTTATATTCCACCTTAGGCGCATAGCACACTTTGAGGAAAAATTAAAAACCACGCCCAACAGTTAACATCACCACCTCACATGCCTTGGAGATATTTCCAACACCCACCACCTTAGGCGCATTTGGGACTTGATGGAGGATAATGCCTAGAATTTACCTTGTATTCACCACGCCTTGGGATAATTTTCACCTTCAATTACCACCTTTAATCACTTTTCACATCCAAACATGGGCGCATTTCTATGTGTGTGAAGGATGACCTTTCCACTTCCCATTTTTGTCTTCATATGAGCTCACTTGGGCGCATTTAGGAGGGTGAGGAGGACGAGTTTGCAAGCTGGGCGCATTTTGCATGTGATGAAGGATAAAAAACTTTGACTTTGTTGACTCCTTGCAACCTTGGGTGCATTTTACCCTTGCTGGTGGATGAACTCTCTCCAACGTCCTTGGGTGACTCTTCACCTCCCACTTTTTGTCTTCACATGGCCTAGTTTGGGCGCATTTTGCATGTGATGAAGAGGATAAAAACTTTGACCTTGTTGACTTTTCTTGCCTTGGGCGCATTTGGAGGGGTGAGGCGGATTTCTCATACTTAGAAATTTTTTGAATGCTGCTAGCTTGCATGTGGGCGCATTTAGCTATGTGTGCAGGATGAAATGCTTGCCTTAGAATTTTTTTATGCTTCAACTCCATCAACTTAGGCGCATTCTGAGGTAGCAAGAGGATGAATTCAGACTTAGAAAAATTTTGCCTGCCACTCCCTTGAGCTGGGCGCATTTTGGCATGAGAGCAGGATGAACTTTTCATGCCTTAGCCATTTTTCTTCATTTTCGCCAGTTCTTCCATGCCTTACTATTTATAGTAAGTCTTCTGATTTTGCGCCTCTGAATCCCGGAATGACTTGAAACTTTGCACGCTGCATCCTCGTAACCTTATCAACCTGTCGGTACTGCCATTTTTAGTCACCCTGCTATTTTTAGCATGTTTCTGAAGGTGGTTTACTATAAATAGTAACCTCATGTTTCTGATAGCTCCCATGCTCGGATCGACTTGAAATTTGAATGAGGTGCTCCTCACCACGTGACTTTCATCGACATCGCATGCTCGATTTACTATTTTTAGCCAGCTTCCAATTTGACTTACTATAAATAGTAAGTGCCCGCTTGACTTGAAATTTTACCAGAGAGCCAAGGGATGGATCGGTGGTTTACATCGGTTTTCAAAATTCACTTTTTATGCCTCTTTAGGCTCCGAAGTTGGAAACCCTAATTCGCCTCGCATGCATACCAAAATGAACTCGCTTTTCGTGGCGCGGCACCAACGCTTGTACCTTGAATCGCTAGGGGGATGGCCGACACAAATAGCAAGTTCCTTACTGAGTGAGAATTCCGCTTGCATGTCACACCATCGCGAAGGTCTCAAAACCCATCGAATCACCCGACATGCAAAAGAAACCTTGACATGCAAACCCTAAAAATAGCCTCGGAAGGCTGCATTCTGAAAGTTGTCGTCTCATTTTGCATGTTATATCATCGCGAAGGTCTCGAAAAACCTGAAGGAATATCCAGACATGCAAAGAAAAACTCTGCATCCGCACCCTAAAATTTGTCCCGGAAGCTGGACTGCTAAAAATAGAAAGTTGTCCTGCTCAAATTTTGCATACGAGTAGCCTGATGTGCCCTGAATGCCGTGTGACTGTCAGAATCTCAAAATTGTGACAGACTGCATTGAATTTCACACTTACTAAAAATAGTAAGTACCTCAGAATTTGATGAAATTTAGCTGGAGACCTGCTGGAAGCACACTGATAACAATGTTAAGCTCAATTTTCAATATATTCACCCTATTCGACCTCAAACTGACTAGGAAGACTCAAACCCTAGTTCTCAGACTTGGTCAATTTTATGCTTAAGCTTGCAGACGGGAACGTCCCTCGAAAGGCAGACTAGAGAAAAGAGATAGAGAGAGAGAGAGAGAGAGAGAGAGAGAGAGAGAGAGAGAGAAGAACCAAAGACAAAAGACCAGAATGGAGCAAAAATTAGGGGTCCCCATTTTGAATGGGGCGAGGTGTGAAAAAGGTCACAACAAGAGGAAGTTGAGAAACAAAAGCACCAAGGAGTACTTGATTTGGTAGAAAGATCTTCCAATGAAGGATGCAACTTGGGAAGGTCCATAGATAATGGAACATCCGAACTTGCAATTGCTTGAGGACAAGCAATCTTGAGCGGAGCAACTTGTTATGTGTTGTTTCCAATCAATCTAAGTCTATACATATTAGGTTTGTACTTGTGTCTTTCCCCTTTTTTCTTTTTTTTTCTGTTGTGTGTTTTCCCTTCTTGAGCATGGCTTTTCTTCCAACTCCGCTTTTCCCTTGTTAAAGTTTCGAACTTCTCCATCTTGTCATGCCTTCCATCTATCCTTCGCCCCATCATTGTCTTTGTCGGACTTTTGGACTTGCCCTTATGGACATGCCCGTTGCTCAATGTCTTGACTTGTAGATTGAGTCTTGTGGTATGGCCAACCCTCGATCCCTGATATTTCTGCCCATGTTTCCTTTCCCCTCCTAACTTCCCAGCATGTGCTGTATTGTTTCTAGTAGCCTATTTTTGATGCCATAACTTTCAAAGTGGAATCCTTCTTGCCAATGATCACTGTTTGAATTTGAAGACGTGGGTGTGCTTAGTGGCTGACTTATTTTATTTGTGAAGGGTATAAAAGAGCAAATGTTTTTCGTTTGGGAGCATCATCTACACTTAACCAAATTCCTTTTAGAATCCATTTTGAGCACTTGTGTTCAAGTGTGGGAATCCTAGGACAAAAATTCTAATGGTTTCAGAGGGCAATCTCATACAAAGTTTGTATTTGAGCTTCATTGGACATGGATTTAAGCCACATTGTATTGATCTGTTTTGTCATTGCTGTTGGTATGAATTGTTATTGTAGTTACTGATATTGTAGAACCATTTGAATGTAATATAGTGATTATTGTAATAAGAAAGAGATTGGGATTTACACTTGTTATTTATTGTTCATTATAATAAGAAGATCGGGAGTTATGTTTGTCATTTGCTGTTTGAAATGTAATGATATTGCTGATGCATAAACATGTAATTTTTAATCCAAGTTGTCTAAGATTTGATTGAATACTAGGCCCCGATAGTGTTCTTATCCAACTAATAAGTGTTTGTGGAAGGTTAAGAATCAAATTTGCATTATTGTTTTGGCTTGGGACATTACACCCTAGTTAACTATTTTTAGCCATTTGGGAGTTACTTTTGAGTCTTTGACCATGACTTGACTCCTGGATTTGGGTGTTATACTTGGAGGTATTATGATAATGGGAGGTACAAATTGACCAAGATTGGACCCTTTTGATTCCAGCACCACACTTGGAGGGGAAGGCATAGAAATATGAGTTTGGATTTGTTGGTAAGCGGATTGGCACCTCAAATGATACTTGATTCGCCCAATGGAAAGTGGCAATAACGCTCCAACAGTTGGAGAGATTGCTTGTGAAACAACAATCTTCCTCTGCGTTTGAGAGGGGCAGCTTTCTTGTATGATAGGGGTGTTTTTAATTTGTGTACTTTTAACCTGAAAGTACATAAAGGCGAAAGGGAAAAACTAAAGGAAAATGAACGAAAGAAACCCCAATAGTAGACCTACAAATACCAACTGAGATTTCACAACGCTTGACAAATTGCGAAAGTGGGTTTATCTGATATTATGAAATATGTTTTGATATGTAATAATGATGAAAGAAAGATAACAAATTTCAACACACAAGGAAACAAGTTACCTTAGCATGTTCAAACCAAGATGCTAGGGTATGCCTATGTTTCATCAATCACATATAAATGACCAATGGATTCCACAATTACACAAAGGGATTGCCAATTTAATATACGAGAAATCAGCAATAAAAATTCAAAACTCATTTAGGACATACGAACCAAATGCATTCCTCATTATCTTTCTAAAATTATACAATTCCAAAAACCTCTTAAGTACAAAGTGTCAAACCAAAAGCTCTGATACAACCTCTTTGCAAAGTCTTAAATGTTTTCCCTCTTCAGTAAGAGTCCCCCTTTACATTTGAAATAGCCTTGTATTTAGAGGCTTTTCCTGATAAGTAATTATTAACCACCTAGTAACTACCTAATAACTACCTTTTTGAAATACAATGGTTTAGAAAATAATAAACCTTATTCGGTTAGGATTTTTATCACTTTCCCTTCAATTTCTAACCTTTAGTTACAATAAGTGACATAAGTCACTTTTACAAAAATGCAATTCGAAACTTTTAACTTCAAAAAAGAGGCAAGTTATCAGTTTTGATGTAGCAGGAACTATGTCTTCTCCCAATCCATGAATCTTTTATTCGCTTAGTAACTTGGCCTTGAAGGAAATGCACTTTGGCTGCATCCACTAAGAATTATTTCCTTTCGTGAACTCATAGTCTTTCCCAATAGCTTACAAAAGCATGCTTTCCATGGTCTTTTCTTTTAAGAACTTTTGCAAGAGTAGAATGATCAAGCTGAGGCATTTTTGCACTTCTTTCTAGAAGCCCTTACAAATTTTATGATTCAAAGTATACCACAAAAATATAGGAGCATGCCCATTGGGACTTCCCATTATTGTTGCGGCTATAGATGCAAGATATTTAACATTCCTTGAGAGTGAATTTATGTGCTCAATCCTTATTATTTGAACACCACATGGCATAGGACATCTAACAAACTTATTCCTAAATACGTTGACATTTCCAATTGGCTTCTTAAAAGTCACCTTTGATGCCTGCTTGATAAAAGGTATCATTAGCCCAAATAAAGCTCCATCACAATGAATATAGAATCTATCCTTGGTAAGTCTTGTTTCTTCGAGTGACCGTATTACCATATCCAAATCATCAATAGCACGCTTAACCATGGTCCCAATATTAACATTTATTATAACAGGCTTTCCCTTGTTTTGGAGTAGCTTCTATTTGAAATCTGCATAGTCAATCTCACCAGAGGTTAGTGTGTCTACTTTTACCAATTGAGTTATGTGCCTCTTGAGATGTATACAAAACACCATATGGAGAACCCCCCTCCCAACAAGAACACCGTGTAAATTTCCTTCAATGCCACAATTTGTAATGTATTCCAGTACTCATGTTCTCCAATTTCCAAAGACGAGCAAACCAATCCAAAACCCTAACCTCAAACTGCCTAGAATGCACTCCATAGTTTGCATGCATGTATACCAAGCATTTACAGCTTTAACGTTTGACAAGAATTCCTTTCTCTTTCATGCTTCAATGGATTCCCATACATTGTTCTTGCGTGCTCATTTTGGCACAGGATGAAAGGATGCTGGGAAAAGGCTTATGAATTTTCCATTACACCTGTCTTGTTGCGTTTGCTTCAAAGTTTCTAAAGGCTTTTTATCAAATCCATTTTGTGTGAATCTTATGCTAGGAGCATACCGTGACCTGACATCTCTTGGAGGCGTTCAATCAAGCAATTCAATCATGCCATGTCTACATTTCTACATTTTGTAATCATAATTGTTGCGAGTGAGCTTGCTGGAAAATGGTTATAACTTTTTGTAACCTCTTGTCTTCGTTTTCTTTGCATGGGATTTTATCTTCTTTTGTTTCAGTGTTTCAAGTGCCTTCCACAAGTTGTTTCAAGTTTTAACTTATGATTCTCCTGTTTCATCGGTGCTTTGAATGAAAATCCCAACTCATTCAAACACAATTACACACCTTCTATGCTTTGTCAGCACTTCTCATGGTATTCACAACTCACATCAGTAATATGAAGGAAGTTATTAAGTTATTTGAAGGTGCCAATGAGTATTCAAATTTCCATTGCCATCGGCATTTGGTTAGGAACTCACAACTTCATCAAAGGTAAAAAGGACTTCCAAAATCAATTGAAACCCCTGATAACAAAAACATGATCCTTCCTACACATATTACTTGTCTGATTTTGGTCTCTTTGTTGAAACAACAATCTTATCAGTGACAAGAAAAGTAGAGTAAAAGCCAACACCAAATTGACCAATCAAATTGTCAGAACCAGCTTCTTTGCTATCCTTCACTGCTTTCATAAACTTGGCAGTTCCAGTCTGAGCTATTGTTCTTAAGCAATCTATAAGCCCTTCTTTAGTCATCCCAATACCAGAATCCAGTAGTGTAATAGTTCCTTTTTCTTTATCTGCTTTAATTCTAATTTCCAAATCTTCACCATTTTCAAGAAGATTGGGCTCCATTAAAGCGAAGCTTGTCCAAGGAATCATTGGCTTTATTGATTAGCTCACATAAGAACACTTCCTTGTGACTGTACAAACTGTGCACTATCAAGTCTAAAAGTTGACTAATCTCTGCTTGATATTCATATTTTTCAACTGGCCCTTCGGTTGTTTCCAACTCAGCAATAGTAGCTGCACCACGAACAAAACCAGGTAAGATCATAAATCTTGACCTGAATGGAAGCGTTGATGTTAGAATTCCTTGCGTTACAGACCCCACTGATCCTAATGCCAAATTAGACAAAAACCATGGCAAAAAAGAACTGGAGGATACAGTAGTTCCTCCGTCATTATTATCAATAACCCTATTTCATATGGTGGGCCATGGGCTATTATTTTATGCCTATTGAGTGCATATGTTTGAAAGTTTTCAAAACATCATGCATGATTACGACATTACTAGCAACTGTATCTGATGACATTCTTTTATTCTTTATTCTTTGATGAATGCTTACAGCCTGTTACAAAACTTCCGTTTTGGCGCCATTTGCTGGTGGAATTTGGTGCTATCAAAGTCTTTTTCAACAAATCCATTTTGTGCATATTCTGAAAGAAATGCATCCCATATGATGAAATTTATTTGAGGCGTTTCTTCAAAAAATCTACACACATTATCTATGCTTCGACATATTTAATATCCCCATATTTGTATTCCGTATAACAAGATATTTTTGGGGCATTTTATTCAAAAGTCCACGTGCTCTGTTGAAGATTCTATGCTTATCTTGCAATCATGGCGTTTACTAAGATGACATCTTTATGAGATATTATGTCAAAGGGATCTTGTGCCATGTCTATGCTTCCACAGTTTGCATGCACGAGAGTGCTGGGTTTACACCAGCTGTTTGCATTTGCTTGAATGTTTTAAAAGCTTTTTCAACAAATTCGTTTTGCTCATATTTCTGCAATCATTGCATCGCTTGAATGCAAACTTCTCTGAAGAATTTCCTTTCACAGCAGGCCGCAAGTGGAGAGGGAGCTGATAAAGATTGAGGGACTTGGAAATTTTCAACAAATCCTTTATTATGGAGGCCTCTAATTACTAGAATAGCGCATCATTTATATCTTTGCTGGCATGACATGCATGTTAATGGTGATTGTGTGATTCAAAGCTTTTCTATCTCTTCATCATCTTCCAATAAGTTATAACTGTCTATCTCTATCTTCTCACGTGGGTGTTCTAAACATCATGTCCTCTTTATATTCGCACTTTGAGGGTGATTCATAACATCTGAGCGCCATTTGAAAGAGACTTATAAACCTTCATACAATGGCCGATCAAGACTATATCGGCATTTTAAACAAAATTATTAACTTAGCTGAAATAGCTGATTAAAAATAGTTATGTATTTATTTTCCTGCCTTTGTCGGCACTTTAAGAACATTTATGAACTTACATGTTACTGCTGATGAGTTGGTTTAAGTTATAGGGTTGTTCATAATTATTTCCCTAGATCGGCATCTTGAGAGGAGTTATTAACTTGAATATAACTCCTGATGAGTTTTATTTTTCCCTTCTGCATCGGTGCTTGAAGGAGTTCATAACCATAGAACAATTATTTGCCCATTCCCTTTATCAACACTTTGAGTAGAATTATTAACCCATGTATTATAATCACCGATCAAGTCTTCATCAGTATCCTTTTATTTTTATTGCGTTGACTATTGGCAGTTTTCAAAACTTCTATAAGATCTTCGATCTTTCTTCGTCATCGGCAACGCGAGAGGTCTTTGCAACTTGAAACTGTTAAATTGGCATTTGGAAAGGGGTTCACAACCCCTTTAACTTCACAACATCAGAGATCTAAAACTTGCTTATTGACAGGGTTTCATGGATAACTTTTTCCTGGGTAAGTATTTTTCCACAAAACTTTGTCATATCATTAATAACATCATCACGATCAAAACCCAGAAATATGGTTCCATTTAGACTGAATGGAACTTTTAATTTAATAGTTTGCACAATTTGGCCAACAAAAATCAAAGCTTTAATATCTCAAAAACCAGAAAGTGGGTTAGCACGGAAACCAGCCACATTTGACGTGACATCATCAATATTATCCCTATAAAACAGTTTTTGCATAAACCTTCATTGGTTTTGAAATTTAATTATCTTTGCAAATCTTGGTAGGTTTCATCACTACTCCTGAAGGTTTTGATTGAGACAAATGAAGATTTCACTTCAAAATGCAAGATGCTCAGCATTTGTGGATGATTGGAGATAATTTTGACTAGGAGGCTCTCAATTTAAGGATTTGGATTCAAAAGTTTAAAATCTGTCAAGTTTAAAAACAGGCCTAACAGGATTGAAGAAGGTTAGGTTCCATAGCATCGTTTTGCAAGTTGAACACTAGTGGTGGAGACCATGTTTTGCAGGTTTCAGGGAGTACAGAGTTAGCCTTTGGTCATTTGATGTTCGTTGTTATGTTTTGTAGGTGTTGATAGAGTTGTGGTAGTTCTTGTAAGTTGAAAAGTATGATTTTGGTTGGAGAAATTTCGTCTAAAAATCTTTGTATTCAGTTTCAAAATATTTGATCAATAAAATCAGCAGTAATTTTGTTCCCAACTTATGATGTTTCATTGAAATCCTATGTGGTTCCTAAAACAAATCAGATTCAGAACTTAATTTATTGTTTGTTCCATATCGTGTTGAATTTGCTTTAAGCCTAGGATTCATTTGGTGGAGCTGCAAGGAGAAGGCTTCCTTTCATTTGGCTCCCTATCCTTGACTGCATCAAATGGTATCAAAGCAGATTCAATCCTTGTGGTAGGGTGTGTATGTGATTGTCTTGTCCAAATTCCTAGGGTAGTGTTTTGGGTTGTGGGTGTAGAGGTTTGTATGTGTACCATGCCTCCTAGAAGGCAAGTTGGAGTGGATGCTTTGGCAATCAGGATGGAAGAACTTTTTCAAGATCTTCAAGTTAGAATCATTGCCATAGAGGCATATCGAAGAGACCCCAACTGTGAAGAAGACATTGAGGTGGAAGAGTTAGGAGTGAGAAGATAAAGAGCAAGAATATATGAGTTTCCCCAAAGAAGGTGAAGATAGGTTATTGCGAGTGCTTGCCAGAATTAGAAGGGTAACCAAGCTTGATGTTCCTAATTTTCTGGAACCTTGAATCCAAAAGAGATGATTGATTGGATCAGTCAATTGGAAGAGTATTTTGATTATGTTGATGTCTATGATTCTCAAAAGGGTAAGAATGGCTCAGACCAAGTTAAAAGGGCATGCTGGTCTTTGGTGAAGGAAGTGTGGCATGAAAGAGTTGGGAGTGGTCATGGAAACCTATCATTGGGGGGCAACAAAAAGATAATGTATGAGGAAAATATTTAATATGCGAGGGAAAATAATTAATGCCCCATAAACAATAATTAATAAATGTTATGATAAGTTTTAATTATTAGATTTGCAGTTACTTTTCACTGGCTGATTTAACCAATGCTACCTATAGAAAGAGCTCATGTAATCTTATCATTCATCCTAATGATGGAGCACAAAGTGTTCTGAAAAATTAATCCTACTCTGCAATTTTGCCAGAAATTTTTTCCATTGCAGAAGGTTTAAGTTTTTAATCCTAAGAGTCATTTTGTCAAAGACTACATGTTGGCACCTGAAAAAGAAAATTTCAACAATGAACCACAGAAATGGCCAATAGTATCCTGTCTTAGGTGTTATGTTTTCTTGCTCTTATTGGGAGAGATCTTCCTTTTATTCCAGTTGTTGAGTTGTAATTATCTTGCTTTCTGGCACAATATAAGATGGTTTTCTTGAGAAAAATCTGAGTATATACTTATCTGTACAAAGTTCGAAAAGGTGAAACAGAATTCAAAATCTCTCTTCTTTGCATGTGTAGCCAGCAAACATCTATAGCAGCATGTGGCTCCCTCTGTATTGAAAGAAGATACAGACGAGGCCTTCCTATGAAACTCTAGGGATTGGATGCCAAAAGCCTAAATTCTTTCTCCATGCTAGTGTTTGGTTTATGTACAATGGAGTTTAATTGACCATCTAAAGTTAGTATTCGGTCTAGAACTTCACATATTTGAATGGTGCATCTGCCTAGAATAAAAGTGTTATTGTCGTATCTGCCCTATGATGAATGTTCAGAGCCCCACTGCCTCATGTAATCAAATCATATGAAGGTTGATAGAGAGTCATCATTTTCTAAATAGTTCATTGACAATATGCTGAGTTTTTAAAAATGTACATGTCTCGGGGCAACCAATAACTCATTGATGATATGGGTGAATTGTTTATGTATTACAGCTTTGTGGAGGGATAGAGATAATTTGTGCAAAAAATATTCAATTGTGTGTTTTTATTTTTTTTCTTTAAATTTTTTTTTTCTTGGGTTGTGGTTTAGGGGATATGGGCATATGGTATGGGGGTGGCAGCATCCCTCTTGAAAAATGAAAGTTTAATATCGAAATTATTTGATATACAGGGCATTGATCATATATATTATGAGACAGAATATCGAACAGAATGGTGCAGCACCAATGACAAATTTCGCCCATGCTTTCTATTTGCAAGGAAGTTTTCACGAGGTGCTGCATTTCGCCTTTTAAACGAGGTGAATATTGATTTCAATATCAGATTCTTTTTTGATCCAATGTTGAGAATGTTTGCTGGCAGAACTGATGGAAAGTAGCTTGTACTATGTAGCATTGTGTTTCATTTGTTTTCATGGAAATCTAGAATGCACCATTACAGGATTGTTTCTGTCCACAAGTTTATAATCATGTTTTTTATGGAATGCTTTCTAGACATTGCTTGTTTCTTAGAAAGAACAAGACGTATAGGAGCAAGGAGACCATATGTTTGGGATAACTACAAAGGTTGGAAGACCATTGGACAGTCTCTTGAAGGATTGATCCTTGATATCATATGGATATAGAATAAGAAGACTGAACAACGAGGAATTGTAGAGAGGGACATGTTTCTCAGGGCCCAGGCCATCTTTAGAAAATTGGCCTGATATGGTATTCAGCCAGTGATTTTTCAACACCGGTTGAAAAGCTTGAGCAAATATTTGTGAAGATGCTAACATGATAATGACAATGAAAGGCAAAAAGAGCAAATAAGCTGTCATACTTCAGGTCTCACACATAATGCAGGGAATGCTGATGCCTCCCCACCCCCGTGTAGGCCATTTGTCAGCACCTTTAAAGATATATGATAAATGTGTGCAGATAACTGTTCATTCCAATGTTCAGAAATTTATAATATTTTGTACTTCATTTTTATTCTTAATTGGTTCGCATCGGAAATGCTTTAAGTGCATTTATACCCAATTGATACATGATTATTTTATGATGTTGCCCCAATTTCATTCAAAGAGCTTTTTTCTGCTGATTTGCAGGACTTTTGGAGTTGTTTGCTTTGCTTTCTTTACCTTAAACTAGCAGCCACTTCTAGAAATATGTAGAAATATAATCTATGATGCACAGTTGCAAACATAATTTTGAGTATCTTATAAGTCCAACTCTTCTAATCTTCTCTACCAATCAAACTGTCCTTGTTTTTGTTTAAAGAACACAAGCATCTTATATTTCTTGATTTTAGACATTATGGCAGAAACAAAACAAATTAGGGTTGTGTTGCAGTCTCTGTTGGTGCCATAAACAATGCGTAGGATTATACATATTGTTCAGTGGGAATCACACCAGAGTAATTAACAAAAGGAAAATAGCGAAAAAAATCTAAAATGTTTTTTAAGGAGATTTAAAATATTTGCATCAATTAAAGAGGCATGAACCTTAAAGATGTACGTTGCATATAGTAATCAAAACTATCTATTTAATGTCCTTGGTAACAAAGAAACTCAAATGGATAATAAGATAGAGGATCAGCTTTGGAAACCTCATTTGGCCTCATTGTAAAGTTTAATGGGGATGGTGCTTCTTTTATTAATTTGGTTAGGCTAGGGGAAAACCCCCGATTGCCGTTCATGATTCGATTGCCGTTTACTCCTCGTTCACTTGTCCCCCCAATATCCGTTTACATTTTAGTCATTAAAATGTTGTAGTTATGCCAATAAAAAATTAGACATTACTCCAGTATATGTTCACTACTTAGTATGTAACCAACCAACAAAAAAAAACAAATTTAAACATATATTGGTACAATTATGTTTTCAACACAAGTCAACTTGCACAAAATAAAGTCATTTATGAATTATAAAAGGTACACTGATGTTTACAATAACCACTCCATGCAAGTGGCTTAAAACTTCGAGTGCATTGTATTTACATGTATACATAAACAGTTAATGGTGCACAATGTCACATAATTTAAAACATTATAAACAGTTAATGGTGCACATTCTGACATAATACAAAACATTGAACAGCTTTATGAGCTATCAGTTACACAATCACCCACACATCCCTTGACATCTTCATGCACTAACTCCATCTACTTCTGGTACCTGCATAAACAGTTAATGGTGTAAGACTCTCTAATATACCAAAAAACATAGTATAATTCAATATTCAATATAATCTTTTCTATTTAAGTACTCACTCGTTACATTTGTTTCAATATTCAATATAATATTTTCTATTTAAGTACTCACTGGTTATATTATTTTCAGCCATATTGCTCTACATTTTTTTTGTTTGTTTCATTATTCAATATACTCTTATATTTATCAGGCATAATGTTTTATTTATTCAATATATTCAGTGTTTACATTTATGTTGTCTGTTTCATTGTTCAATATAATCTTTTATATTTATGTACTCAATGTTTACATTAATTTTAGGCATACAAATAATTTTGCTTTCACTCAGCTATTCAACTTAGCATTATTTAATCATATCGTAGTTACATTATATTTATATTTATGTACTCAATGTTTACATTATTTTCAAGCATACCAATAATTTTGCTTTCAGTCAGTTGTTCAACTTAGCATTATCCATTATTTAATCATATTGTAGTTACATTTTTTTCACCTGCATTCATCATAAATCAAAGATTATAATAGCAGCATTATACCATACATCAAATATAATAACATCAACATTACCCATTTTTTAATCATATCACAATTATATTCTAAATCCGTCTTTAATAATGTGTAGGGTTTCATCATAGTAGATTTTATATATATATATATATATATAAAATCTGATAAGAATGTGTACAGTTTCATCATAGCAGATTGTATATATATATATATATATAATAAGAATGTGTAGGGTTTCACCATAGCAGATTGTATATATATATATATATATATATCTGGTAAGAATCTGGTGTTTGATTGCATTTTAGCATCTTTAAAAATCATTTCTGTGTATGGCATGAAGGGTTTGACTATAATCATTTCTATTTACATGTGATTGTCGACTAGTAGAAAAATGATCCCTCGTGAATTATTTTGTCTTATTATGTCATATTCCTATCAGACTGTAGACATACATACATACATACATACATACATACATACATACATACATATATATATATATATAGTCATGCCATGTACTGTTTCCTCATATCAAGTTGTGTAGAGTTTACATGTGACCAGTACAAATTTGATCCACCTCTCTCACCTGCAAGATTTTTTGTTCAATAGTGGATTTTTGTTGGGTTTGATGGTGTTTGATTGCATTTTGGCATCTTTAAAAATCATTTTTGTGTATGGCATGTAGGGTTTGACTAATCATTTATATTTACATGTGACTGCCGACTGGTAGAAAAATGAACCCTCATGAATTATTCTGTCTATGTCATCGACTTTTTGACTGCTATGCCTTTTTTTGACATTATTCTATGAAGTAATCACATGTAATGTGATTTAAACAGGACATTGACAGAATTTTGACCAAGTATCATCATGAAATTTATTGGGTATATAATAAGATACTTAATCTTCAAAGATTTTTTCATTTAATCTTATATGGAGCTGCATAAAACATCTGCACCTCTCTTCACTTGCAAGATTGCTTGTTTAACAGTGGAATTTTGTTGAGTTCGACGGTGTTTGAGTGCATTTTGGCGTTTTTAAAAATCATTTCTATGTATGCCATTAAGGGTTTGATTGTAATCATTTATATTTACATGTGACTGCTGACTGTTAGACAAGTGAACCCATACGTGTGGTTTGATGAAGGAATATGAAGACAATGATATACTCTTATCAATTATCAGTATAAAAAATTAATGGAACTACATGTTAATTATCAGATTAATTATATATATACACATAGACACACACACATATATATAGCTATATATGTACATACATATATGCATAACCATTTATATGTATGTACATATATACCTATATATATATATATATATATATATATATATATATATATATATGTGCAGACAAATAATTAATCTAATACTAACTAATCTCATAATTACTGTATACTATTGCTCATTTCATCTAACTTTCAGATATATATAAAAAGACACATTTTTCAGTATTACTAGGTCATTGCCAAAGTAAAGTCATAGACTTTACCTGTCATTAACGTTGAATGTCTTATGTTGATTGCGGATAAGTCCTTGCATTCCTGCCATTGAGAGACCAATGCCAATAAATATATTCCTCCAATGAAATAAGCATCTGATAAGAAAAGTATTTATTTATGAACATGTGTATACCAGAAAATGTAAACGTATCATGAAGCATTCAGAGCAAAATGTCCCTATAGAGTTTGTTGTGTTAACAAACACAACTTTTTTGGTATGTTGATAATCCACATGCTTGATTCACCTCTCCACGCTCCCGCTTGCCTGCAAAATAATTGTAATAAACGGGGGTAGTACTCGGTACTCGTAACATTCCGACATCAAATCATCCTTACAATATTGCATGCACAACAATAAAAGTTTTGATTGGAGCATTAAAATCCACAATGTTTTGATCCTTGGTATGAAGCTGAAAATAATAGTGTGTTTTACATTTGATGGCACCATATATGGCAGAGTGCAATAGAATGGACATATATAGGCATATATATGTATGTGTATACATGTATATCTATATGCATATACATGTACATCTATATAAATATACATATAATTAGTGACAACCATTGCACAAATTTATTTGACAGTGTGTATTGTGCATATACTTTGTGCTACGACTTTCAATAAATATATGTATATCTATATAAATATGCATGTCTATGTATATACATATACATTCATACATACATATGCATAAACATGTGTATATATATTTGTATATACATACACATGTACATGTATATGTATATGTACCTTCATATACATATACATGTACATGTATATGTATATGTATATACAAATATGTAATCTAATTATTGAAACTCATAAAAACAGACAACATAAGTCAAAACTAAATATTCTGTATGGCTGAAAATAATGTAGACACTGAGTACATAAATATAAAAGAGTATATTGAACAATGAAACAAACAACATAAATGTAAATCTGATACACTGATAAATAAAAACTTGAATTTACTTATTCTGGGTGTACCAACATGAATAAGCTCCCTTTTAAGAGAAATGTGCATAGGTAATGTGCATAGGTTGCCTTAGTAAGCTCTGAATTTTGCAATGTGCAAATTCATTGGAATGTGCAAATTCAATCTTCGTGGGAAACAATATGTCATTTCATTTTGCTGTGGCCAATTATGCCTGAGTTGTGTCGTGGCTTATAGGAAATCAATTTTATATATGGTGTAATTGACAAAATAGGTGGCTTGCATAAATTCAATCGTACATATGAATTATAAAACGTTTTCTGTTTTGTTATATGTACGGTGGTGAATTTTGTAGAGGATATGCAGTGAAAGCATATGCAAATTCGTAGTGAAAATGACACTGGGAATTGCCTCTTATAAAATCATTAGAATGTGTATATTGAATGCATTGAATTGTGGTGATTGACTTTCACATTTGTATTTTCCTGCCAAACAATGGTGTTGAATGAAAAAATGCCTATTAACAATTATCATTTCACCTATTTCAAGTTACGTTTGTATGCGGGCCCCATCAAAATATCACGTGGGTCCGTTAGGAGGTGGTCCCTTTACCATCAACCTCATCACATTAAAATATTCTCCACGTGCCCCATATTCCTTCATCAAACCATACATATGAGTTAACCACGTACCCCTTAAGCCTTCATCAAACCACGCGTACGTGTTAACTTAACCACGAGTTGCTGGGCAGCTTTAAGCCCTAAAGTCTTCATCTCCCGCGGTTTTCTTACTCATTTTCACCATTATATCCATATAAGATTATACATATATAATCTGATATATATATAGATTACATATGTACAGTCTTATATAGATATATTCTATATCAGATTACATATGTTAAGGTCCATGTCATTTTCAGCTTTATTATACATATATGTATAATAAAGGTGAAAATGACATGGACCTTAACATATGTAATCTGATATAGATATATATCTATATAAGACTGTACATATGTAATCTGATATATATATCAGATTATATATGTATAATCTTATATGGATAATAATGGTGAAAATGAGGAAGAAAACTGCGGGAGATGAAGACTTTAGGGCTTAAAGCTGCCCAGCAACTCGTGGTTAAGTTAACACGTATGCGTGGTTTGATGAAGGCTTAAGGGGTACGTGGTTAACTGGGCAAGATCAACTCTAAAATATAGAACTGTGCTATGTACATTCAATAGGTGATGATGGGTAAGTTAATGGTGGAGATCAAAAGTTGATTAAGAAAACACAGAGCAATAAATGCAGTTAGACACACATAATGACAAATTCTAGTTGGGTAATATTAACTGGTAAAATATGAAACTATACTATGTGTTGGCGTAAAAACTAACACCTTTGGAGTGCAGGTTTTGTACAGACAGCTATGCACACTGCGTAATGGGTGCTCTTCAAATTAGGAGGGGAAGCTCCCTCGTGCTTAACAAAAATGCTTGAAAAGGGAAAAGTAATCTAAACTATCTCCTGTCTTTTTGTCTCAGCTGGAAGAGGCACAAGGTTAAGAAAACCAAGAACGTTGCAGCTAAGGATTTTCTGGTTTCACATATCATTAACTACAACTAAGCTAACTACTTAAATTCTATCCAGTCTCCCCAAGAAAACAGAGCGTGAGGAAACGGAGCAAGGTTTGACTATCAGAGGATAAACGTGTATAGATTCTCAACTTGAAGGCAAGGTGGCACATCTATTATCTCAATCCGAACTAGTTTATTGTCCACGACAACACACGATAACCAAGTGCAGATTCTCTACTTGAAGGCAAGGTGGCGCGACTATTATCTCAATCTGAACAAGTTTATTAGGCACAAAACATATTTATCTAAACTATGGGAAGAATTTACCATGACAATCCCATGAAACCCTATGTGGCATAATAATTGATCATAATGGTAAAGTTGCACAAAACAGAAAGAATTCACCATTATAATTGCATGAAACCCTATGTGGCATAACAATTCATCATAATAGTAAAAACACATGAACAGATACAAAAAGAGCAATATTGAGAGCAAGGTAGGCGCAGCATATATTTCTCTTGTGCAAAAGTTATTTACAAATGAGCAAAAGCTCTTATTTATATACATCAAGGTGTAGGGAACCCTAAAATCACCTTGAGTCATCTACAGTCTTGCAATGCATGCAAGATTTATTGCTAAGCCCTAATAAAACAAACTATACAGTTAACTAGAAAACTACCATCAGTTAACCAAAACATCTAATCTAAAAATGGACAATTGTGTGAGCATGCACGTCCTTATTGAAAGCGAGTTAACTGGAAGACTACCATTAGTTAACGTAAAACCCTAAATTCAACTCCAAGTGAACAAAGCTAATCCCAGAATAGATATGCATGAGATGAGACAACGAGTTAACTTGAAAAGGTAACGCCGAGTTTAACTCCTGTGTAAAATGTCTATTCTGAGAGGTAGGAAGTGAAGTCTACTGATCGTGATCTCAAACAACCAATCCCTCAACGAGATTGTTAACTATATCAGCATATGAAGGTCATCACAATTCACTACTTGTCAGCAACTTGAGCAATCTTGGCAATCTTTGCACGCTCAAACTAGTATTTCACTGACTTATAACTTTGGCGGCAAAGTAATTGAAGTGATGGCCACTATCTCTTCTGCAGCTTGATGCTTTTGATGCTTTGGCATGACGAAACTGTGAGGTTTGACTGCGCACACTCTAGTTGTGAGAAATGCAAATGAACTTGCTGCACATGCAAAACTCCAACGGTATCAACCCTCTAAACCGACTTTGGAAGACAATCGGCCATACGAGGCATGCAACCATGTGAACTTGAGTAACTACACTTGTCAACCCTTCGAATATGCTTGATACAAATCGGTCTCAGCTTCTTTAATGAAGTCATGAATTAAGACTGATTTGGTCTTGAATTCAATCTATGTATACTGTACTCTGAAAAACTCGCCTGTTGACTGTGAACTTGACTATGTTTTGACGAGATTTCTGGAAAGCTAAAAATACCCTACTGAGGCTAAAAATAGCCTATCGAAGGGTTATTTTCGGCGAAAATATGAGATATGGGTTTTGTCCAGAAAAAGATTCTAAGACAACCCAGAACGTTAGAAATGCGACAATCTAACTTCTACTCGACCATGCAAAGACTTTTCAGTTGAGAAAATTAGAAACTCAAGAACGAATGTTCTGAAGTTAAAAATTCCTGAAAAATCAAACGCATGATTTTAATTCGAGGAAGCTATATGAAAATGATCTAGATGTTGAGACTTGTCAAATTTTCCAATTTCAGGAACATGCGAATTGTATACTGAGAGAAATTTGAGAATCAAGGAGGAAAAAGATGTTTTTTGTATGCTCTTCTTCAATGAAAATCGCCCTTGAATTCTTCAAATTGCTAATGATTATGAACTTTTATCCTGCAAAAAGATGTATTTGATGAAAACGCCCTTGGCAATAGATAAAGAATTTGCCTTTGCTTGCTAAAATTCGCCTTTACTTGAGAATTACGAATTTTCCTTGAAGATAAGTCTTTGCTTTGAAGAAATATGAATTTTTCTTGAAAAACACGCCTTTGCCTTGAAGAAAAACGAATTTTGTTTGAAAATATGGATTTCTCTTTTAAAAATATGAATTTCTCTTGAAGCTTGGTGAATAATAAAGAAAATTCGCACCATCTGCAAGATCAAAAACCCCAGCTGAAAATAGAAGGCTTCTGATTGGACCCCTTTCAGTTACACTGATACTGACACTGAGTTTGGAAATAAATAATAATAAATTAATATTCATCATGCAATAGCAAAGGTGCCAAAAATAGAAAATTGCCACTTAATGCTAAAATTGCAAAATAAATATTAAATATTTTGAACTTCAGTTGACAATTCGAATGAAGCTTTGAGATTCACCGTTAGACTTCACCGATTTCGAAAAGTCATCTTTTGAGCTCATAGGCGTCCATTTGCTCAAGATATTCCATTTTTTATTAACTTCCTATTTTATAGCTGACGGCAAAGTCACGACTGGCCAACTTCAACATTGATTTCTGAGTGATTGGAAGATGTTGAGACTGAGTTGAGATATTCACTGCGAAGCCTACTGAACAAGGAAGAAATGTCTGCTGGGAGACACAACTGCAAAATCCATCATTTAACACCCTGAAAAATTAGGCACCCCTGATTAAATTCATTTACGGGTTCCAGACTTAACCATTTTCCTAAACTGCCATTTGACACTTCAAACGACTGTTGACGACAAACGGTGAACCCTACTGACAGGAAAACAAGCTCACTGCGTACCTGGAGACATTCTGCATCCAATGACTATACACATGACCTCTGAAAAGTTCATTAAGGGACTCAAAAGTAAAAGCGCCCCTGGCCTTCAGTTGCATTGACGTCATTTTGACAAAAAATGAACTCTCATCCAAGTACCCTACTTTGTCCTCTGATATCTGGAGCTGGGATAACCCGATTTGAACATTATCTATTTTAACGGACAGCCAGAAGGGCCCACAAGAGAAGTCTCTGGAGGTGACGAAGCAAGAAAACTGCTTCTAAGACCTCAAAAACGCCAGTGCATATTTTATTTAAAATAACCGCTCCAAACTTAGCCATTTTCTGGATATCTTCACTTTTCAGCATTTCGCCAAAGACCTTGCACGTACGAGCGTCTGCCAAATCCCGAAGGCTGACGACCGAGCTCGTTGAATAGATAAACTGATTACGCTCAAAACCCGTGAAGACTTCAAACGCGAACAACCCCATCTGACAGGTCTAAAGGCTAGGCGCCTCTGGACTGTAGAAATACACTACAAATCATCTATTGGTCCGCCTGTGAAATTACGTGCTTGGTAGAACCTCCGCCATGATCACCAGGAACATCGGATTGATAAGCTGGATGATGCATCGCGGAGCTGGGCTAGAGTAGTACTGATGTCAGGAAGACTTCGTATGCAAATTTTGGCATTTGAAGGGTCCTTTAAACCAGTGCCCCTGGGCTGTAGTTGCACTGGGAACCAATGAAGATGCTCTGGAACGTGAAATCTCCATTATAAGCCCATCTTCAGACGACTACTGCCGAAATTCTGAGATTCGGATGACTACGTTTGATAGTTCGTTGGATAAGCAGACTAGTTGTGAATAGATTGACTGCATGAGCCACCTAAAATACCAGAATCTACCCCCTCTTTAAGATGGGCGCCCTTAGGCTATAGTTGCGCTTTTGCCTAAAAAAGACAAATTTCTCCTACCTGGAACTTTGAGGATTTCAACTTCTGTCACTATTTTCCGAAGCTCCAAGTATCGGAAAGCTTCGCTAGATAGCTCATTAGATAGCCAGACCAATTCTGAAGAGTTTGACTATATGCATGAGCACTTTCCTCAAAATCTTGACCTTCAAAAAGTTGGGCGCCCCTGGGCTATAGTTGCGCTTTTCTGCTTTTCTCTGAGAAATCTTCATAATTTAATCACTAAAAACTCCATCTTGACCACTGAAATGATCATGCGAAAGCATAGTTGTTGTCGTGAAATGCTTCTTCATCGTGAAATCTTCCATTTTGAGTCTCCGATGTAGGTTCTGTTCAATAAAACTGACTTTGACTGACAAAATATTGACAAAAACTCCATGCTTGATATTGCCCAAAACTGTATTTTACATCATTTAGCAAAGTTTAGACTATTCTATGCAAAATGCCTTGATGAAGCAAAAAATTTGGTTTGGGTACAACATTATGACAGTTATCTTTGAAGCCCTTCTGAATTTATGTTTCTACAACTCCCATTTTCAGAAAGGGTGAGTATTTTGTCACTCTAGACATTTAAGTTTTGACCTGTCAATTTTTGGGTTTTGAGTAAAACAAGATTTTGTATATTGAACATAGGGTTTATAGGAAAACTTCCAAACCAAAGAATTTCAAAATGATGCAGGATTTTTCACCAAAAACATAGTGCAAAACTTGTATTTTGACAGAAAACAATTGCAAAGAGTTTCAACAAAATCAGAACCCGTACAGTTCCTTGTGAAAATCACCCCTTGATGGCAGTCTCATTTTCCTCAATCAACCTTTAACAACAGACTTTAACAGCAAACTACAACAACAAAACAGACTTCAACAACAAATTACAATTGGCCCTTAAACAGGGAAATACAACAAAACAGATTTAAGAGTCGTTCTTTCCAAAAAATGTACCATTTCACTGTTCATCTGTATCATACAGTGCTGGTACTATTCATCCATGTGGTACCCATCTGTCAGTACCACAATTTGTCTCCTTAGGCAGCGGGTTTGACATGAAATTTATCCTTTAGACAGCAATTCTCCTCTTCCTTCAATCTTCCTCTCGATCAGCACACAGTCTCCAATGGTTTCCTCACTCCAGATCAGCATAGATGAGCATGCCCTTCCTAGGGCCTCCTCACTCTAAGACCAAATATTGGAAGAATGAATGCACAAAGTTTTAAAGAATTGGACAGAACACACTTCAATGAGTGTGGCTTGTATTTATTATTGAATGGGGAAGTTACAAGGTGGTTGTAAGTAACTTTTTGCACATAACTAATGTGTTGTTCACAATTAGTAACATTGTCAACAAATATCTGTGTACAAAGTGTATTTAAACTTTTTTTCTAATATTAATTATAAATTTATATCTAATGGTATGTAAAGTCAATCTTAAATTTACCACTGTCTTGAGAATCTTTTCAGAATGGCAAGCCTTGCATTCTTCAACTCATTTATAACCATCATTGTATGTACAGATATATAGGTGGTTCTCTATGCATCACTACCTTGATCAGAGATGTTAAACCCTTTCCTTTGAGAGGTTGCAATTTCAGGCACATGTCCTTACATGGGTTCCTTAGAGCTACTAAGCTTATTGCCTCCTTTGTCAGCCCATCGTCATGGCACTTGCGGCCACTAAACACCCTTTTGATGTCATTGATTTACATATAAAGGGGCATGGATCAATATGACAGTACTCTTCCATGTACCACCACTAGGCACTCAAGTATGCTTACCCTCATTCCAGGTGTCATGGATCTATTTCATTTCATCATCAAATACATTCAAATCCCATGATCAGTAGTTAGGGTTGTAGGCAAGGACACATTACCAGCTTCTTCTCTAACATCAGACTTTACTCGACAGTGGGTGTTACAAGTGGTTCTTGGGGGAATACCTTGCTTCCTCCTAGGATTATCCAATCGCATCCCATTGATTTTGGACATTTTATGGTGAATATTATCAGGTCTTGAATTAGCATTTTTAAGTAATCAATAATTATTGCTTTGGTTCTTACAGCCGGAGCCTTCATGCAGACTTGTCAGATCATTGTTTTCCATTCTTGATCTAAGGTTTTTATCATCCTCAACTTTGTCATTCCCTCACACAAATACCTATACTCAAATCTTATGGTTTTGGGGATTTGTACCAATTTCAGTTTCCCCTCTCTAGCTTTTTTTCTTTGATTTAACTTCTGCATTTAGTTACTTTCATAGCCTAGGTTCATCTTA
Source organism: Sequoia sempervirens (assembly GCA_007258455.2). Lineage (NCBI taxonomy): Eukaryota > Viridiplantae > Streptophyta > Pinopsida > Cupressales > Cupressaceae > Sequoia > Sequoia sempervirens. Next base: position 149,028,647 of record VDFB02379711.1, on the reverse strand, counting down.
CCCTAGTTCTTCTCTGTTGTAAATAGTTATACTTCCAAGCCCCATTGACCATCTTTGGCCATTTATGGCCATTAACATAATTCCTCTGTCTTTCTTCCTTGCCACTTAATGTTCACATTGAGTTCCCTCTGTTTTTATTTCAAGAGTGGGCTCACTAGAATTCTTTGTTCACACTCCATACCAGACAGCCAGATATATCACAACCTAAAACCCAAAAGCATATCAATAAAAGTAGCTCAGGAGGTTGCTAGTGCATCACTACAAGAATTGATTAATATGATATTCATATCCCAAAAAAGTGACCATCTTGACATCATAGATAAATGAACAAAAAAATTATAATGAAAATAAATTGATCTTTGTGAGTGAAAATAGTTTCTAACTCTAAGAAAACAAACAAAATAGTATAGGGACTTCAAAGCATATAGTTTATGTTATTATCAACCCAAAAGTATTCTTCCAGGTGTCATATTAACAAGTTTAAGAAGAAAGCTTGTAAGTTGCAAGTAAAACCTTGATCATGACAACTTACTGTCTATTCTTAGGCGCTCTAAGTTCACACCGTCTGCTTGCCGCAAAGTTCGATCAGCCTGAAACATTCAACCAAAGTAATACAATCACTCTTTTGAAACTAGCAAACAAGGTCAGAAAGATTAGTATTCTATTGTCTTACAACTTACAAGTGTAATATAAAGAGGCCTCTAAAACCAGTGACCATAAAGATGTGTTGTATTTTAAACATTAGGAATTAAAATTATCTATTGATCGCATGACATGGGATCCATTCAACATTGCAAACAAAATGAAAGAAACTTTTGAAGGCTTGGATTAAGCATGCAAAGACACCAGTGTAACTGAAGCAGAAACTAAAAAGTGTTACTAAGTTTGTTTCCTAATCTACAATATGTGATCTTCACAAGGTGACCTGTGAAAACACTCCTTACAAAACACTTTGCAAGCAAAGAGAGCTTCTCAATGCTCTGGGGAAAAAACAAAAACAGCGATCCAAGAGGGGGCCAAAACAAGTTGTCTATCATCACTTAGTGCCAAGCTACTACTAATATATCTTTTCTGACCTATTTGTTATATGAGAGCCAAATGCAATTTGACTTTTTCCACCAGCAATAGGACAGCACAAAGTGGAAGACAACCTTTGAAAGAAGTTAATCTTTGTAAGATAATATCTTGTCATGTCCCCTTTTTGAGCTAAGGAAATAATTTTATAATTTTATAATTTTATTAAAATTGCCCAAAAAATAACTTTAATTTTATAGAAACACAACTTAGGTTTTATTCTTAAATTATAAAGTACCTAAAGTGATATTATAAAGTGTCATTCTTTAGACTTGTCATAGAAATGGAAAAGCAGTTGCATCTTGTAGAAAGGAGACTTTGAATATTCCAAGTTGCCATATCACTCGCTAGAACTTGTCATGGAGGGGTCTTCATACCATACATAAGTTGGGTGATGTATTGGTGTTGTTCATTTGCATATTCCATTCCTACTCACTTGTAGAGTTGGTTTGTCACAACATTCAAAATCCTACTATTCGAGTTTCTAGATTTACAATTGGATATTATATTTAGTTATTGCTATTACTTAAAAAATATAAATGTATATTAGAAGGATTTACCACTGATTAAGTTCTAAAGTCTCAGCATGATAGAACATCGTTAATCAAAAACTCTTTGCATTTTGAATAGTTATTGAATTTATATTCAGTCCTGTCTGCAAAATATGGAAGAATTTGATATTTTCATGGATATTGTATTCATTGCATGCATTGTAGAGGGAAATACATTTGATTATTAATCCCAACCACAATATGCTCTCACCTTGCCCATATTGAAATCTGGGTGATCAGAAAATGCAAGGTTTTTGCATCCTCATAATAATATGGTAAAATCCCAACTACCATATGCTCTCACCTTGCACACATCAGGATCCGGGTGATCAGAAAGTGAGGGTCTAGTGCATTTTGTCAAACATTTGTAAAAAAAATTTAAAAATTATTTGAGGACATTACATATATACCTAAACCTTGGATCAAATACAAGTGCTGATTGACAGCAATCCACAAGATTAATTCACTTGATTGCCATGTCCATCAAAAAAACACATAATATAACCATCTTTAGAATTATAGATGTTATGAAAAAAAGCTAGGAAACAATGATCCAAAAGGAAGCAAAAAAAAATTCTTATATATCATTTAATGTCAAGCTAAGGAACTGCTACCAATTTTTTTTTACTTTTGATACAGATGCTGAATAAAAGTATTCACTTTTTCCACCATTAATATGACAGCGTTAAGTAGAAGAAAAATGTCAAAAAGAATTATATGAAAATTAATTTTTAAATCTTTATGAGATAATACAGCTGCTACTTGGACCAAATAAAGGCAAAATAGGGTAGCATGCCACTTGTTTGATTCAGTCAATCCCAATGTCCATCAGACACAAATAAGTGCCATCTAAATTTCAGAGAATATAAAAAAACAAATAACAGATTTCAATCTACTTAGCATGCACTTAAGTTCATATGCCATATCTATATCACAAGAATATCCAAATTCAGAAAAGGGAAACATTCACCAAGAATATTAGAAGTTCCAACCCATATCCCTCACCCTGAACTTATAGGATCTGCGCTCCACTAATACTATGTCCTTAATGCCATAGCAGTCAAAAAGCATGTGAGTTAGATAACCTCTTCCAGCCCCAAACTCTATGACTTTTAGCTGAGATTCCACCCCTTTTCTTTCTTCCCTATACATATTTCCTTCTCCACTTTCAGAATATTTTATTGTCTCTGAAACAGATTCCAATCTCCTAATTATTCCCATCATTTCTAGATTTCCAAGCATGGACGCCTGCTGTATGACATGCTTCTCTTGGAAGGGCAATCTCCTGTACACAAAAAGGTCAACTGATGAATAAATAATATCAAATGCACACTGAACCAAATAAGCACACAGAAAATTTCAATTCACTGAAAGGATAAAACTAGGAAACAAATATTTCAACAGAAATTATTGGCAGTTTCCTGATTATCATATGCTAGGGTTTCTAACAATTATTTAACAGCTGTTATTTGATTTGATTTGAATTTGAATCCTAAGACCAAACCCTAGGAACGTTTCAAAGAGCCTGCACTCTTTATCAATTGGCCCATGGTTGTCCACCTTCTATGCATGAGTTTGTTGTCTCTCTCTACATGTGTCGTTTTCCCCATTGCACTGGTGTTGAGGGTGAACTCTAGGAAAGTGGAACCTACAATCTTGAAAGCCAACAAAATGGCAGCTCTACTAGGGAAAAATGAGCTCCGATAAGCCATTTCCTGGGTTGAGACACTGAAGACTCTATTGTTGGAATGAACCCAAATGATTTTCTGCCCTAGAGATAAAATCAATACTTCAAGGTCTTCATCTTTTGGAGAGGCGGCGACTCTGCTATTAGGAATCAATTTCGTACTGCTGCAAATCTATCTACCGTGATGACTGGAGGATGATTTTCAAGTGTATGCAGCAGTAGGTGACACACTGACAAAGGTACTCAAGGATTTCCTTCCTCTCTCTTGAGACAGTTTCTTTCATAATGAAGAAACACACAATTGTAAGAAATCAGTTTTTGCTCTATTGATAGAATGTTTTAGTCATGGGTTCTTGGTATGATAATGATCACTCTAGGGCTGCTCCCTTGTATGCACCTCCTTATGATTTAAGACCTAGGTATTTTGCTAATGAATACAATTCAGAATACTATAGTGATGCTTCTTCATACTTTGAGAATGATTTTCAGTCCTCTTGTTGTCCTAGTAGCCATGCTCATTATCCAAATTCATATCAAAACTAGAAGTATTCAAGCAATTACAGGATAAATTTGATAGAGAACAAAATGAATTAATGAGAAAGCACAAAGAACTTGAAAATGAAATCAAACTGCTTAAGTCTAGTTGCAGTCCAAATCCCAGCTTACTATTGTGAAGGACCAAGCCCCCAAGTCTCAAAAAATCAGGCTTCCCAATATTCCCCTTGCTGATGTATATGAAAAGTTAGACTTGACATGGGTAAATTATGATTTTGAATGTATGCCAATTGCCAAATGAATTTATTTCCAATTGCCTAAGTTTGATGGACAAGATCTCTCTCAAGGGAATGCACATGTCCAAGCATTTTCTGATTTTATGCATCAGTATCAATATGAGGATGAAGACATTTGGATGAGATTTTTTGCAAAATCTAAGAGAGTGATGGAGCGATGAAATGGTTATGTGGTTTTCCAGACTGCTATTTTTCTTCTTGGGACAATTTAGTTGCAGCCTTTGATGAGGGGTGCGCACATGGTATTGATCTTTTTTCTCTTGTCCATGAATGTTCAACAATTAAAAGGCAAGAGGGTGAGTTGACTTCAGATTTTTGTTGAAGGTTTATGGTTGCATTAACTTGCATACTTGATTATTGTAGGCCAAATGAACAAGAGTGCATAAACTAGTTTTGTGACGCTTCTCATCCTTGGGCAAGCCTTACTCCACCTGAGTTCAATCCTAAGATTATGGACCATGTCCTTGTGTTGGAAAATGCAGTTGAGGCTTCATACAGTATAGATATTTCCTCTCTTAATGCTGGTAATAATGGCTCTGCAGTTTCAAAGGATTAGCTTAATGATTCTTCTTGTGTGGGCATTGCTTATAATGACCATGTTGCTGATATATGTCCAAAGGAAACTGAGAAGGATGATGCTACACCTTGTGATAGTTGTGTAAATGATGATGACAGTGTATGCACCTACTTTCAACTTGATGGGTCCATTCTTGTAGAGGATTGATGATCATACTAAGCTGATTGCATCATGTGAAGAGTTTGGGAATACATCATATCCTGAAGATGCTCTTGAAAGCTATGATGCTAATAAGTTCTAAGGAAGAGGTATGTAGTCTTGCACTTCATGGCAGCCATGGGGATATAGAAGAATATATATATGCATAGATTTTCATTCTAATAAATGTGTTTTCAACTATGATAACACTGATTTTGTCCATACGAATGAGTCAAGGGAGCTAAAACATAGTATTCTATTTGATGAACTTAATTATTTTGTTTCCTCTGAAGATAATTATACAAAGGCACATTTACTACATGTGATTGCTTAGAGGAGGGTGAGGGAGAGATTTCTACAATCCAAGATCAATACACTGATGAGAATAGTAGAATAGACATTGACTTTCTGCCTAATTATTTTAGCCTTGAGGATATGCATAATGGTTATGTGTGGAAAGATATTAAACATTAGGGTGATGAGCTATGTTCTTTATGCGTTGAGTCCCAAGATTTTTCCCATTTTGCTGATGAACTTTATACTGATTTATACCAGTCAGATACAGATGTTTCTAAAATCAGCATTTATGATGATCATGGTCACTTTTTAGATCTTGATGAGGTGAATTTTTACTATGGCAGAGGGCCACATATTGAAACTATGGTGCATGCTGCAACTAAAAAATATTAATCTCACAGTGGACCTAAATGATTATCTGAATAGAGAAGATGGAAAAGGGTATTAACAGTCTAATTTCAGCAATGGTTATGCTACAGTAGATTGTAATGATTGTTCCAAAACAGAGAGGCAATTTGAAAACTTCAGGTATTCACACAAAGTGATTCAAATTTCTGATTTATATGCTGAAGGTGTGGATACAGATTTAAGCCATTCATATGATTTTATCATGGAGGAGTACACCAACATTTATGTAACTGTAAGCTGCAAGATTCAGATGAACTTGAGGATTCACTTGATGTGGTTCAGCTTGAAGATGCCCCTGAGCTAGAGGTGTTTCGGTTTGAAGTTCATGATAACCTTCTTCATCATGCTGATTTGAATATTGATCAGGTATATTTAATATTTTCCTGAGCCTTGCGAGTATTAAACCTTCTATTTTAGTTTTAATACTCTTGGAATGGCTAACAGCTATATTTGCAATGTTGGCATGGATTATGTATATTTTCATTTTCTTTTTCACACGGATTGCGATACGAACAGCACTGCTCAGAATGTGAACTTTTCTATCATGGAGTTTGAAAATGTGTATAGCCACGTGGATGAGCCTAATGATGACTACATATACTTCTGGCTGACTTGTCAAGTGGATTGCCATTTTCAGTTTCGGCATTATACAATATACATAAGAACATTACATGTACATGTATTCAAGGGGTATAGTTTTTTACAACTGAATAGAGATTGCACTTTCAGCCTAAGAAGGATTGGCTCCTTTATCAGAATTGTGTTTGATAGAGGCAAAAAGTATTTTACTGTTTACCTATGGCCTTCTGCCATAGTGTTTTTCTGCAAGGCGTGACTTGCGGAATGGATTTGATATTACCTGCAGTCATACAGTTCAGTCATCATGTGCCTATACGTTAAGAGTTGCAAAGCATAGACCTTAATAGTTGTCTATTGGGTCTTGTGTATATTTATGTGTACTATTTGGTGTATATGTATTTTGTTGTGTTGTTCTGGACCATCTCCTTTTGTTATGTTGGTCTACTCCCAGAGTTCTGAATTCCTGCAGTGCCTATAGGGGGCACTCACCCTCAACCAAAGTCAATGTTGGCTTTTGCAGCTTTGCTAAAACATGCAGTATTTTATTCTCTTTGGTTTGTCTTCTGATTGTGTTTGGGAAATAGGACAAAACAAGATTCTCTATGTTGACTTCACCTGATGTGACTGTTGCCAGTTCACTTGCAGCTTTTGTTTCTTGTTTACTTGCAGCCTACAAGGGTTCTCTTCTTATTCTTATGTTTACTTGTAGCAACTAAAGTTGGAAGTTGATCTAAGATCAACTTTACATGCTCATGACTATTTTGTTTTCCTTGTTGTGATGGCCTACATAGAAAAATATGGTATATACTATAGATTGATGATGACATGGTATGCATTAGGTGTGCCCACCTTTATTCTGTCTTGCAAATTTATTCCATGTGACATAAAGGAGTGAAGAGGATTTTAAAAGGCTTATTTTTATTATCTTTTCATAGAAAAATAAAAAATGTGGCATAAGGTAGAAGCCCACCCAAATGGTAGGCGCCACATACAGAGGACTCTTGTTTTATTACATCACAAAGTGGGCATTTAAACCTCATGTAAAAATGGCACTAGAAATTCCTTCTCCGTTAACATTTGTTAGAAACCACCTTGAAATCTTATTCTAATTCTTAAATTCCACATCAGCATGAGATGGATGGTGCTAAAATAGGAAGGCAGTCTCTTTTGTTTTATATGGTAAATGTGCCTAAGGATGTTGCCACTTCATGAGCTTTATTTTTTTGAATGTTCTTCATAAAAAATATATGTGATGCTAGGCGCCTTATGTTATATGAAAGGGGGCCTTATTCTGTCATATGTGAAGACTATGGAATTTTCTTAAAAGCAGATGCAAGATATCAAACAGGGTGAAGACATTTGCTTTTATTGTGGCATGATTTGGCATTGAGGATTATAAGGGAGACACAAGGTGTTGACCATGATAAAACTTGGCATGTTTCTATTGTCTTTGTTTGGAAATGATTAAAGCATATGGGGGTCTCTATGAAAAGGGTTTCTCTTTTACATTTGATTTTTTGGCTCCCCATATTGTTGATGTAAGTAGCGGCGGGAGATTTCTTTCTCCTATTTAAATTCAAAATTGATTGAGGCCAACTCTTGAGACATGACGTCTCATTTCAAAAATAATAATTTATATTTTTTATTTCATTAAAGCCGACTTAATAAAAAGTCACCACCTCTTGTAAAGTCGTCTCACTATGTAAGTGGCCAACCCTTCATGAAGAGTCACTTCAATGTGTATATATTCAAGGTGTCTCTCTCCTCATTTGGTAATTCAATTATTATCAAGACAGGTTCACATACTTTCAGCAGGAGTTCGTATTCATACAGCAGATCGATAGTTGCTTCAAGAAGATCGATATTAATTATTGCTTGTATACTTGCATCTAGAGAGGTGCTATAATCATTTCATCAGATCGGCCTAGAGGTTGGCCAAATTGTAAAGCAAATTGCTGCTCTTCATTCAATATATAAGTGATATAATGTTGTTGGGTTTTTCTTCCTCAAGAAGGGTTTTCCCAGGGTATATGCTGTGTTCTATTGGTTATATTTGTTTTATTTCTGCTTAATTCAATTCTGGTCCTAAAATTAACATGGTATCAGAGCGGGTTTAAGCAAGATCAAGATCAGATTTGTTTAAGCAGCAAAGTCGTCTTCTCTTCTTCTCATCTAAGTGAGTCTATCTAAGCATCAAAGATGGTGAACGGACTCAAGGCTGAAGATAGGCTTGATGGTGCATCGAACTTCACTTCTTGGAAATTCAGAGTTCCTATTGCATTGGAAGAAAATGATCTTCTCGATTTCATGGAGAGTGATGTGCCCAAGCCATTCGATGAGGTTGAGAAAACTCAATGGAAGAAGAATGGCACTAAGGCTAGGAAGATCTTGATTGATTCCATGAAGGATCATCTTGTGCCAATTATATCCAAGATGAAGACAGCCAAAGTCGTGTTCAAGACTCTTCAAGGCTTGTATGAGATCAACAACACCAACAGAGCTCTTTCCTTGAGACAACAGCTCCATCATATAAAAATGGCTAAAGGAGATTCAATCATCTCTTTCTTCATGAAGATTACTGAGTTGAAAGATCAACTATATGCCATTGGAGATATAGTTGAAGATAGAGATCTAGTTATGTTGGCACTAAATGGTCTTCCTCAATCTTGGGAGCCCTTTATCCAAGGCATCAGTGGAAGATCTAAATTGCCCTAGTTTGATCGTCTTAGAGCTGATTGCATTCAAGAAGAATCCAGGTTGGCAACAAGAGGGAATGGTCGAAGCTCTCATAATGAAGACAATCATGTCCTTGCTGCTCAAACTTCCAAAAGGAAAGGAAGAGAAGGGAGAAAAGGCAATTTCAAGAGGAATAGAGACAGAAAATCAGATTCTGCTCCTGAGCCAAAGAAGGAGGATCTCTCTCACATTCAATGTTTCAGATGTGACAAGTACGGTCATTATGCTCAAGATTGTACAACAAGACCAAAGCAACATGCTTCTACTGCGGATGTTGATGATGTGTCACCTCAAAAGGAATCTAGAGACAATTTAGGAGGATTTCTATTCATTTCCACTCTTTCAAGCAATGTTCCAACTGACAGTAGCACTTGGTTGATTGATAGTGGTGCTTCACGGCACATTACAGGATATCGAGAGCATCTTTCAGACTTGGTAGAAAGAGAAACCAACTTGCAAGTGATAATTGGAGATGATGCTTGTTATTCAGCGAAAGGTGTTGGAGCCACCTCTCTTCATCTAGATTATGGCATCCCTCTTCATTTGAGTGATGTCTTGTTTGTACCAGGAATCAAGAGAAACCTTTTTATCAATTTCAGCATTGGAGGACAAAGGGTATCAAGTTGCATTCTCTGAAGGGAAAGTTCTTGCTTGGCCAAAGAACTCTAGCATCAAAACTGCCCGTGTGATTAGTGTCCGTCAAGAGAGCCTATACAGACTTTCTATTCATCCAGTTCAAGCATTGTTGCATGACTCTACCAGTCCGAGTGAGCTATGGCATAGGAGACTTGCTCACCTTCACTTCAGAGCTCTTCCATCTATGGAGAAGATCGTTACTGGTCTACCAAAGCTCAATCAGGGGCATGATGGCATTTGCAGAGGATGTGCAATGGGTAAGAATACTAAGGGTCCTTTTCATAGTAGTGAAAGTAGATCAAAAGGAATTCTAGATCTTGTTCATTCTGATTTATGTGGTCCAATGTCTGTGGCATCTTTGAGTGGATTTTGGTATTATGTGATTTTTATTGATGACTATTCTCAAAAGACTTGGATTTACTTTTTGAAGTCTAAGGAGTCTGAAGAAGTACTTGATAGATTCAAAGAATTCAAGGCTCAAGTTGAAAATATGTCCGAGAAAAGGATAAAGGTTCTAAGATATAATAATGGAGGAGAATACACTTCTGGAGGTTTCCGTAATTTCTACATTGAGGCAAGGATCAAGAGGGAGTTTTGTGTTCCATACAATCCTCAACAAAACAGAGTTGCTGAAAGAAAGATTAGATCCATAGTTGAGGCAGCCAAAGCTATGATTCATGATCAAGATCTACAAACCTTCCTTTGGGCAAAAGCTTCCACAACTGCAGTGTATGTTCAGAACCGTAGCCCTCATCGAATATTGGAAAACATGACTCCTAAAGAAGCCTTCACAGGTGTGAAACCTGAGGTCAGTCATTTAAGAATTTTTGGTTGTCCTGTTTATATTTATGTGCCTGAGGATAAAAGATCTAAGTTAGAACCATCAAGCAAGAAAGGAATATTTGTGGGATACAGTGAGTCTTCCAAGGTCTACAGGATCTACATTCCAGGACAGAAGCAGATTGAGATCAGCAAGGATGTCTCTTTCAAAGAAGAGGTTGCATTCAAAAGATCTAAAGGGTCTTACATGGAGATAGATAGTGAAGAACAGGAGACACCTCAGGATATGGACATTTCTCTTGATCTTACTCCTGAGATTCAGAGGGAGTCTACTAAACCAGAAGAGGCTAGTGATCCAATTGATCCCATAGAACCTACTGATGGTCCGAGAGGCATTACTATAGGTCGAAAGAGACCTCTATGGGCTAGACAAACTATGCAAGGGGCAAAGAAGTATGCAGCCCCTTGAGGCACATTTAGAGACCACAGAAGTTTCCAGGCTATGTAGCATTGATGAGTCACATCATTGAGTCTAAGCCTTCTAGTCTTGAGAAAGCATCAAATCAGCAGGTATGGAGAGATGCTATGACAGAAGAATATTAGTCTATTATCAAGAATGATGTTTGGGATGTTATACCAAGACCTGAAGGGAAATCAGTTGTGTCTTCCAAGTGGCTTTTCAAGATCAAGCATGCACTTGATGGGAGCATTGAGTAGGATTCTCTCAGAAAGAGGGAATAGATTATGAGGAGACATTTGCTCCTGTTGCTCGATATACATCTATCAGACTATTATTGCTATTGCATCAGCTAAAGGATGGAAGCTACATCGATGGACATAAACTGACATTTTAATGGTGTGATTGAATAAGAAGTGTTCATTGAGCAACCAAATGGGTTTGTGATTCATGGGAAGGAGTCTCATGTATGCAGATTGAAGAAGGCATTGTACGGCCTTAAGCAAGCACCTCGTGCATGGTATGAGAGGATTGATCGATACTTGATGAGCTTGGGATTCTCCAAGAATGATGCAGATTCCAATCTTTACTTCAAGGTAGTTGATGGTGAGGCTTTAATATTGGTTCTTTATGTTGATGATTTATTTCTTACTGGAGCAGAATATCTCATTGTTAAATGCAAGAAAGAGTTAGCCTCCGAGTTTGAGATGAAGGATCTAGGTCTTATGCATTACTTTCTAGGACTGGAAGTGTGGCAAAGACCCAATGAGATTATTTTAAGTCAAGGGAAATACACCATAGATATCTTGAAGAGATTTGGGATGATGGATTGCAAGTCCATGTCTACACAGATGGAAACAAATTTGAAGAAGTTGAGTGATTCTTGTTGGCGTAACAACTAGCACCTCTGGAGTAAGAGTTGATACGAACAGCCTATGCACACTACGTAATGAGTGCTCTTCAAATTAGGAGGGGAAGCTCCTTCGTTGTGCTTTACAAAAGTACTTGCAAATGGAAATAAACTAAACTATGTCCTGTCTTTTTGTTTCAATTTTGTAGAGGGTACAAAGGCTTTCATAAAACTATATCGTTGCGAAATTTGAGTATTTTACGGTTTGTAGATCTACTAACTACAACTAAACTTAATTACTTAAGAGATTCTATCGGTTCCTCGAAAAAGCGAGCATGAGGGAAAGCGGAGCAGGGTTTGACTATCAGACGATAAACGAGTGTAGACTCTCAACTTGAAGGCAAGGTGGCACATCTATCTGCTCAATCTAAACACGTTTATTGGAAACAACATCACACGATAAACTGAATACGGATTCTCTACTTGAAGGCAAGGTGGCACAACTATCAGCTCAATCTGAATAAGTTTATTATTCACAACAATATACGATAATCAAGTGCAGATTCTCTACTTGAAGGCAAGGTGGCGCATCTATCATCTCAATCTGAACAAGTTTATTTAGCACAAAAATAGATTTATCTAAACTATGGAAAGAATTCACCATTACAATCGCATGAAACCCTATGTGGCATAACAATTGATCATAATAGTAAAGACGCATGAACAAATACCAAAAGAGCAATATTGAGGGCAAGGTAGGCGCAGCATATATTTCTCTCTCAAGCAAAAGTTAATTACAAATGAGCAAAAGCTCTTATTTATATACATCAAGGTGTAGGTAACCCTAAAATCACCTTGAGTCAACTACAGTCTCGCAATGCATGCAAGATTTATTATTAAACCCTAATAAAGCAAACTATACAGTTAACTGGAAAACTACCATCAGTTAACCGATACATTTAACCTAAATGGACCATGTGCAGGCATGCATGTCCTTATTTAAAGCAAAGTTAACTAGCCACTACCTTCAGTTAACTAGAAACCCTAACCCAAACTCCTGTGATGATAATTCCAAGGATGAGATAAGCATGTGTGAAGTCAGCAAGTGAACTCAAGACTGAAAGTCAAGTTAACTGCTGCTCATGACTCAACCCTCGAAATTAACTGCAGGTTCCAACTGGTAGATTACTCCATGTCATCTCGATCTAACACTTCGACCAAGAACTCATCAATCTCTCTGTCATCTGGCACTTTGATACTGTCTAAAGCAATAATCTGTCTCTTCAGTTCTTTGCCGCCCTCTTTAACTGTATGCATGCCATCTTTAACATCTTCAGTCGCCTTTTTGAAACTGGCTGAAATTACTGAAACATTCTCCAGCTTAGCCGCCATAGGCTCTCCTTCAAGGCTATCTCGAATCAATCTCTCGAACTCAGCTTGCACTTTATTCAATTCAATGTACGTGTCGTCTTCAAGAAGATAGTGACACGAAATCTGAATAACAAAACCACTGACAAGCGCAAGTACTCCAACTACATCATCTTTCAATGAAAACAACTTGGTAGAGATCTTCTCACACATTTCCATTTTGAGAAGATGATGCTCTCTCCAAGTAAAAACTTTCTCTTGATCTTCATCAATCTCTAAGGCATCGTATGCAACAGACAACTGAGATACAAGAACACGATCCTTGGCTGAACTCTCTGCAACTGAAACCTCAAGCAACTGAATACCCTGACGGAGTCTATGTGCATCACTCCTCAACTGATACAAATCTGCAAGAAGACGTTGACCTGTAGCAACTAAACTTTCAATCTAGTTATCCAAAAGTCTGCCATGACTAACTAACTGATCCAGTTTTCGTTGTTCTGCAGGTGTATGCTAAGGAAGAACAGGTGCTCTACTTGAATTTCCATGAACAAGATCAGAAATATACTGGCGAAAATGACCATTTTCAGCCTTAAGTAGTGCCTTATCCTCTCCATCCTTCGTGATGCGTTCCTCAAGATTATTGGTAACAATCTTAAGAAGAGTCACGTCTGTTTCTCGAGTGGTCTTGCCAAGATTTGCTTTAGTAAATGTAAAATCACCAACTTCGACCTCATCTAGGCTCTTACCCTCTGGAGGAACAGCAACTTCAATAACAATCTCTGATTCTGGAGTCTTTTCAATATGCACCTGTTTCTTAATCTTCTTGTTCGACCTTCTCTGATAAGGTTCACCGAACTCAGATAAATCAAGGTTGTATGAAGGTTCACGCCTCTGTCTTCCCAAAGACTTCTCGAGCCAACAAGACTGAACAATATCATCAATCCGAGGAGAGACTGTCCCTGATGTATCCACCTGTGGCGGTTCAGTTGTCTCTGATCCAACTCGAATTGGTATCTCAGGCTTTGAATCTATGTCAATAGGTTGTATGTGAGGCGAACTAGGAGGTGAAACGTGAGGCTCAGCCTAAATGACTGTCTCTGCTGGAATCTCAAGAACATTCTCAACTTGTTTCTGCTTCCTCTTACCAGTAGCTCTCTTTCCTATGTTTCCACTGAGTCTAACCCCTTCAGGAGGTATCACAATAGCCTTGACTCGAGGTCTTGACCTAGAAGTAGAAGGCAATGAAGAAAAATCCTTTGGCGGCTCTGCTATAGGAACTGACTTTCGTTTCCGCTTACTCTCCAAGAACAACTTGCTGGTTTTGATAACTGATTTAGAAATCTCCTCAATAGAAGTATTCTCCTTGGCGTACCAATCTGGTGAACGAAGTGGCTGCCGAGCAATCTGATCTCTGACATATGAATTGAGAAGAACTTCTCCATCATCATCCGATAGACCATCAACATCTTCTGATAAGTAATCAGAGAGCTGACCAATAGTAAGTCTACAATAGTGACGACTACGAACCTCGAATTCATCTTCACAATTTGCCCAGAAATCCTCAAGTGTTGGCTTATGTGCAATCCCTCGCTCTAACCTGTTTGCATAATGACCCAAAGGATCATAAGAACGCCTCTCAGTATAAGTTTTGAACTTGAACCTTTCTATCTCGGTAGACATAAACCTGGCATCTGTCGCCGCATTGCATGTGAAAATTCCCAATGTAAATGGAAAATTAGTCGCAGTCTTATGACGACTACGAAGAAAGAAATGAACATGTTGCAACTGCCTAAGAAACTCCATGAAGATAATCTTGTCTGAAGGATACCTTGGCAACATCAGGGGCTCTCCAACATATCCATAAACTCGGATATATGTGAAAGTAGGGAACTGGATAAACCAATCCGCCCAAGTCTCCATCGCTGATTTAGCCTCGGTAGAAATACGAATGTGCATCTCGTTGTCAAGATCTCGAACTGTCTTCATAGAAAAATGATCACTCACTGCTCAGAAGTCTTGCTCAGATGTAGAGAATTCTAACTGAGGATAATACTCGTGAACACGCTGAACACCGAGAGTGCCATTAGTATTTAGAAGCCTGTAGCTACCTTGGAATGCAACTAAGTAGACTAAGTATGATATCATATGAAACCCATGAAACTTGAGAAAATTAGCAATCTGCTGATGTAAGCAATCACTAATCAACATAGCCCAGTCAAAACGTTATGTGCCATCAAGAATCCTGGAAATAAGATAGAACATCCATGAACGGAAAGTGCTAGCATCCTATTGACCCGTAACTCGATTGAGCAAAGTTATCAAAACAGCAACTTTGTCCTTGAATTCACCACGACCAACCTTCTTAGGCATGTTAGTTTTCTGAACTTTCAGCCATTTCTGAGCCACTTTTCTCTGTGAACGTTGCTGATCTCCATCCCATATCTTCTCACAGGCCTCAAGAACCACAATAAAGTTATCTGAGCGCAGAGGAATAGCAAAACATTTCTCTATGTCCTTCAGTTTGAGACTGCAAACAACCCTCCCGTCAACTGATCTGATTTGTCGTGAAGACGAGTCATAATGCTTGATGCAAGCAAGAACAAACTCGAGATCAAAAGTAGTAACAGGAATGGATGTTGCTGCTAGCAATCCCGAACGTTCAAGATTCTTCAACGAATTGCTGCTAACACCCTCCAGACTGCTCAAATTAACCACTGGATAAACATGATTTAGGTCTGTATCTGAAGTTTTGACAAAGTTATGTGTAAGAGCCGATTTGGCCTTGTAATCAATGAGATTGAACTGCATTTTGAAAATGAGAACTTTTGACTGTAAAGTCGAATATACTTGAACTTTTTGAAAACCTCTGGACAAGGCTAAAAATAGCCTAAGACGAAAGAAATTTTCGAAGTATTTCTGGAACATGGGTTTTGTGCACAATGGAATTCTGAACAAACCCAGATGATCACGATTTTCAAAAGATGTGATTCATGCCCACATGCAAAATTCTGGGAAAAGCCGAGGCTTGGAATGAAGGCTACGGGGTGATTTCTCGAAAAAATCTAAGACATGGGTTTTGCTGCAAACACTGAAGTATGCGAACCCAAATGATCAAACTCTGAAAATATGTTGAATTTCTTTGATATGCGAAGAAAGTACCTAAGATGAGAAATAGAAGAAATAAGACAGAAGATAGAAAGTTTTGCTTGTCTGCTTCTGAAAAATCCGCCAATCTCTGTTGTAGAACTTGATGAAACCTGCATGCAAAGTGAAAATAAAGTCTGGAATCACCTTCCTCTGAACAATCTGAACTCGTTGCTATGAAGAATGTTGAATTCTGACACCTGTAGCACCTTTAGCTTGCTGGTCGCTCAAGAAGAATATAAACTTTGAAGCTAAAGATGATGAAATAATGGACGCCAATGCTTGGTTAAATAGATTTTCATCTATGAAATTCGCATAAAGCATGAAATCCATGAAAAGTGCGCTTGGCTTGTGATTGGACCTCATTTTAGTTAACTGAAACTAAAATATGCTAAATAAAGTGCCATGCTTTAGGGTTTCCCTTTCAAGACTTCAGTTAACAAATTCATGCGATTTTGACTTTAGTTGACAATCTTCATTGAATTCGCCATCCTTCACACTTGCTTTAAATTCACAATTTAGAACTAAAGCGTCCCTTTTGAGAACTAAAGTTGACAATCTTTGTTGAAATGAATTCGACAATTTCATGCTTTAAATCTTAAAACATTCCAAATATAGCATCCCTTTCAAGACTCCAGTTGACAATGAGAATTTGCCATATTTCATTCTCATGCTTTAAAACTTCTAAATATGGCGACCCTTTTGAGAACTGAAGTTAACATTCAAAGGAAAATGCGTCAACTTCACTAAGTTCATAAATTCATGCTTTAATCTAAATATGGCGACCCTTTTGAAAACTCTAGTTGACAATCAAAGGGTAAATGTGCCATGCTTCACTAAATCATGCTTCATCAATTATGCCGTCCCTTTTCAGAACTCCAATTGACATTGAATGAAGCGCCATCTTCACAAAAACTTCACAATTGCAACCAAATTTGCCATGCATGTGAACTCAAGTTGACTTTCAAGAATAATCTTCAGTTAAGTGAACATGCAATCAAGTTAACTCAACATGCAAGGTTGTTAACTCGACATGCAAACTAGTTAACTCGACATGCGAACTGAAAGATCACTCGACATGCCAATATATGAACTGAAGATGACAACCCAAAAAATGTTTAGTCTAACTGCAGTCAGAACTCAAGTTAAGGCGTCCATTCAACTCTCTTTCGAAAATCCAACTTTGACCTCTTAAGGCGAATTCCAGACTTCGCCAAATTTCATGAAAATTTAGACTTAAAACCTCTTCAAGACCTTTGTTCATCCTCTGACACTGGCTGACTGACTCCACCGATTAGCTGGCTGACAGGTGCATCGCAGAGCTGAGCAAAAACTGATCAAAAGGTATCTTAAGACTGAAAACCATAAAACTAACATCTGAAGGCTCAAAAATCCAAGCGCCTTTTTCAAAAGTTGCGCTTTTTCTCAGACTTAGTCAAATTTTGACATCTGCATCTCGAACGAAGGGAAAAATAAATCCTTCATAACTTCTGATTTATCAACTTTCAGGACTAGATCACAGGTTCACTGCGGAGCTGACTTTATTCTGCATGGCAGCTGCAAAGGCACATTTCCCAAGAAAACATCATCTGAGGGGTGAAAATCAAAGGCACCTTTTTCAAAAGTTGCTCTTTTTCCTCCAGACTTAGCCATTTCTAGAAATGATCAAAATAACATAAAAAGTCTGACTGCAAGTTGCTGAGACATCTTCTGATCTAACGGAGATAGGCAACGAAGAGCTGAATGTAACACGGACAAATTGAATATCTGATATCATCAAAAAGAAAGCATTAAAGGCTTGAAAAGCCCAGGCGCCTTTCTGAAAAAGTGCTCTTTTGGTTTTTCTTTTGATATTTTGACTAAGATTTGACCCCATGTTTGACCTTCGTTTCAGGCACTTCAGCAACTCAGATTCACCCACTGACGAATGCGTCGCAAAGCTCGAACAAATGTGAGATAAACATCTTGGGTGGCGTTTAGCCAAAAACCTACATTTGGCACCTCAAAAAGATGGGCGCCTTTTTCAAAAGCTGTGCTTTTTACCAGTGTTAGCCAATTCTCGTTTTCCTCTCGTTTTGCGCTATATCTCCCATAACTCGCAAGAACCAGGTCCGTTCGACAAGCTTGATAGCTCATTGTGAAGTTGACGTGATACCGGACAAAAGTCTATTGGAGGTGACAAACCCTAAAAACAGGATCTGAGCCCCTAAAAGATAGGGCGCCCTTTTGAAAATGTGCTCCCCTCTCCAGAGATATAAAATTTCAATGATTTTCCTTCAAATTTTCACTTTTCTTAAATTTCTTCAGTAACAGACTGACATGACACTAACACCAACTCCATGTTTAAAAACCCCAAAAACGACCTTCTAACATCACTTTAACAAGATTAAGACTCAATTAAGCAAAATGCCTTAGTGAAGCAAAAATTTTGGTTTTGGGTACAACAGTAGCGATTCATGATTGTCTTCTATGGAAAAATTAGGACTTTGTATTTGTGAATTGAAAATTCTTATCTTTCTTGTATCTGGTAAAGACTCTATCTGAGACAGCCGCAACCATTATTTTCACTCTTCTAGAGACGACCCGTTACCTTGATTCAATCTTCAATATTATTGATGCCTCTATGGCCTACCGTGAACTTAATTCTCTAATATTGTTCAGTTACTTTGGGTAGCCACTTCCTCTAATCTGAATCTCTTAGTTTTGGAAACAAAATGTAAATTGTAGATACCTTGCAACGAACTAGAACTTATTTTATTCTCTAACATTGTTACAAAAGTATAAAACTGGAATGGGTCTTCTTTCTTTCTGAACCTTGTCCGATAAGTGCTTTTGTTCCAATCTGTAAGTTCCTTATATTGAAATACTAGTCACATGAATCAGTGAATAGCCAAGTCATCTCGGAAATCTCATGTGATTTATCCTCTTTGCCTTATTCAAAATCTATACCACTCTTGATAGTCCGATCTGGTTAAAGTATACCTTCTTATACCGTGATCTTTAATTTATCGTTAAAATGATAAGAGTCTGAAAGAGTACTTAAGCAAACCAAAATAAACACTCTCTCTCTTTCTATTAAGTCATCAACTAATCATACTCAAAATACAATACGATAAACCCTAAGGATATGAACCAAAGAGAAGATTGATAATTCAACAATGTTGCAAGAAATAAGAAACTTGATATGAGAGTTGTCATGTCGAGCAAGGGTGAGTGTTGACGGCACAGTGGTGCCAGAGATATCGACACAGTAGTGCCAGAGATATCGGCACAGTGGTGCCAGTAATTTTTAAATCCTTGGCCAAGGTAGATGCCAGTCAGGCAAAGTCAGCTTTCGTATTCCAGATATACTTTGGTCAAAAAGATCCTTCTGGTTAGGGGGAACCTACAGAGGAAGGATTGACCAGCAGTATAGGAATCATGGACACCAGGCTCAGAGACATGATGACATTTGATCCTTGTTGATTGACCTCGAGAAGGGCCAGGTTTCTTCAATCGAAGAACACGGGAGACCAGTAGGTCTGGTTGGGCGGTAAAGCCCCTGATGATAATCCCTCTTTCCCTCATGGATAAAGTAACTCAAGAGTTTCAACTTGAAGATGGTGTCAAATATCTAAAATTTCCTCGTACTTATCTCCAGGTAATTACATTGTTATTTTAAAGTTTGTTTTCAATTATGCAGCACTTGTTATTCATTATGATAAATGATAAATCTGCAAATGTTGTCTTAGATTAGCCAATCGATTCTTTCAGTTGAAATGCTGAATTCTTGAAGTTAATTTTAGAATAATAAAGTAATTTTGGTGCTTTAAAAAGAACACTCTAGAATGACAGTTATTTCATTGTGATTCTTTGGAAAACAGTTAAAAGTTTCATTTCAGCTGAAATCTGTAAACTCAGAAGTTAGTTGTTATTTGGTTAAATTGGAAACCCTAGTTCGTTATCAGACAATGAAAGATGTGAGTTAGTTAATGATGCCCTAGCGGTTAATCTCTTTTCAGTTCACTATCTTTATTTGGAAACCCTAGCTTGTTAGTTATTTAGTTGCCTTTCAGCTGAAGTTGGCAAAATAACTGTTTTTCCTTTAACTGTAAGATGTTAGACGTTACACATGGTATCAGAGCTACCAGGTTCGACACTGAACCTTGGGCTCATCATGTGAACCTAAGATGAAATTGGAATTAAGCTACCTGAATCTTTTGAAAATGGAAACCAACCTCTTGATATGGATACTTAAATTGTTTGTAACGAACACCTATCACAAGGAAGTGATAGCTATTCATAAACATTTTGCAACTAAATCTATCACGAGGAGTGATAGTTGTTATTCTTGTAATTAGATATATCACAGAGAGTGATAGCTATTCATTTTGTGATAGAATCTGTCACAGGGAGTGATAGTTATTTAAAATCCTTATGTAATTGAATCTATCACAGGGAGTGATAGGTATTTGGTAATCACTAATGAATGGAATCTATAATTAGCTGATAGCATGTATTGTTGAATCTTGTATTAAACCAGCATAGACTAATAAGTAACACCTAACTCCAGGAACCTCATCGGAATGGAGAATTCCAGAAATGGGTTCGGAGGAGATCAAGACAATGGTAACCTTTTGGCCAAACTGGATCAACTCCTGAATTTAATGAATGACACCCAAAATCGATTGCTAAATTTGGAAAGGAAAGTGAATGGACAGGCTGATATGCATGAGGAACGATCTAAGACCCGTAGTGACCGACATGAAGAAAGTTCTAAAACCATAAGCTTGAGTAATAAAAGGAGTCGATTAGCTGACGAGTTGGCCAAGGATATGAAGAAGATTAAACCCCCTAAGTTTGAGGGCTCTGTTTCGGATGACTCCGCAGAGGCATGGTTGACAGAAATGGAAAAATACTTTGAACTAAGAGATTATTCCGATAATTCAAAGGCAGCATGGGCAGCCTATCAGTTGGCAGGAAAAGTTGCCACCTGGTGGGAGAACAAAAGAGTAGAAATGGGAATGGTAGCAGCTGAAGTATCATGGGAACAGTTTGTACAATTATTTCGTCAAAGGTGGCTACCGCAAACATACTATGACCAGAAGTTGTTAGACTTTGAGAATCTAAGGCAGGGACCTTTATTAGTTAATGAATATTGGGAGAAGTTTACTCGACTACTTAAGTATGTCCCTCAGTATCAACAAGATGAAAATTTTCGGGTCTGAAAGTTCATAATGGGACTGAATAATTGAGTAGGAGGTCATGTAGATGTACTAGCTCCTCGAACAATGGATGAGGCCTATGAAAAGGCAGTCTGACAAGAACAGAGGCTGAAGAAAGATGACTCTTTCAGGGACAGGAAACATAACAAGGACAAGTGGGATCAATCACACAAGAATTTTAAGGACAACAAGAATAATCAAGATGAAACCAACACAAGCAAGGTTCCAGAGAAGAAAGGGCCACTTGGAGGATGTTTTATTTGTGGAGGGGAGCATTATGCCAATCATTGCCCTAACAGGAATCCACAGGGGCAGCATCAGCGAAGGCCATTACCGTCCCAGCAAATAGCTTTTCAACAAAGGATCCAAGCAGTTGTAGACAACCGTCAGGCAGACTATCAGATTACTCCAGTAGAAACACCAGGTGTGGGATCCAGGGGTGATCATAGTCGAGCCGTTTAGAGTGCTCAAGGTGTGCAGGATGCGCCTACATAACAACGGAGTTATGCAATGCAAGGCCCAGTGGGACGAGTACTTTGAAAAAAAAAATGCCACTTGGGAAGGATTATAAAGAAATCCCTCAGAATTTCCCTATCTTTTGATGAATAATTGAGAACATTATATTTTTGTTTATGTTTATGTTTATGTTCATGTTTAAAATCTAGAATAAACCCTCATTGAGGACGATGATTCTTAAGGGGAGGAGTATGTTACATCCCCTATGACTTAATATGTTTATGATAATGGAACCTTGGATGTTAAGTTAGTTGCAAATAACTGCTTTTCATATGAATGAGAAAAAGAGGATTAAATAATAATAGATTTATTGTCACAATTGTAAATGTGTGATTTATTTGAAAATGCAAAATGTATATGATAATGAATCATATTTAAAATATGATTATGCACGTCGTGAATGGTCTAACCCTAGTTTTCTTTTGGCAAGTGGTTGCAAGATCAACAACACTCGAAGGGAAAGGGGACTATCATCAGGGAGAGGGCGTGGTTGGCAAGGATCAATTTGTCATCGAACTCTGAGTCAGTGTAAGATAGTATTGCAAAATTATAACCTTGGCCATAAGAAAATTAATATAAAAATTGATTAAGAAAGTCAATTAATATATATATATATATATATATATATATATAAATACATATTAGAAGTTACCTTTAGAGGAAATTCAAAAGTTAATTAATATTAAAATAATAAAGAAATGATACTATCGACAAATTTAGAGTAGGAGTTTGGTCGATGGTTTTGGTGGAAGGCAGAGTGTTCTGCCAAATCTCTTTTGTGTCTCGGTCTGTAACGGATGGGAGTCAAGAAGTCACAATGGTTTTTGAAACGGAGGATTCCGGAAGGGAATTCACATAAAATGTCGGTCTCTCTCTTTTGAGCGAATCTTTTTTTTGCAATTATTCATTCATTCTTCTTTTCATTCTTCTTGGATGGTCGTAAGAACTCTTCTGTGCTCCATCGAAGTTTCATTGTAATATTTCTGCCATAGCTAGGGTTCTATTATTCATCTATCTGACGCATTTCTGAAGGAGTTTCAATCATATTCTTTCTCCACAATCAAGCTTTCAAATCCCTCTTTGGCAAACAACATTTTGTCTAAGCGTGGACCTTTTATTGAGTCGGGCTTCGTGAAAGTTGGAATCCACCTCTCTGTTGTGGAGCAACAATCTTAGTTATTCTTGGTCAAGCCGCAGTAGGCCATCGAATAGCAAATTGGAAGAGAAGGGCTCTCGACGTTGCTAAGTTCCAGATGCATAGCCAGGCACGTAATGAAACTCCCCAAACTTACTATTCTCGTTGATAAGATAGAATTCGACCGGTATTTTAATCATGAGCTCTTCTTTTAAAAATTTCCTATCAAATAGAAGTAACAACATCTGAATACAGTAGAGTTGAGATAAATTGAATCCTATTTGTGTGAGCAAGATTCAGTGTGGACCCGTTTTTTTCATCTTTTGAATTTGGTAGCGATTCATGATTGTCTTCTATGGAAAAATTAGGACTCTGTATTTGTGAATTGAGAATTCTTATCTTTCTTGTATCTAGTAAAGACTCTATCTGAGACAGCCACAACCATTATTTTCACTCTTCTAGAGACAACCCGTTACCTTGATTCAATCTTCAATATTATTGATGCCTCTATGGCCTACCGTGAACTTAATTCTCTAATATTGTTCAGTTACTTTGGGTAGCCACTTCCTCCAATCTGAATCTCTTAGTTTTGGAAACAAAATGTAAATTGTAGATACCCTACAACGAATTGGAACTTATTTTATTCTCTAACATTGTTATAGAAGTATAAAACTGGAATGGGTCTTCTTCTTTCTTTCTAAACCTTGTCTGATAAGTGCTTTTGTTCCAATCTGTAAGTTCCTTATATTGAAATACTGGTCACATGAATCAATGAATAGCCAAGTCATCTCGGAAATCTCATGTGATTTATCCTCTCTACCTTATTCAAAATCTATACCACTCTTGTTAGTCTGATCTGGTTAAAGTATACCTTCTTATACCGTGATCTTTAATCTGTCATTAAAATGATAAGAGTCTGAAAGAGTACTTACGCAAACCAAAATACTCACTCTCTCTCTTTCTATTAAGTCATCAACTAATCATACTCAAAATACAATACGATAAACCCTAAGGATATGAACCAAAGAGAAGATTGATAATTCAACAATGTTGCAAGAAATAAGAAACTTGATATGAGAGTTGTCATGTCGAGCAAGGGTGAGTGTTGACGGCACAGTGGTGCCAGAGATATCGGCACAGTGGTGCTAGTAATTTTTAAATCCTTGGCCAAGGTAGATGCCAGTCAGGCAGAGTCAGCTTTCATATTCCAGATATACTCTAGTCAGAAAGATCCTTCTAGTTAGGGGGAACCTACAAAGGAAGGATCGACCAGCAGTATAGGAATCATGGACACCAGGCTCAAAGACATGATGATATTTGATCCTTGTTGATTGACCTCGAGAAGGGTCGGGTTTCTTCAATCGAAGAACATGAGAGACCAGTAGGTCTGGTTGGGCGATAAAGCCCCTGATGATAATCCCTCTTTCCCTCATGGATAAAGTAACTCAAGAGTTTCAACTTGAAGATGGTATCAAATATCTAAAATTTCCTCATACTTATCTCCAAGTAATTACGTTGTTTTAAAGTTTATTTTCAATTATGCAGCACTTGTTATTCATTATGATAAATGATAAATCTGCAAATGTTGTCTTAGATTAGCCAGTCGATTCTTTTAGTTGAAATACTGAATTCTTGAAGTTAATTTTAGAATAATAAAGTAATTTTGGTGTTTTAAAAAGAAAACCCTAGAATGACAGTTATTTCATTTTGATTCTTTGGAAAACAATTAAAAGTTTCATTTCAGCTGAAATCTGTAAACTCAGAAGTTAGTTGTTTTTTGGTTAAATTGGAAACCCTAGTTCGTTATCAGACAATGAAAGATGTGAGTTAGTTAATGATGCCCTAGCGGTTAATCTCTTTTGAGTTCACTATCTTTATTTGGAAACACTAGCTTGTTTGTTATTTAGTTGCCTTTCAGCTGAAGTTGGCAAAATAACTGTTTTTCCTTTAACTGTAAAATGTTAGACGTTACAAAAGCATAAAAAAATGAAACAAAAAGAAAGTCAAAAACCCTCCCTCATACCTAGATTCAATCATGGCTTCAATCTTCAAATGCCCACTCTCAGCCTCAGACTCGTGTAAAGTGTAAACACTTGGCCAAAATGAAGTATAGTTGAAAAATTAAGTCAAAATATTTCCATTTTGCCTTTTAAGCTTTCAAAAAGACTATAAAATTTAAAATTTATAAATTTTAGCTTTTGTTTTTAAAAAAAATAATCATTTTTAATTGCATTTTAAGGGGGGCATCTGGAAGTCTCCTGCATTTTGGGGGACATCTGGAAGTCTCGAGGACATCCAAAAGTCCCCTCAAAAGAGAAACGTCTCGGAGGCGGCAAAGAAACGGGGGGACGGCGGGGGGACATTTCCCTGACGTCTCTGCGTCTCGGAAACGTCCTTGTCTCCAAAACGGCTCCATTTTTGGGGGGGGACGCATCCCCATGGAACTATGGCTGACGTCAGCATGGTCAAACTTTGACCCAATCTTGAACTGCTCGTAACTCGTGCATATGACCTTCGATTTGCGTGAAACAAACGCTGTCGGAAATCTCTTGCCGAGCTCTTCACAATGAGACCAATATTGACCACTTTTGGCGATGTCAAATTTTGACCTTTTTTTCTCTGACCTGAGCCCTGAGTTGACCAAAGTTTGATCGGGCATAACTCAAGCTCCATAGCTCTGTTTGACTCTGTTCGAGTTGCGTTGGAGTCATAATTTCAGACTCTTTCTAATGATACCATTTCTAGAGAAAATAAAAAAACTTCAATTTTTGGTGAAGATCCTCTGGAGTAGTCCTCCCCACTGGACAGCTTTTGGACCTCTGAAAGCTTGATTACTTGAAAAGTAAGTGAGGGTAAAGTTCCCTCACTTTACCAATCTCCATCCATTTTTCCTTGCTTGGATTCATCCCTTTCAATCCCACTCTGAGGTATTTAACTGCTCCTCTTCGTGAAGTTTTGACATTCCTATCGAGGATGACATCTTGAGGCAATTCTGACATGTATTCTGGTGAAAGATCATCAACTGATGGAACCTAAATATCAGTCTCCTCGTCCATTATCATTGGAGGTTCATACAACTTCAAGTTCTCAACATTGACAACTGAATAGATTTGCATGTATGGAGGAACATTAAGGCGGAAGACACTGGTGTTGATCTTTTCCAGAATCTCGAAAGGACCATATCTGATCGGCTTAAGCTTCCTTCCTTCACCTTGCATTCTTTCCTTGCTGATATGTAACCAAACGCGGTCACCGACTTGAAAATGATGATCGGTGCGATGTTTATCATGTTGAGCCTTGTATTTGGCTTGGCTCTTTTCCAACTATGCTTCCACTGCCTAATGAATTGCTTAGACTTTCTGGATGAACTTTAAAGCCTTCTCTGCATCATGGTGTCCATCTTCAACATCGTCCTTCCCAAAAGCAAAATCCATCAGTGTTTTAGGCACATAACCGAAGCAAGTTTCAAAAGGAGACCTCTTTGTAGAAGAGTGTGCCGCATGGTTGTAAGCATGCTGCACATAATGAAGACTCTCATCCCACAGCTTGGGATGTTTACTGCAGTAACCTCTAAGTAGATGCACAACTGTCATGTTTACTACCTTGGTCTGACTGTCGGTCTGCGGATGGAAAGTTGTACTCTTCTTCAATTTGGTGTCCATGAGTCCCCACAAAGCTAACCAAAATTCCCCCAAGAATCGAGAATCTCGATCTAATACAATAGAAGTAGGTAACCCAAAATGAACCCATACAAATTGAAAGTACATCTGAGCTATCAATTCAGTAGTGACTTGTTTTTTACTGTAATGTCCCCTTCCAACTAGCCACTCGGCTTGCCTCATTGCCTTTTAACTCCCGAAGGCGATTGGTGAAAACGGGGAGTCATTTATTTAATTGCCTAATTATTACCTAAGCTCCAATTAATCATAAAGGTAATAAAGGTAATTAATTAAATAATCTTTTATAGTGACCAAGTGAAACATTGAAAAGTCACTTCTGTGTTAATTTAAAAGTGACTTAGGAAACATTTGAAAAATTATAACTTTATAAAAGTCACTTGCAATGTTGTTAAAAGATCAAAATGAGGAAAGAAGCTCTTTGTCGGACTTGGGAAATATATTGAAAGAGCGCACATTTTTTAACTCACTTTAAAATGCATATTCTTCACAGTAGAGAGATTGGTCGAGCTTCTTGCTTAGGGTTTGAAGATCCTTGCAATCCAGGTTCAAATGTGAAACACCATCCCTAGCTAGAAGAGTCACGATTTTGGGAAAGGAAAAGACGTTTCTATTGCAGGTCGAGTTTGAGAAAGTTTTGAAAATACAACTCAAGGTTTTACTTAACATTTTCGTGATTACAGTCCATTAAATTTCTGCTAATTCTTGGGGTCGACTGTGAGAGTATTTTGTGCACATATGAGGTCGTTTCACCTTGTATAACCCTAGGCGACCTTTGGGAAAGGTATTGCAGCAAAGAAGGACGGGATTTCAAGAAAATCTGGGCAAGATACAGAGACGTGTTGATTGGGAACAGGTCGCAGCAGTTCCAACTAGTATTCTAGGTCATGTGCCTTGCTTCTCACAACTAGAAGTGACATCTGTTAGTATAAAGGTTGGGCGCCTCAATGAATATGAGAAATGATTGCTAGAAAGGAGATACTCGTGGCTGCAGACACTTCTTGAGCATTCCTGAGCCATGCAAACTCATCCCAGGTTGAGTAGAGTGGTTCCAGGTTGGAGAACACACTATTTTGCGTCATCTTGTCTTTCCCTTGATAAGGTTAAAGCTGCTGCACATTTCTGGGCAATTTTGGAGGTCATACAGTCACTTTCAGTCATGGAACATTGTTGCACCAGGATAAGTTTGAGGAGTCTGGAACTGTATTTTCTTAGTACAATTTATGAATATTCAGGCCCTAGTAGAGACATACTTCGTTGTATCTGGAATAACCAATGTCACTGCTTTGCAATGGTCTGATATAAATCTGGTATGTACTAGTGTGTAGTCTTGGTTGCATAATCAATCGTTGTATGCACTCACAAAATCAGTAATAAGATACTGTTTATGTTTAGAAGTATTCCATGTTTGCATGCTGCTATTACTCGATGAAAGACAAATGTTCAAACTATAATCAATATTTCGTGAACTTATCTTGCAAACTCAAAATTGGTGATCTTCATTGACAAATGCAAAATATCAACTTGAGAACGAAAAATTATCATCCAAATTAGCAAGGCTTTATACAGTGGTATCAGAGCTAGCATTCCTACCAACCTGTGTATAGTTGGGTTATGAACGAAGACATCCCAATGATCAACCCACTTGACATCCATTATAGAAGAGTGAGAAGAGGGTTGGGACCATTTGAATTCATGGGGGGTAGAGAAGAAATGCCTGAGGGCAGCACCCAACATATCTTGAATGACCTAGCAAGAGGTCAACATGAACTAGCATAGCAAATTGAACAACTTGTCCAACAACTTGCGGGTGGTAGAAACAACAACAATGGAAATAATGGCAATAATGGTCAGAATGGGCATAACGGTGGACAGGATAACAATGATACAGTTCAAAGCAATGCTAGGGCAACTAGTAGGGTGACCCCGAGGCCTCTCATGCCTCAATTCTTGGGTGGACAGCCTACTGGAAATCAGGAGCAGCAAGCACAAGGAGAGGGATTTACAGATTATTTGAGAGAATATCAATCATTGGGGGACGAATTCCATGCTGCCATGTCATTGGCGGATTTTTGCACTATCAAGTATAGGAATAGACCCAGAAATAACAATAGAGGGCAGCAGAACCAAGATCTTCAATGCAAGGTTGGGAAACTCACAATCCCTTCCTTTGACGAGTCTAGTAAATGCACAGCCAAAGCATGGGTACAGAAGTTGGACACTTATTTCCAGCTAAACCCCATGTTGGAGATAGAGGCTATTAAGTATGCTACGCTACATTTTGATGGTGAGGCACATGAGTGGTGGTATCATGGGCTTGTCACTTTAGGGCATGCCAACATCACTTCCTATTCGGAGTTCACACAAAAAATTATGGATAGGTTTGATCAAACGGATCTAGAGCTTCATTTCCGTGAGTTAGCACAGCTTAAGCAGAGTGGATCTGTAGATACATATATTTCAGAATTTCAACGATTGGCCGTTATGGTAACAGATATTTCAGAGCAGAGGTTGGTTATGCTCTTTATTGAGGGTCTATCTAAACCATTTCATGGTTGGATTAAGGCTTTCAAATCTGATTCCCTACAGGATGCGATCACTAGAGCTAGAGACATGGAGTTCACACCGGACAACAAAACCTCTTCTAAAACCTTTGTTCCTCAAAAGAACAAGGGCAAGAAGTCTTTTCAGAAAAAGGGAAACAAGAAAAGTGATCTAGATGAGTAGTATCGCAAGGAATGTAGAATTAAGGGAATTTGTTACCATTGCAAGGAACGTTGGGAACCATGTCACCGTTGCCTAGGGAAAGGCAAAGCTCACCTTATTGAGGTTGTGTCTAAGGATGAGAGCAGTGATGACGAACCTTCTCAGGACAATGATGACAGCAGTTCAGACGAGGAGCAGCCTCAAGGAGATGGTAAGAGTGGTATCATTGCTACCTTATCAAGCACTCCTAGATTCAACTCTTTTAGAGTTAGAGGAGTTTTGCAGGGACATCGCATAGCAGTGTTGATTGATAGTGGAGCAACCCACAACTTTATTGATGCAGCCCTGGTTGAGAAGCATATGCTACCCACAAAGGACTTTGAGGGGTTTAATGTGATGGTGGCAGATGGCTATAAATTGAGATGCACTCGGAGGGTTCCACAGTTGCCTATTACATTGGGCAATTACACAGCCACAAATGACTTCTATGTGGTGGATTTGGGTGACACTCATGCTATACTTGGAATTCAGTGGTTACACTCATTAGGGAAATATTCTCAGAACTTTCAAACCATGGAACTTAAGTTCAGGACAGCACAGGGGCAGCGGGTATTGCTTAGAGGCATGGCTAATGGATCAGCCAAGGTTGTGTCTGCTAGACGCATGGAGAGAATTTTCTGACATGATGGCATAGCTTGGGCAGCAGAGTGTTTGATCACCACCAAGGATTCTTCAAATTCAAAGCAGCCATATCATGTTGACATTCAGGAGCTATTGGGTAAACATGATAGGGTTTTTGGAGAGATACCTCCAAGGAGACCACTTGATTGTGGTTTTGAGCATACCATTGAGTTAGAGGAGGGGACCAAACTAGTGATCACTACCCCCTATCATCATCCTAAGAAATTCAAGGATGAGATCGAGAAAGCAATCAAAGAATTGCTTGAGATGGGACACATTAGACCAAGCTCCAGTCCATTCGCTTCTTTTGTGGTCTTGGTGAAGAAGAAGGATGGAACCATGCGGATGTGCATTGATTATCGGGCTCTTAATAAGAAAACCATCAAGAACAGGTATCCCATACCCAGGATAGATGAATTGTTGGATGAACTTCATGGGGCAATATATTTTTCGAAGATTGACCTTCGTTCAGGGTACCATCATATAAAAGTCAGAGAGCAGGACATACACAAAACAACATTTCATTGTCACTATGGGCACTACAAGTTCTTGGTCATGCCATTTGGTTTGAAAAACGCACCTACCACATTTCAATCATGCATGAATCATATATTCAATAAGCAGTTGTGTAAATCCTTGTTCGTGTTCTTTGATGACTTGCTCATTTACAGCCAGACTTGGGAAGAGCATTTGAGACATCTTGATGAGGTCTTGAGTATCATGGAGGAGCAGTCACTCTACATTAAGGCTTTGAAATGTGAGTTTGGCCTTAGAGAGATATTATATTTGGGGCATGTGATCAGTGCAGATGGAGTACAGGTCCATCAGGAGAAGATACAGGCAATACTTGACTGGCCACCGCCTAGGACACTCACAGAGTTACGAGGTTTCTTTGGATTGTGCAGTTACTATCGGCGTTTTGTGAGGGGATTTTCACAGTTGGGAGCACCTTTGACATATTTGATGAAGAAAGGTGCATTCAATTGGTCAGAGGAGGCACAGCGAGCTTTTGATAAGCTCATGGAGGTGATGAGTAGTTGCCCAGTATTGGTGCTTCCAGATTTCACACAGCCGTTTGTTGTGGAGTGTGATGCCTCAAATGAGGGCATAGGAGTGGTATTGATGAAAAACAGACACCCCATAGCTTTTGAGAGTCATAAGTTAAGGGGACCAAAGAGACTATACTCCATCTATGATAAGGAGATGCTCGCCATTATGCATGCCTTGGCAAAATTCAGACAATACTTAGTTGGAGGGAAGTTTGTGGTGAGGACCGACCACAACAGTCTCAGATACTTCTTGGAGCAAAGGGATTTGAATGAGAGGAAGCAAAAGTGGGTCAGCAGGATACAGGCATATGACTTTGATATAGAGTATGTGAAGGGAAAAAAGAATGTTGTAGAAGACGCCCTCTCCAGGAGACCTTCAGCTTGCTCACTTTCAAAGATCTCCGCAGACTGGAAATCCCTCTTATTGGTAGAGTACTCCAAGAATAAGTTTTCTTGTGAGTTGATGGATGGGTTGATTCAGGATGACAGGTATCGAGTGGTGGACGATGTGATTTACTACAAGGATAGGATTTACTTGGTGCCAGAGTCTAGATTGAAGGAGAAGATATTGCAGGCTTCTCATGACACTCCCTTAGCTGGCCATCAGGGTTATTTCAAAACTTACAGACAGGTCAGAGAGAGGTTCTCTTGGAAGGGCCTCAAGGATGATGTATTGAGAAATGTTAGGGAGTGTGTGACTTGTCAGCAGAACAAGTCAGAGCATACACATCCAACCGGATTACTACAACCATTGCCTATCCCAGAGCAGAAATGGGAGAGCATTTCTATGGACTTTATCACAGGCCTACCCAAGGTGCATGGGAGAGATAGCATTTTTGTGGTGGTGGATCGGTTGACGAAGTATGCTCACTTCTTTGCTATTCCGACTAAGTACAAGGCTCCACAAGTGGCTGAGTTATTTTTCAGAGAGATTTTTAGATTGCATGGGCTACCCCGGTACATAGTCAATGACAAGGATAGTAGATTCCTGAGTGCATTCTAGCAAGAGTTGTTTAGGCTGGCAGGTACTGAGTTGACTTTGAGCATGAGTTATCACCCTCAGACAGATGGTCAAACAGAGATTGTGAATAAATGGATTGAGGGGTACTTGCGCAACTACATTGCAGGGCAGCAACGGACATGGATTAAGTGGTGCACTTAGGGGAGTATTGTTATAATACCACCTATCATATGTCCATTAGGATGAGTCCTTTCAAATCCTTGTACGGTTACGATGCACCTTCATTTTTGGAGATGTATTTTGGTGATAGCAGGGCTCCCAAAGCCAAGGATTGGATCCAGGAAAGTCAGGATATCTTGAGGGCACTCAAAGATAACCTACAAGTGGCACAGAATCAGCAAAAGGCATATGCCGATAGACACAAGGTTGAGCGCAGTTTTGAGGTTGGTGATTTGGTATACCTTCGTTTACAGCCCTATAGACAGTCTTCTCTTAAGAAGAGCGGAGCCGAGAAGCTCAAGCCCAGATTCTATGGACCTTACAGGATTATCAGACAGGTTGGAGAGGTAGCATATGAGTTGGAGCTGCCGAAGAGCAGCAAGATTCACAATGTATTTCATGTTTCGTGCCTTAAAAAGGCACTAGGAGAGCAGGTACTTCTTTAGAGCTTCCACCATTGGATGAGGAAGGACATTTGGTCCTAGTCCCTAAGGAGATTGTAGACACACGAGAGAGGAGATTGAGGAACAGGGTGGTAAAGGAATACTTGGTGAGATGGAGGGATCTGCCAGCCGAGGATGCCACATGGGAGAATGAGCAGATTCTTCAACACCCGAGTCTGCAATTGCTTGATGACAAGCAATTTCGGGAAGGGAGGACTGTAATGTCCCCTTCCAGCTAGCCACTCAACGTGCCTCGTTGCCTTTTAACTCCCGAAGGCGATTGGTGAAAACGGGGAGTCATTTATTTAATTGCCTAATTATTACCTAAGCTCCAATTAATCATAAAGGTAATAAAGGTAATTAATTAAATAATCTTTTATAGTGACCAAGTGAAACATTCAAAAGTCACTTTTGTGTTAATTTAAAAGTGACTTAGGAAACATTTGAGAAATAATAACTTTATAAAAGTCACTTGCAATGTTGTTAAAAGATCAAAATGAGGAAAGAAGCTCTTTGTCAGACTTGGGAAATATATTGAAAGAGTGCACATTTTTTAACTCACTTTAAAATGCATATTCTTCACGGTAGAGAGACTGGTCGAGCTTCTTGCTTAGGGTTTGAAGATCCTTGCAATCCAGGTTCGGATGTGAAACACCATCCCTAGCTGCAAGAGTCACGATTTTGGGAAAGGAAAAGACGTTTCTATTGCAGGTCGAGTTTGAGAAAGTTTTGAAAATACAACTCAAGGTTTTACTTAACATTTTTGTGATTACAATCCATTCAATTTCTTCTAATTCTTGGGGTCGACTGTGAGAGTATTTTGTGCACATATGAGGTCGTTTCACCTTGTATAACCCTAGGCGACCTTTGGGAAAGGTATTGCAGCAAAGAAGGTCAGGATTTCAAGAAAATTTGGGCAAGATACAGAGACATGTTGACTAGGAACATGTCGTAGCAGTTCCAGCTGGTATTCTAGGTCGTGTGCCTTGCTTCTCACAACTAGAAGTGACATATGTTAGTATAAAGGTTGGGTGCCTCAATGAATATGAGAAATGATTGCTAGAAAGGAGATACTCGTGGCTATAGACACTTCTTGAGCATGCCTGAGCCGTGCAAACTCATCCTAGGCTGAGTAGAGTAGTTCCAGGTTGGAGAACACACTCATTTGCGTCATCTTGTCTTTCCCTTGATAAGGTTAAAGCTGTTGCACATTTATGGGAAATTTTGGAGATCATACAGTCACTTTCAGTCATGGAACATTGTTGCACCAGGATAAGTCTGAGGAGTCTGGAATTGTATTTTTTTAGTACAATTTATGAATATTTGGGCCCTAGTAGAGACATACTTCATTGTATCTGGAATAACTAATGTCACTGCTTTGCAATGGTTTGATATAAATCTGGTATGTACTGTTGTGTAGTCTTGGTTGCATAATCAACCATTGTATGCACTCACAAAATCAGTAATAAGATAATGTTTATGTTTAGAAGTATTCCATGTTTGCATGCTGCTATTACTTGATGAAAAACAAATGTTCAAACTACAATCAATATTTCGTGAACTTATCTTGCAAACTCAAAATTGGTGATCGTCATTGACAAATGCAAAATATCAACTTGAGAACGAAAAATTATCATCCAAATTAGCAAGGCTTTTTACATTTACAAGGCATTAAGATACACATTTTGTTGAACCGATCAACTACTACAAACAAGTAATCATGTCCCTTCCTAGACATAGGTAACCCCCCGACAAAATCCATTGAAATACTTTCCCATGGATAGGAAGGTACAGGAAGTGGTGTGTACAACCCCAATTTCCTATTGTTAGGTTTACTTGTCGCACACATTACACATCCTTTAATATATTTTGATACAGTCTCTTGCATGCGAGGCCAATAACAATATTTTTGCAATTGAGTCATTGTTTTGCTTACCCCAAAGTGTCATGCAATTAATGACGTGTGTGCTTCTCTGATTACTTGTGCATGTTCACCTTTTGGAATACATAACTTCCCTAAATGATACAACAAGTTATCCTACACATAGTAATCTTGCTCTTCTACATGTTTGCCTATGAATAGAGTTGAATGGATTTCCTTAAAGTCTTCATCATTAGCATATTGTTCCTAAAAACTTTCATGTACCATGGAACTACCTTAAGGATAATCAAAGCATTCATAACAGGAGGCCTAGACAACATATCTGCTACTTTGTTATGGACACCTTTCTTATACTTAATTGCCAAATGAAATTGTTGAAGAATACCCATCCACCTAAAGTGCCTACTTTGTTGCAGTTTAGACTGTGAATGCAAATACTGAAGTGGCTGGTGATCAGTGTGGATTACGGTTTCTTTCCCCATTAAGTAGTGTTTCCATTTTTTAACACTATGAACTAATGCATAAAGTTCCTTATCATAAGTAGGATAGTTAATTACTGCACCTGAAAAGGTCTCAGAGTGATAGCAGATTGGTTTACCTCCTTGCATTAGTACTACTCCCATGGAAAATCCACTTGCATCTGTCTCGATCTCAAACAGTTGGTGTAAATCTGATAAAGCCAAAACTGGTGCGGTGCTCAACTTGTCCTTCAAAGTGTTGAAGGCCTTATGTTGTGGACCTCCCCACTGAAAAGTCGTCTTTGTACTGGTCAATGTGTGCAATGGTGATGCAATGTAGGAGAAGTTTGCAATGAACTTCCTCTAGTACTAGACTGCACCTAAGAAACTTCTAACTTCAGTGACTATACTTGGCTTAGGCCATTTTACAATAACTTCAACCTTCGTAGGGTCTACTTTCAATTGACCACCACCTATGACATAGCCCAAGTACACTAAGGATGTCTTAACAAATTCGCATTTAGACATCTTTACAAAGAGTTTTTCTTTTCTCAATACATCAAAAACTTTCTTTACATGAATTACACGATCTTCCCAAGTTCGACTAAATACAAGAATATCATCTAGATAGACTATGACAAAATCATCAATAAAAGGGTGAAAGATATCATTCATGACTCTCATAAATGTAGCTGGTGCATTGCAAAGCCCGAAGGGCATGATCAACCACTCGAACAGTCCCTGTTTTGTCTTAAATGCAGTTTTCCAAATGTCATCTTCTACAATTCTTATCTGATGATATCTGCTACGCAAGTCTAACTTAGAGAAATAAATTGCATGTTTTAACTGATCAAGTAAATCATCAATTCGGGGAAGAGGATACCTATTCTTTACTGTTATCTTGTTCAAGGCTCGATAGTCGATGCACATTCTCCAAGACCCATCCTTCTTTGGAACCAACACTATTGGAGAACCACAAGGAGATGTACTAGGACAGATGAATCCTTTTTCCACCAACTCCTGAACTTGTTTTTTGATTTCCTCATTCTGTAAAACTAATAAACGGTACATGTCGATGTTTGGAAGAGGCACATCCTGCTGTAAATGGATTTCATGTTGTATCTCTCTCTTAGGTGGCAACCCCTTCGGTTCCTAAAATAAGTCATCATAAGTATAAACTATTTTGACCATCTCAGTTTTACGCTTTCGATCACACCCCTTAAATTCTTTAGCTTTTTCATCCTCTTGAGGTTTTACAAGCAATAATACAAAGTTCTTACTAGAATTGACCAACCTTTTCATTTGACCAGCATTGACTAGTGCAAGATTAGTCTTAACTTTGTGTGCACATACAATGTATTCTATCCCATCCTTAAAAATATGATACTTATTCTCCCCCCTATAAAAGATTGATTTTATGTCATACATATAAGGACTCCCTAACACAAGCCCACAAATATCCAAAGGAACAACATCTACCTCTACCTCATCAACAAAGTTTGCAATGATAGCAAATTTCAATTTACATTGTTTCATTACCTGTAGTTGAGCATCATTGCAAACCCATCCAAGTGGATATGGCTTTGGATGAGGTGTTGTAGTTAAATTAAGTTTCTTTACCACCTTGTCAGATATTATGTTGACTTGAGAACCAAACAATGTGTCAATCTTAGTGTGCTTAGTTACAACTCGAATATGAAACAGTTCATTTCGTTGTTTATCAACTTTAGAAGTAGCTACTTTACTTGTACTTGCATAAGAAACATTTGCATCAGAAGAGAAAATTATACCTTTTCCTTTACCTTGGATCCCGGCAACAACAATTTGTGTTTCATCTCCAGAGTCAGATCCAAGATCTTGTTGAATCACTGCAACAATCTTTTGCTTGCTTTTATTGCCTCCATATCTTTTCAGCCTTAATTCGGGATGCAGCTTCCAACATTTTGAATCGTCATGCCCCTCTTTCTTGCAATGGGAGCATGTGGGCTTATCACCCTACTTCTTAACTGCAACTGTCTTTTTCCCTTTGCCCTTATCTTTGTCTTTTTCTTTACCCGTAGACTTCCCCTCAGACTTAGATGGTTTATTTGAGAGATTATCACTGAAAGTGTTCTTACCCCTTGACTCTAAATGAGTGGCTTGGACTGACACCTCGTACAGATTGCTAGGACTCAACATTAGAATAGTATGTCTTAAGTAAGAATGCAAACCACCTATGTACTTAAGTAATGTATCCTGAGTATACAATGGAACATTTAAAGCAATAGCCCATTTTCTAAACTCATGGGTGTAATTTTGGATAGACTGACCCTTACCTTGCCTAAAGGTTTGCCAATTCATTGTTAATTGTTGCATATAACCTAAAGGATAAAACTGTTTTTTGAGGGCAGCAACAAATTCCATCCAAGTCATATTAACCTTACCATGGCGAGCAATTTCCTCCCTAGTCCTACTCTCCCACCAGGTGAGAGTTGTACCTCCCAACCGGAGAGTGGCTAACTAGATCATAGAAGCATCTTTTGTTAGGCCTTGAATCCTACAATACACTTCTACCTGTTGGATCCAATCATCTAACTTTTCAGCATTTAACTCACCATAGTACTTAGGCAATTCAAATTTTACATCCAGCTTAATAATAGGCTTAGAATTGCCTTTGAAAGGATTAACAGTAGT
This sequence comes from Sequoia sempervirens, assembly GCA_007258455.2. Classification (NCBI taxonomy): domain Eukaryota; kingdom Viridiplantae; phylum Streptophyta; class Pinopsida; order Cupressales; family Cupressaceae; genus Sequoia; species Sequoia sempervirens. The sequence continues at coordinate 148,990,967 of VDFB02379711.1, read as the reverse complement.
AGAAGAGGAAGAAGAAGAAGGGGAAGACGGAGAAGAAGGGGAAGATGGAGGAGATGGAGCTTTTTCTTCTTTGTCCTTTCGATATTCCTTCTTTTCTCGCTTCGAAGAATCTCCCTTTTCGTGCTTCTTCTTTTCTGCATAAAGCTCTTCCACCATAGCCTTCATGTCGAGAAAAGCTCGTTGAAAAGACTTATCATCAAGTTCTTGCTCAATGCTTTTCCCAGCTTTAGTTTCATCCATTGTTGGCAAAGTCCTTCGTTTACGGATCTCAGGATGGTATTCTTCTAGTTCACCTTCACCTCGTTGTTTCTTGGAACGTGTTAGTATCCAATTCTGCAATACTAGTCACACAAATCTCTGATACCAAATTTGATTTGTTTTACGGATCTATGACAATTTCTTAAAGAATGCTTAACAATTACAATTTAAAAATTCAAATTACTTAATTGAAATTAACACACGAACATGATTAAAATAATGGAAATAACAAAGTGATGAAACAGAATGAGAGAAAGAGAGACAGAGAGACAGAGAGAGAGATGCAAACAAAGTTGATAATGGAGTTCGTCGTAAAAACGACTACGTCTCCAGGCCCCTCTCCAATGAGTGGACCGATCCTATTACTTCTCTAGAAAATCAGTACAACGTTTCGGCATAATCTCCTCTTGGTTTACAAAGAAATTTGACAAGCCCTCCTTCAAAGTGTGCAAGAGCAACCTCCTGAATAGCATGGAAATCGAGCAAAATTTCTCCAAGGAATTTCTTCTCACATCACCACTTATCTTTTCACATCCTACCACCCTCCTTTTATACTAAAAATTTACTCAATTTGGTGTGTAACCAAATGATTTACAATATCTCACATATCCTCCATTTTTATATCAAAATCTTGAAAAATCCCCCCATTACAAATAAAATAAATCAAAAGTCCCCTTTTGGTTACAAAAATATTTCTTTCCGGAGGCATATAGGCATATATGCCATCAATATTTTTAGCCCCATAACCATATGATATAATTGGGCTTTTAAAATATTAAAGAGTTGGCTCTCCTTAATATTAGGGGATATTTTTCGTTTATTATATTAACCCCTTAACATATATTTTTAAATAGCTATTCTAAAGGGGTTTATCCCATTTAAATAGGGTTTATCCTTTAAATTAGGGGTAAAGTGTTTGTTTTTTTTAATTAAGAAAACGTGTGGGGCTTAATACAAGCCTTAAATTAAGGCTTTTAAAGATTTGCCCCTCTTTATTTTTGGTGAGCCACTCATGGGAGGAGTGGTAGGCTTTTTTTATATTTATTTATTTATTTAAAATTTAAAATTCAAACCTTGCCAATTGTACCGTGTATGATGCCACATGTCAACATATGGTTGGCCGATGGTGCTAACTGTTATGTGTTGATGTCATGCTGACGTCGGCATGGTCAAACTTTGACCCAATCTTTGATTGTTTGTAACTTGGGCATATGACCTCTGATTTGTGTGAAACAAATGTCGTCAGAAAGCTCCTGCCGAGCTCTTCGCAATGAGACCAATATTGACCACTTTTGGTGATGTCAAATTTTGACCTTTTTTTTCTCTGCCCTGAGCCCTGAGTTGACCAAGGTTTGACTGGGCATAACTAGAGCTTCGTAGCTCCGTTTGACTCCATTCGAGTTGCGTTGGATTCAAAATTTTGGACTCTTTCTGATGATGCCATTTCTGGAGAAAATCGAGAAACTTCAATTTTTGGTGAAGATCCTCTGGATCAGTCTGGGCTGATAAGTCAGATCAGGTCTGCATTTGGTCAGGAAGAATGATGGTTTAGATATAGCCATAATAACAATTCCTATTCGGCCTCTAAGGAACATCAATCATACAATGTGGAGGAGATTTGCAAAATATAATCCAAATATAAATAACAATTGTTGTGAGATTATTCGATCTGAGATTTGGAGCGCTAGAGTATTAATAGCTAAGTGGAGATGTTCTCACCTTATTTGTTGGATCTTCTATGTTTTTTTGCTCCTTAATTATCTATATATATATATTCTTACACATGTTACAGGTATATCTGTATATATCTTTTTATATCTACCTCTTAATTTCTTAATCTCTCTTCCTTTTTTCCCTTGTTGATGAATGATAGCTTAGGTCTGATATAAACAATGATTGCTATAAGCATCATCATTGTTTATATTTGATCTATTGCTCTTTAATATTTCTGGAACTAAGTAATCAATTTTATAAAGCATATATAAAATCAAATTAAATAGATGATGATCAAAATACGCTTTGAATAAAGCTCTAAATTCATAGACACCATGTGTGAAGGCACATATTTGTTAAATCTGTTTAAACTTGAATGGTTATCAGCTACAGGAACCCGCGCGCTCAAAGGAACACGTCCTCTCAAGAGGCGTGTCCCTTGGATATGGAACCCGCGCGCTCAAAGGAACACGTCCCTTGAGCAAACATGTCTCCAAGTGTGGAGACACGTCCTCTCAAGAGATGTGTCCCTTGGAGGCGGGTCTCCCTACTACAAATGATGAGTCCATTCTTAATATATAGATCATCGAAATTTATTAATGTTCTGCATTTAGTACATTCTGCATTAAGAGAAGTATTCAGAAAAATTTGTATTTGTCTTAGAATTTATCACTTAGAATCTCTGACCTTAGTTTATTCTTAGTATTAGGATCCCATCCTGATACAAATTTTATTACATTTACATGGTATCAGAGCCACGTTGTGTGAATCCTAATCAAATCTAAATATCAATCTGCTCAAGAAAATTCGTATTTTCTAGAATCGAATTTACATCACATTCTTCATAATGTCAAGTGTGATCAAATTTGAAGATCACCTTGCAGGAGCGGACAATTTCACATCATGGAAATTTAGAATCATGATGATCCTTAGAGAGAATAAGCTAGATTCACTTGTGAAAGAAAACTTGGAGGAACCAAAGTCTGAATCTGAGAAAACTCAATGGACAGAAAACAATGAAAAGGCCATGAAAATCCTAGTAGATGCAGTTAGGGATCATATAGTGCCCATCCTAGCAAAACATGAAACTGCATACCATATGTTCAAATCTCTTGAGAAAACTTATGAGATCAACAACACCTGCAGGACTCTTGCTTTAAAAAGGCAAATCAACAATGCTCAAATAAACAAAGGAGAGTCCATTAATGCATACTTCATGAGGATTATTGAACTGAGAGATCAATTATCCACAATTGGATATCAGATTGATAGCAAAGAATTAACTCTAATTGCACTAGGAGGCCTACCAAACTCATGGGAGTCATTTGTTCAAGGAATAAGTGCAAGATCCAAACTCCCTAAGTTTGACAGGCTAAGAACTGACTGCCTTCAAGAAGAAACAAGACTCTCCTCAAAAGAAAACAAACAGAAAAACGTAGATGAAGATATTCATGTACTCAACACATCGTCTAATAAAAGGAATAAGAAAAACTCCTACAAGAAAGGATCTTTTAAAAGAAAGAGAAATTCCAATGGAAAGGGATCTTCTAAGAAGAAAGACATTTCTCAAGTGCAATGCTTTAGGTGTGATCAATATGGACACTATGCAATGAAATGCCCTAATAGATCAAAGCAACAAGCATCCTTTGCCAAAGTAGGAAAAACAAATTCAGATCATGAATCTGAGAACTTTGTGTTCTATTCAGCATTATCTAGTCAAGTATCTAACAATTTCAACAACTGGGTAATTGATAGTGGTTCTTCGAGGCACATCACAGGGTTTAGAAAAAACTTAGACACTATGACTGAAGAGTCTGATGAAGATGTAACAATTGGGGATGACTCTACACATCAAGTAAAAGGGGTTGGAACTTGTTCCATCACATTGAAATCTGGTCTCTCCCTTCAACTCACTGGAGTCTTATTTGTACCTGGTATAAAGAGGAATCTCATATCCATCTCTGCACTTGAAGACAATGGTTATAGAGTTACCTTCATGGATGGGAAAATTCTAGCATCGCCTAAGAACTCAACAATCAAGAAAGCCCAAATCATAGGTGTGAGACAAGGGTACCTTTACAAACTATGCACTGAAGTCAAACAAGCCCTTACCCTTGACACCTTTGATTCAAATGAGATTCGGCATACAAAATTAGGACACCTTCATTTTCGTGCCCTACCTTCTATGGAAAAACTTGTAACAGGGTTACCTAAGTTAAAATCATCTCATGAAGGAAATTGTAAAGGTTGTGCTTTAGGAAAAAATACAAGGGGATCCTTTCCCACTAGTTTGAGCAAAACCCTGAATGTGTTAGATCTGGTTCACTCCGACTTATGTGGACCCATGTTTGTACCTTCTAAAGTAGGATTTCTTTACTATGTCATATTTATAGATGACTTCTCTAGGAAAACCTGGATCTATTTCCTTAAGTGTAAAGAGTCAATAGAAATCCTCAAAAGGTTCAAAGAGTTCAAAGCACTTATAGAAAACTTCTCCGGAAAGAAAATAAAAACCTTAAGGAAAGACAATGGGAAAGAATACACCTCTGAAATTTTTAAGGAATTCTGCATGAGTGCTGGAATTAAGAGGGAGTTCACAGTGGCTTACAACCCTCAACAAAATGGGGTCACTGAAAGGAAAAATAGAACCATTGTAGAAGCTGCCAAAGCAATGTTGCTTGACCAAAACATTGAAACCTCTTTCTGGGCTGAAGCATCTAGGACTGCTGTCTACATCCAAAATAGATGTCCTCATTCTCATCTTGACAAAAAAACTCCTGAAGAAGCCTTCACTGGCATAAAACCTGACATTAGTCACTTAAGGATTTTTGGTTGTCCTGTCTATATTCATGTGCCCAAGGAGAAGAGATTCAAACTTGAACCTTCTGGAAAGAAAGGGATATTTATGGGATATAGTGAAACCTCCAAAGCCTTCAGGATATTCATACCCGATCAGAATCAAATTGAATTGAGCAGAGATGTCATCTTTGAAGAAGACATTGCAGTCAAGAGGGCAAGAAGTTCTAGTGAGACTGAAACCTATTTCCCTAGAGTACCTGAAATGGAACCTACTCCTGAGATTCAGAGGGAGCATCCTGAGGAAATTTCACATGAACTTCCTTCTACTTCAAATGAGAATACAGATGTCATCGGCAGAAAGAGACCACTTTGGGCCAAGAAGATGATCAAAGAAGCAGAGAATCATGCAGCACCCAAAGGAACGTTCACGGAGAGTAAAAGACCCAAATGCTTCTCTAGCTATGTTGCTCTCATGAACGACATCATAAACTCCGAACTTGTCATTATTTCAGAAGCCTTCAGACATCAAGCATGGAAAGATGCAATGACGTAGGAATATCAGTCCATTCTAAAGAATGATGTATGGGATGTAGTGCCTAGACCAAAAGGGAAATCTGTTGTCTCTTCCAAATGGCTCTTCAAAATCAAGCATGTTGCTGATGGCAGTATAGAAAAACATAAAGCACGTTTTGTGGCAAGAGGTTTTTCTCAAAAGGAAGGCATTGATTGCGAAGAAACATTTGCACATGTTGCCCGTTACACATCAGTGAGAGCAGTGTTAGCCATTGCAGCAGCTAAAGGCTGGAAGATCCATCAAATGGATGAAAACTGCCTTCCTGAATGGAACCATTGGAGGAATCTATCTGGAACCTGAAGGTTTTGTGATACATAAACCGACTCACATGTATGCGGACTGAAGAAAGCTCTTTATGGACTTAAAGCAGGCTCCCAGGGTCTGGTATGAAAGAATTGACAGCTATCTCTTGGGATTAGGATTTTCCAAGAATGAGGCCGACTCCAATCTCTACTTCAAGGTAATCAAAGGTGATATGCTAATAATTATTTTATATGTTGATGACCTGCTGATAACAGGAGAAGATCACCTCATTGCTCAAGGGAAGCAGGATCTAATTTCTGAATTTGACATGAAAGACTTAGGCATTCTACACTACTTCCTAGGTTTAGAAGTATGGCAGAAATCAGAGGGCATTATACTAAACCAAGGGAAGTATACTATTGATATTCTGAAAAGATTTGGAATGTTGGACTGTAGACCGATGTCTACACCTATGGAAACCAACCTTCACAAATTGAAAGAAGTAGCAGCAGAATCCAAGTGTGCAGATCCAACCCTTTACAGACAAATGATTGGATCCTTGATGTATCGGGTTAACACCAGACCTGATATTTGCTATGCAGTGAATGTTCTCAGCCAGTTCATGTGTGAGCCAAAGGAAATTCACTTAATGGTTGTGAAACATATTTTGAGATATCTTCAAGGCACTATTGGATATGGTCTTCTTTACAAGAATGATCAACTAGATCTACATGGGTACTCTGATTCAGATTGGGATGGAAGTTTAACCGATCGGAAAAGCACATCAGGATGTTGCTTCAGTTTAGGATCAGCTATGATCTCTTGGATTTGCAAAAAACAATCTTTAGTTGCACAGAGCTCAACAGAAGTTGAATACATTGCAGCCTCAATGGGAGCAAGAGAAGCAGTTTGGCTTCGTAAATTGCTTGTGGGACTCTTTGGTGAGCCCTTGAATCCTACAATTATTCATTGTGATAATCAGAGTTGCATCAAACTCTCTATAAATCCTGTCTTTCATGATAGATCTAAGCACATTGAGATCCCCTATCATTATGTAAGAGATATTGTGGAAAGGAAAGTGATTCAGTTGGAGTATATTAGTACAAATGATCAAATTGCAGACATTCTCACCAAGCCTCTCTCCCGAATCAAGGTAGAGCACTTCAAGAAGAAACTTGGTATGGTTGAAATGTAATTTGTTATTTATGTTTGAAATTCAAATTGTTTATCTAATTGTACTAATATATAAAGATGTTTAAATGTGTAAACTCTTTTGTCATGTGTGTGACTCCATGACTTTATGGGCCTACTCCCCCTGTGTACATTATTGAAAGGTGACGATCTTTCTAATAATGAACACTTGTATTTGACATTGTAAAGTGACGACTCTACAATGATAAACTATCATGATAGATATCATGTGACTTGATATCTATGGATATGTCATGATAGTATCTCTTGGACACTTTGGTTGATATCATGGGACTTGATATCATTTGTAGATCATTGTGATCCTTAAGAGATAATCATGGTGGATATTTATATCCGTGGATATGCCATGAATTATGGTAGACATCATGTGACTTGATGTTAGTGCACATACCATAATGAAGATGTGTTATGAAGAATGTCATGTGACTTGACAACTTTGAGAAAACATATCTTCGATATCACATGTAAAGGTGATATCTTCACTTATTTGATTTGAAATATCTTCCCTAAGCTAAGAGGGAGTGTTGATGAATGATAGCTTAGGTCTGATATAAACAATGATTGCTATAAGCATCATCATTGTTTATATTTGATCTATTGCTCTTTAATATTTCTGGAAATAAGTAATCGATTTTATAAAGCATGTATAAAATTGAATTAAATGGATTATCAAAATACGCTTTGAATAAAGCTCTAAATTCATAGACGCCATGTGTGAAGGCACGTATTTGTTAAATATGTTTAAACTTGAATGGTTATCAGCTACAGGAACCCGCGCGCTCAAAGGAACACGTCCCTTGAGCGGACGTGTCTCCAAGTGTGGAGACACGTCCTCTCAAGAGGCGTGTCCCTTGGATATGGAACCCGCACGCTCAAAGGAACACGTCCCTTGAGCAGACGTGTCTCCAAGTGTGGAGACACGTCCTCTCAAGAGACGTGTCCCTTGGAGGCGGGTCTCCCTACTACAAATGATGAGTCCATTCTTAATATGCAGATCATCGAAATTTATTAATGTTCTGCATTCAGTACATTCTACATTAAGAGAAGTATTCAGAAAAATTTGTATTTGTCTTAGAATTTATCACTTAGAATCTCTTACCTTAGTTTATTCTTAGTATGAGGATCCCATTCTGATACAAATTTGATTACATTTACATCCCTCTTTATCTCATGTTACAAAATAGTATTTTATACATGCTTGAACAGCCATGGTCTTCATGAAGGAATGCATCCTTTCATTAAGAAATGCCAACCTTTACTAATCGCACCACCTCATATCTAACATATAACTTATAAGACAAGTTTTGTCTTATTATATGAAGTGCTTCATATGTTATGAATAATACATTTTTTGTCTTATTATCGGGAGCCCTTCTTACATATTAAGTAATTGCTTCCTATTGAAACTAATTCACAAACTTAATATAATGGAATCGCTGCCTACTATTTAGACTTAATCACTAGCTTATGTTAGATTTTAGATCAGAAATGAAATAAGCAAAAATACAACAACACATAGAACAATGAACATAGCAAATACCCTAGGAAAACCCTCCTCGAGGGAGAAAAAAACCCAGCAAAATATATCTCTTATATATGTAAAGAAAAGAGAAAAAATCTGTTTACAGTTCAGGCCCTACTCAAGGCCGAATTAATACAATAAATAATAGCACCTCTCCTTGATGCAAAAAATACAAATAAATATGACTCTCCTTGAAATCGATCTGCTGCTACAAAATGTTGATCTACTGCTACAAGTGCGAACTTCTTCTTAAATGTGCGAATTGGAATGAATGATTATGATGTCCAAATGAGAAGAAGTTGCCTTCCTTATATACCAAGATAGGCGACCTCTTCACTAGGTCGGCTCCCTTAGTAGATAAAAAATATAAAATATTAATTGAAACATGAAGGCCAACCAGCCTTTAACTAAGGTAAAATAGCTCCCGAAGCTATAAAACACTAACACTCATGCTTAGCTAGGGAGGTATTTTCCAGATATCCTTGTCATGGAGTCTCTCAACATGACGCTCATAATGGCTACACCCACATCTCAATCTCAGAGATGTACAAGAGTTCATCACGGAGTCTCTCAATGTGATGTCGTCATGGAGTGTCTCAACATGACATCCACAATGGCTACTCCCATGTGTGGAAAAAAACACATCTCAGTCTCAGAGATGTACAAGGGTCCATCACGGAGTCTCTCAACGGGATGTCATGGAGTCTCTCAACATGACATCTCATCTCAATCTCAGAGATGAACAAGGGCTCGCACCTCAGATTTCTTTGTCTCAGAGAAATATACACAAGGGCTTTCACCTCATGTTTCTTTGTCTCAAAGAAATATAAACTACAAGGGCTTTCACCTCATATTTCTCCGTCTTAGAGAAATATACACTACAAGGGTTTTCACCTCATATTTCTCTATCTCAAAGAAATATACATTACAACAAGTCTTCATGATGATGTGACTCCCTCTGAAGCTCCAAGTACTGGCATCAACCTCCTGACCTCCTCGTCTAAGGTTGCCTCTATTGGTTTGTCAGACTCCCTTTGAATGTTATTTCCTCCTCTTCGAAGAAATTGATTGACTTTAGAATAAGAAACCTTCTGAATTGACTTTAGAACTTGGCTCCTTCTGAGATGTCCCTATGTCAATTTCCACAGTAGAAACAAGTTGTGTATACCTTAATTTGCAATCTTGAGCAAAGTGACCATACTTGTCACACCTAAAACATTGAATGTGAGAGAGATCCTTCTTCTTCAATTCTGGGGTAGAATCTGATCCTCTGTCTCTATTCCTCTTTCTTCCTTTGCCTCTTTCTCTAGAAGTATGTGTAGCAAGAACTTGATTTTCTACATCATGATAGTTTCACCCAATTCCTCTTGCTGCTAACCTGGATTCTTCTCGAATACAATCAGCTCAAAGATGATCAAACTTGGGCAACTTAGATCTCCCACTGATGCTTTGAATAAAGGGTTCCCAAGATTGGGGAAGACCATTTAGTGTCAACATAACAAGATCTCTGTCTGCAATTATATCCCCAATAGCGCTCAATTGATCTCTCAAATCAGCAATCTTCATAAAGAATGAGATGATTGAATCTTCTTTATCCATTTTTACATGGTGAAGTCGTTGTCTCAAAGCAAGGGCTCTGCTGGTATTGTTGATCTCATACAATCCTTTTAGAGTATCAACATTTCTTTAGTTGTCTTCAACTTGGAGATGATTGGTACTAGGTGATTCATCACAAAGTCTATCATGATCTTTCTAGCCTTCGTGCCATTTTTCTTCCACTGGATTTTCTCAATATCATCGGAAGGCTCAGGCATATCACTTTCCACGAAATCAAGAAGATTATTCTCCTCTAATGCAATGAGTACTCTGGGTTTCCAAGAGTTGAAGTTTGAAGCTCCATCAACCCTATCTTCTACCTTGACACCATTCACCATCTTCTTTTTCCGCACAAATTCACCTTCAAAGATCTACCCTTAGGTCTGTAATAATTTGCAACCTCATATTTGCAATACTTCATGTCATGTCCCCCGAAATTGTAACACTAAACTATCAAGCGTCTAAAGACAAATAAATAAATAACATACAAATAATTGTTAAATTCCAAACATGAGTAATTACGATTTAAATATAATTATAATTACCGTTGGAAATATTATAATTATAAATATAATATTAATGATAAATATGAGAATTATCAAATACACAAAATATAATATACAAATTATGAATGAAATGTAAAATACAAAATATTAAACAATACAAGCAATTGATATTCTTAAACTATTATTATAATAATAAAATATCATACAAATAAAATAAATATCAAAATACATATATATTATTAAAATATAATGCACACAAACTTAACAATAAAAATATAATAAAATGAATACAAACTAAAATATTATTATAAGTCATAATTATCAGATAACCATATTATAATCATAATTGTTGATCATATTATTAAATAACCAAGACTCCAACTCAGCGATCATTTAAAGATAATATCATAGCCAACACTAATGGTCAGCCATCATACCAAGCGATACACCAAATGACATCGGTCAAACCCCTGGACTGCAGCGATCAGGAGAAGTCACCTCCCTTTTGGTAGTTATTTAAGAAATCATCTACATGACGTGGCTGGGAGGAGGAAAAAGTAGATATATTCTGAATTTTACAGTCAGAAATCAGAGGTCTGTCTGGCTGTGTTAAGTGAATTTAATATGATTGATAATTTATATATAAAATATATATAGATAAAACAAAATAAAAAATAAAGATATAGGAGTTTAATATGATTGTTAATATATATAATTAGTAATGATTATAGTTTATATATTTATATATGTGAGTATGTATATATGTATATAGTTATACGCTTTATATTTGGTTATTTAATGATAATGCTTGCAGCAACTATTGAGCCTTATAAGTAATAATGACTCTACTATAATAAATGGTGTAGTGAGATATCATCTTTGGGATCTTGATAGACGTTTAATATCTATCTAATGAACTTTGAAATTATATAGAAGAATCATTCATAAGGAATAAATGAGTAACCTTTTGACAAGAATGAAATGTTTATATCATCCTTGATATTATCACGGAAACTTTTGATCTTTAACATATCTAATGTCTCTTTGAGAAACACTTTGAATGCAAGATTCCAGTATAAGTGCCTCTATTAGAAAGGGATCATTACACTTCAAGATCTGCCCTAGATGAAAAGTTGACTTGAGTGCTTAAACAAATATGATCAGATCTTTTCTTAGACCCGCTCTAATACCATGTTAGATTTTAGATCATAAAAGAAATAAGCAGAAATACAACACATAGAACAATGAACACAATAGATACCCTAGGAAAACCCTCCTCCTCGAGGGAGAAAAAGACCCAACAAAATATATCTCTTATATATGTAAAGAAAAGAACATAAATCTGCGTACAATTCAAAACCTACTCAAGGCCAAATTAATACAATGAATAATAGCACCTCTCCTTGATGCAAAAAATACAAATAAATATGATTCTCCTTGAAATCGATCTGCTGCTACAAAATGTTGATTTGCTGCTACAAGTGCGAACTTCTTCTTGAAAGTGCGAATTGGAATGAATGATTGTGATGTCCAAATGAGAAGAAGTCACCTTCCTTATATACCAAGATAGGCGACCTCTTCACTAGGTCGGCTCCCTTAGTAGATAAAAAATATAAAATATTAATTGAAACATGAAACACTAACACCTTATAGTCTTCGATTAGAATGTGTTTATTTATTAATATTATTGTATGTAAATTGTTGTTATCATATTCTGCTTATTATTTGATATTTATAATTGCTAGTATTAATTGTCTTATTTATTATAATGGATGTATTATAATTATAATATTATCTATAATCATTATAATAATAATAATAATAATAATAATATTTAGATTACTATTATATTTACATATTTTGATATTTATTTATCTAGTTATATTATATTTCATACTGAAATATAATATCATTAAATCACTTAAAGTGTGTTTTGTGATTACTATTTTTTTATTTATTTGCTTTTCAATATGTTGCAATTTTTGGGGACATGACACTCTTGTTAAGGAAATTCATTGGGATGTGAGACACATTCCTCTTTATTGGTCTAATAATTCCGATGCAATAATTACGCATAATATTAGTCAAAATATAAAATATGAATCTATGTTTCTATGTTCAAAGTACAAAGTTGCTAGATTATCGTTCTACTCAATAATGAGGAAATTTGGAATGATTGGAAATTACATGATGGTTAGTTACTCATTTCTATATGCCAAAATATTGTTATTTTGGTGTGGATTTACGAGGAGAAGTGAATTGATTATTATCTTATAAGAGCAATCAAATAAAATTTGTTTATTAAATTAGTAGTCGTTTTACGTCATCAACCAATAAGATATTTGTTACCAAGCCCAATACTAAATATTTTACACATAAATGAAATGTATAGTGGTTGCTCACTCGGAAACACCCAATTTCTGACTTGAAAATAATCAGTGTTCCACAAGGATGTGTACCCCCTCGAAAATTCCTACATTTCCAAGACGGGGATGTCTCCAGGACACAGAGACGTGGGGGAAAGGTCCCCTTGCTGCATTGCCACGTCCGCCAAGATGCCCGGGACATTGTCGAGATGGTGTGGACCCTTGGACATCCAAAGGACTCGTAGGAGTTCCCAACTGTCCCAAGGATGTCCAGGCATCTCCCATGGCTTGAAGGCCTCAAAAAGTGAAAAAAATATTTTTTTGGGAACCAGCAGCCAAGGCTGAACCCTAATGGCCAATAGGCCCCACCAAAGCCTCTTAAATGCTATAAAAGACTCTAAAATCTTCAATTTTACTCACAAATTCATTCCAACATCAAGGTTGAGGAACAAAAGAGTGAGAGTGAAGTGTTGCAAGTACAAGAAGGTTGAGGAGGAGCAAGAAGAAGAGGTAGAAGAGGGATTCTACACCAAGTTGGAGGGGTTTTTCAAGCATAATGTAGGATTTCGTGTTTATTTTTTAATTTTTCAATTAGTTTCATATTCATATTTTAAGTTTGTTCATAATTTCATAGGCATTGTTGCAAGTGCATTGGCATATTACTTGTTCAATGTTCATCGTTCATATTGACATCAAGATTCAGCATTGAAAATTGAAATTAAAAATAAATAAAGGTCATTCATAGACATGGCTGCAAGCTATCGTATTTTCTATTTTTTTTATTTTACTCTTTTACAAATTTGAAATTAGTAAATTGCTTTTTGTTTATATGCTCAAACTTATTATTTTTTATTTTGACATTTGTCAAACTAGGATGAAACTTGTGTGTATCTTCTACTTTTGTGCTTCGTGTGACCTAAAGTAAAAAAAAAAACTAAAATCCTTGGTTGACAAAGATCAAGAACAAAGATTTTTATTTGTGTATCATCTATTTATGCACTTCGTGTGACTTGAAGTAAGAAAAACAAAAAGAAAATTTGTCTTAATCCTTTGCATTATGCTACACAGTTGTATGCATAGTGTGAATTTTAATTTTAAAATTATAAACTTATAAATTTTATATTGTATGTTGCAGTGTCACAATTAGTTCTCATGGCATGAGTGAGCATGAGGTTGAGGTTCACTCTCAAAGTGAAACTAAATCTAATTATGCACTTAAGGTTGATGAAAATATAGAAGCTGAGAGGGGTGATTGTGAGACCCAAACCACAAGTTCCATGGTGAGTGGAATATAATGCAAATGTGAATTGCCCCTCCACAATACTAGAAGATTTTGCTAAGGGTCCCTTTGATCTTAAGTCTCCTTCAAAACAATTTGCAATCAAATTATAGAGCAAGCCTGGGACATTTAGGGGCACAAGGTTGTGGAAGTACCACTTTTGTGGCCTTGAATTTCAAGCCAACATTACCAAATTTAATTCCCACCTCCTTCATATGCGAGGAAAAGGTGTGGATATATGTGAGTTTGTGGCATCATCGAAAAATCTAAAATTTAGGGTTGAGATATGTAGGCTATGGGGTGTTGGTGGTGAAGACAATGTAGTTGCACCTATATTTGCTTCTTTGTCTCATAGGCCAAGGGGTCACCAGAGCTAGCCACATGGTTCTACTTCTGCTTTGCAGTGGTAATTTACATGTATGCCAACTTCTACTTCAAGGGCTTATGCAGCAAAGGCTAGGGGGATTGGTAAATGCAAGTTGACAAGCGATGCTCCTAATCCATTAGTTGAATTACTCAATGTGAAAATGAAGGATGTTGCAAATGATGCCATTGGAAAATTCTTCTTTTCCAATGGCATTCCATTCCATGTGGCTCAATCTCCTTATTATTAGAAAGTGATGGCAATGGTACCAAGGGCAGGACCTTCATATATGCCACCAAGGGAGACAAAATTGAGGACTACAATCTTGGATAAGAAATGTGTTAATGGAGAAAATATAGGAATGTTGGGTGGCAAGTGGATGTAGTATAGTCATCAATGGGTGGACGAACTTTAGGCATCATACACTTGTTAATATCATGGTTTCACATTCAAAGGGCCCATATTTTCTTAAAGAAGTTGATTATTTAGGGCATTGCAAGGATGTTGGTTTTCAGTTTTAGATCCGCAAGGATGCTATTGAGGAGGTTGGGCTACAAAATGTGGACCAAGTAGTTACAAATATGTCCCATGTTGCAAAGCTGCAATTAAATTAATTGAGTCATCTTATAGACATTTGGTGGACTCCTTGTTGTGTGCATGCCATGAATAATGCACTCAAGGACATGGAAAAGATTAATTGAATCAAATTAGTGGTCAATGATGCTAGAGATATGCAGATGTTTATCTTCAACCATCACACTTCATATGCACTCTTCAAGACCTTCTCTAAGAAGGAATTCTTGAAATTGGTTGAGACAAGATATGCATCTTATTTCATTCTCTTGCAGAGAATGCTTGAGTTGCAAGAGGATTGTAACTAATGGTTGTGACAGTAGAATGGAATAGGTGGATCGAGTCCAAGACAAAGTAGGGGAAAAGGGTGAAGGATGTATTCCATAGTGATGTTTGTTGAATTGATGCAAAATACATAGTCTCCATCATTACTCTAGTTTTCCACATCATTAGATATGGGGATGCCAATGCACCTAGCTTTGGAGAGGTGTATGAGTGCATTGATTCTATGCTAGGCCAAATGAAGGCTATCATACGAGAGGACCCCACATCAGCATTCTACAATGAGTGCATACAACCAATCATTCATTGGAGATGGGAGAAGCTCAACACTCCCTTGCATATGGTTGCCTATGCATTGAACCCCAAGTGGATGTGCAAAGGTTTGGTAGAGTTACACCCATACAGGATGCTAAGGTAAAGGAAGGGTTCAAGAAGGCCATCCAAAAGATGTATGATCTTGAACAAGCTACCATCACTTGTAGTGAGTGGAAAAGAATCCTCACTCTTAGGGGTTATTTTGAGGCCAAGATGGATAGGGAAACTATAGCACAGGAGGACACAATTTTTTGGTGGACTATGCATGGACCGAATTTTATGACATCTCTAGCCATTCATTTGTTATCTCAGGTTTCTAGTTCTTCTACTGCTGAGAGGAACTCGTATACTTATAGCTTCATCCACTCCCTTAAGAGGAACAAGCTTACCTCTAGGAGAGCAGAGAAGCTTGTGGTTGTAAATAGTGCCTTGTGTTTTGTTGATTGTAATACACTTTTGTATAAAGAGAGTCCAACAAGGTGATGCAATGTAGAGCCAAAGGAGCCATCACAGATTGATGAGGATGCCTTGTGTTTTGTTGATTGTAATACACTTTTGTATAAAGAGATTCCAACAAGGCGATGCAATGTAGAGCCAAAGGAGCCATCACAAATTGATGAGGATTCCACATGGACATGGTTGGTTGGTATTAATATGGAGGAGCTTGACCATGTGGTGTCCAAGTCCAATAGTTCTAGTGATGAGGAGTTTGAAAATGATTAGAGGCCTCACTTGACTCCATTTTGTTATTTTGAACATTCTGATTTGTTATCATTATTGTACTCATTATAATCATCATTATGAAATCTTGAATATAATATAAATTTCAAATTCGGAATTTTTGTTGTTCAATGTTAAATTGTTAATGTTCACTTTAAAGTTTAGTAGTTTGAAGTTTCTAAATTCTATGTTTTAACTTTTACAAGTTTTCCATAGTTTCATTTGTTATTCTTGTACGTATACATCTTTTTATAACTATTTTTTCAAGTACTAGATGTATTTCAGTGTCACCTTGTTGTCTCCAAACTTAGGCCTTGGTCCCCTTGTCCTTGAAACTAGTCCTCGCATCCCCCCGTTAGAAAAGTCCTTGGAACTATGAACTTAATATAATTCCTTATTCCACTAATACATTGCCTTGTTAACATTCACATTTTTTTAGTTTTCTTCGGTTGTGTTATTCTAACATGCTATATGATATTTCTAGTCATTGTTTGTTGGTGTCATTACTTCATTAAAAAACCTATACAAATTTTGAGTGCATTCTCAATTTTTATATTTTGACATTGGATTTGTGGCATGTACCACAATAGTGAATCGTATGCTTGATGTCCTTGAATGTCTTCTTCGATCTATTTGATGGGAACAATCAATAGCATCTTTGCACCTACTATCCAATATCATTAAATGGACACAAGAACCATAATAACGTTCAAGGAAATAAACAAGTGGTCAACCTCTCGTGGTGTTTCAAGATCCATGAGGGGGCCTCAAAGTTAGTGCTAGGACCCTAAGGTAGACAGATTGTGTATGCAAATGAATTCAAGAACGTGTCTAAAAGATGCCCAATTTCCAATTACAAGGGGACCAAGTTTCAACAACTGCATCATTTTGATAAACTTAGTAGACATGATTTCCAACAATGTTAGCCATGATATAATTAGTGTTGTTGGTACTCAAGCAAGATTTGTGAGGAGATAAGAAATGGGATTTGGGAAATTCAAAATCCAAGTATTTGGATTAGGTATCGTGAATAGATAATACTTGCAAGCGATTCTCATAAACTTATAATAGATTGAGTTAAGAAGGGAACACTTTTGAGCATAGAATAGAGTAAAAAGTTCCATGATCCATGGAGAGGGAACAACTTTTGAGCATAGAATAGAGTAAAAAAGTTTCATGATCCATGGAGATTAAATTGTATAATTTATATTAGATGAATCAGGGGCTTTACTTTTGATAGAATTTTTTTGCCTCGAGGGTTTTCCACATAAAATAAGTGTCACTATCATGTGGTTTGTTGTTAACTTTTTGTATTCTTAGCTCAACGGATTTGGGTGTGGTGAGGAATGATGTTTCACACCATAGAGTTAGGTTCCATTCCCATAGGCAGGTACCTTGTAGTGCCCATGGGAACAACTTGAGGTAGGGGACAAACTTAAGATAATGCATTGAAGACCTACCTTATATATTGCCATGGGGGCACCTTGAGGCATTGTTGAGTGCAACCATATTAAAGAATTAATTTTAAACTCACCCCCATGCTCTCTAGGAGATTTTCCCATTGTTTAACACTTTATTTCATTAATGCATTGAAGAGTGTGTGTTATGCATGCCTATAGGCTAAAGACTAGTCAATCCTCATTGACGAACCTAAAATGTTTATGAATTTTCCATTTTCTTCTCATTCGTTGATGCAACTCAAGGGTAATATTTAATTGAGTGCCTATATATAGTTATTTTGATAGTTTTAAGTTGACATTCAATAGCTACACACAATTTTATTTATATTGGTAAACTAATGAGTTCACCAAGTCATCTAGTAATAATTTATACAAAATTGTTAGAATATATCAAAAGCTATAGGTGGAAGTAAATTATCTGGAATAGAAAGCTAGATTTAATTCCAATAATTTGGATGTGGTTTGGATCTATATACTATGATGAATAGTTCTTCAAATCTTGCAAAGTCACATTTCATTCTTCTAGCAAGTCTTGTTGGAAGCAAAGCTACTTCAACTTCAACTTCATCGATCATTACCTCACTAAACTAATGAGT
Source organism: Sequoia sempervirens (assembly GCA_007258455.2). Taxonomy (NCBI): domain Eukaryota; kingdom Viridiplantae; phylum Streptophyta; class Pinopsida; order Cupressales; family Cupressaceae; genus Sequoia; species Sequoia sempervirens. Next base: position 148,972,589 of record VDFB02379711.1, on the reverse strand, counting down.
AGTGAGGGGATATAATTCTACACATACCAATGAATAATGCATTTGATTAATCAAATAATATACCATGTTTTTGATATAGGGAAAAAGCAGATTTTGAAGGGATCCGGAACCCTTTAACAAAAAAGAGCAAGGCTGTAGAAAAGATAGCAAGCAGCCAGCAAGAAAGACCAGCTCCAAAATAAGACCAATTAAGATTTACATTTAATATTTTTCTTATGGGAGCAGAGAGTCATGTCAAAAGATGACCGAGAGGATTTATCTTTTTTTCCCTTAACAATGATCCAGCCATCTTCCACTTGCGCCGCCTTACCATGCCATGCCAGCTCGCAAAAGCCAGCAGCCAAAGTATTAGGGGTAAAATCTTGATTCCTTTGCACAGATAAGGACTTTTCTGAAGAGCCACCTGAAAGGGAAGCCGAGGCACCATCCCCTGAAATGGTAGTCGTAGACTCAATAGGGGTTGCCTTAGCGACCCCGCCATTTGAGATGGCCAGAGGGGGCGTCCCAGTACCTAGAGAATCAGAAGCAGCCACCTCACGAACATTAGGGGTTTCTACAAGACGTTCAATTTCAGCAACTCCACCAGAAGAGATATCCGAAGGGGATACCTCACGAGCTTGTGATTCTGAGGCAACCACCTCAGAAAAGCTCCTATGTTGATTAGTTAATTCGCATGCTATTAGGTAATTAGTTAATTCACGTGCTAAATACCATGTTATTAGTTAATTCATATGCTAATCCTAGATTTTCATGTCTTCAATGAATGTTGCACCAAAGATATCAACATAATCTTCTAGCTCATATTGGAAGAAAGTTACTTTGTAGAAGAGTCCATATTTATAGAGTTTCAAAAAGCTCCCTTTTAGGTAGACTAGCCAAAACATACATGTATATCTTGTGATTTGGATATCCATAGAAAATCCATTTCTAAGTTGTACCGAAATAGGTGCATCTTCTAAATCAAAGTTTTTGATAAACTTTTCTTCAAAATCTATAAACCCATTATCATATGAATCTCTTATTAGTGTTCTTAGTTCATTGAGCTACTTATCTAAAATAGTAACATCAATTAGAATTTCTAATACATTGTCTGCTAGTGTTGGTAATTCCTTAGTGTCTACATCAAGTGGAACTCTATCTGGAACTCTTGGAATTATGGTTGTTGCTAGTTGTCTAGTGAGCATTTTTGCCAAAGCATTATTTTTACCTTCAATCCATTCAATATCAAAATCGTATCTTAAAAATTCAAAATACCACCTACCAATTTTCCCTTGGGCAATGTCTTTGTTTGGCTTTTTTTTTTTAAGATCGTGCAATATAACAATTTGTTCTAATTGTGAAATGCTCAAGTTTAAAGAAAATCTTAAACTTTTTAGTTCCCTTTTTACACTACTAAAATTTATTTCTCAATATGTGACACTGTAATGTCCTCTCTTTTTTGACCTAGGTGTTTGGAGTGGACCCTTTAGCCTATTTCATTTCAGTAGGCTAAATTGGGGTTTTGGAAAGAGAATAATTTAATTAATTAAATAAAATTGTCTTAGTTAATTATTTTCTGAACAATTCATATCTAATTAATTATGTTTAATTAAATATTATAGTGACTTAAAGGGAGCTAAAAGTAAAATAATAGAAATTCACTTTGTGAGGGGTTATAAGATTTTATTATTTCGAGTGATATTTGATTAATGGACTTCTCAAAAGTTTGCACGTGAGATATGAAAAGAGTTTTGAAAAGGAAAAAAATATTCTGATCATATCATCTTTTCAAGTTGGACATTTTTGTTCATGTCAAACTCTAACTCTAGGATAAAACCTTATAGGAATATTGTCTTTGGTGAAGAGAATTCTCTCTAGTCAATTTGGGTGGATTTAGATAGAGTTCGCATTTCGACTAAATGTTTGGAGAGTAAGATTTTGAAATAAATAACAAAATTTATTGAGATTTACTAACAAATAATAAATTTATTAGTAATGTATATGTGAGTAGAAAAATATCAAAAATTGTAGTTGTGTGTACAATGAAAAAAACAAATTAGAAGTCAAAATTTAGATTTACCTTTTTTTTTTTTTTTTAAGTCCCTAAAGGGGACTGTACAAATTATAAGCCTTTTAAAGAAGAGTCTATGCATGTTGCAAGGCATTTAAGCCTTACCATTAGCTAACACAGCCTTCTAAAGGCTTTCCAAAGCCAATCAAAACTCTCATAAAGTAGGTGTAGCTTTTATTAGTTGTTGCACCAAAATTTGGAGGGGCCATATCAATATTTGGGGAGTTTCGTATAGCCTTAAAAGGAGGATGGATGAATGATAAGGGGTTGTTAATTGGGCTATTAGAGGTCAGCAATTAATTTATGAGTAATTGTATTTGATTTATGTCACCAATCTAATTAATACTTTTGAAAATATTAATCTGCAAAAGTAATTTGCATATTAATCAATTACATCTGGTGCATAATTATTTCAATAATTTTGTGAAATTTGTCATTAAAATCGGAAAATTAATTATATGATGATTGTATAAATATTTTCCATAAGCAATATTGAAGTATACACTCATTTCCAATTGAATGCAAACTGCTTGATGAAATGTCTATATGACAAAATTTATGAAAACTGCAAATTGGGTCAAAAACAAATTGGACAAAAATATAACAAATCCCTGATTTTTGTATCTATAAATGTGTCAAACTGATATCTACATATTTCTTTCTTTTCATCTAGGAGTACCCGAATCAAAATAGTTGACCATGTTTTATCAAAAGCATTTGTATGCAATATTAGAGGCATAACTAGCTTGGGTATTTGTAATGCTGAAATATTTTGATATTTTTGTTTAATCTATTGAACTACCTTTATTTCTTTTTCGTCCCATCCTGAGCTATTATCCTTGAGCTTGTCTTGAATCCTTTTCCTGTCCTTGGCTATATCCTTATAAAAAGGGGAAATGTAGTTCAAACGTCCCAAAAATCTTCGATTTTTTTTATTTAACAAGAATATCAAGAAATTCTTGTATTCTTTGGAGCACATTGGGTTGCAACTTAATTGTCTTTTCATCTGAATGTAGCCCTAGGAAATATATCTCAAATTTTCCTACCATCATCTTTTTAGCTAACAAACAAATTTCATTCTTTGTAATAGATGCCTAGAGATTTTCTAAATGTGAAAGATGATCAAAATTGTTATAAAAAAAAAACAATTATGTCATTTATATAAACTGTACAAAAATATTTTAAATGTCTTAATCTTCAGTCTATTCTTCTATGGAAATCAGCAGGTGTTGTGCATAAACCAAATGACATGACATTTCATTTATAAAGTCCTCGAGGTATAGAGAATGCAATTTTATAATTATTTGATTTTTTTACCTTTACATGTCAAAATCCTAACTTATAATCAAACTTAGAGAAAACATTTTTATTAGCAAGTCTTCTTATCTTGAAGCCCACCCATTGATTTTGTATTATGCTACTTTGTTTCCTTTTAGATCGACACAGTTTGTTATTTCTCGTGTTGATTATTAAACATGACGGGGACATCTCTGAGACTTGGGGACTTGGGGAGACATCCCTCCACCAGCCCACCACCAGTGCCACCATCCCACCACTAGTGTCACTGTCTCCAAGACACCATTAGAATTTTAAGGATGCCAAGGTGTCCTCAAGATGTCTAGTGGACTCCTAGTTGTCTCCAAGATGTATAATTCTTATTGTACATCTTTTTATAACTATTTTTTCACGTACTATATGTATTTCAACACCCTGCCCCCACTGCCATCTCCCCGCCATCCCCTGCCACCCCAAACTTAGACCTCCTGTCCCCGCATCCCCGAAACATATCCCCTGCCGTCCCCCATCCCCATCCCCATCCCCATCCCCATCCCCATCCCCGAAACCCCGTGTTCCCTCCATCCCCGAAACCCCGTGGAACACAGATTTGCAGAATAAGCTCCCGATATGTTAATGATCTTCTTCAAGCGGCAGAGTTTATCACCTTGTGACTGAGCTAACCTTTATTAATTTGAATCCCCTCATCATATGAAACTTGACATTCTTGGTCTGAAGCGATGGAAGATTGAATTCGGCTCTGATCTCATAAGCCCACGACTTGACTTGGCTTGGCCAACGATTTCTCGTCTCTTAACATTTGGCGTGGAATACTGACTTTGCCGCCTTCATAAGGTCTTCATAACCCGTGATATACCACAACTCTATGCCTTCAAATATTATATTTTGAATACCATCTTGAATATCGCCCAAATAATCCCTGATTTCCTTAATAAATGCAAATGCTACCAAGATGTAATATTATCATTCAATAATCATCCTAAAGCTCTCCTAACATTACTGATTTCAGACTGGAATATTCTATATATATAATCTGGAAATTGGATATTTTTACAATTTTACACCAAACTGCAAAGTCTTTCTATTCTAAAAAAAAAATTAACATAAAATCCTCAACATGGAGATTTATTCAAAAAAAAATAGAATATCAATTTTCCAAGATTTATAGACTCCAAAATTTCCCCAAAACACTCCCCTTAACAATTATTCGTTGAAGTTCCAAATCTCTAACCAATAAGTCTAATGTGAACTCCGTCGTGAATCCACTCTTAGAAAGAGTCAAGTTTTTTTTCAACACTTTTCCAATCTATTGAAGGTTTTCATCCTTGGAGATTTAGCTGAATCTGAGATTCAAGCATTTGCAATAATGCATAAGAAATATCAACTCAACAATAGATTCCTAAATGCTTTGCACTCAACTCTTTTTAAAGGCTCAATTGAATCTTTCAAAGGAAGTCAATTTGTAACTAACCCCAACTTCTAGAAAAACACTTTATTTAATAAAGTGACCATTTTTAATATTTTATTATTTCCACTTTATTTTAATTAAAATAATCAATTAAAGTCATCCTTTTGAAATAATATTATTTTTTGGACAACTTAATCAATTAAATTAATTAAGTCACTTTACCAAAAATTTGGGGACATTATAGTCCTCCCTTTTCGAAGATTGTTTGCCCTCAAGCAATCCACGCCTACATGCCAAAATTGAACACTATAATCCCATATCCATCTTTAATTAAAGGTCATATAGTCTTGAGGATGGATGAATGATAAGAGAGTTGTTGATTGGTCTATTAGAGGTCAGCAATTAATTATGAGTAATTGTATTTGATTTATGTCACCAATCTATAACAAATGTAATATATTTTTTAATATATTAATCTATAATAGTAATTTGGATATTTATCAATTACATTTGGTGCATACTTATTTCAATAATTTTGTGAAATTTGTCATTAAGATTGGAAAATTAAAGAAATTAATTATATGATGATTACATAAATATCTGCCATAACCAACATTGAAGTGTACACTCATTTCCAGTTGAATGCAAATTGTTTCATGAAATGTTTATGTGACAAAATTTGTAAAAATTGCAAGTTGGGTCAAAAACAAATTGGGCAAAAATATTACAAATACTTGATTTTTGTCTCTATAAATGTGTCTGATTGGTATCTACATATTTCTTTCTTTTCATCGAAGAGTCCCTGAATCAAAATATTTGACCATATTTTATCAAAAGCATTTGTATGCAATATTAGAGGCATACCTGGCTTGGGTATTGTAATGTTGAAAGATTTTTATATTTTTGTTAATATATGGAATTACTTTTGTTGCCTTTTCGTCCCATCCTGAGCTATTATCCTTGAGCTTGTCTTAGAATCCTTTTCCTATCTTTGGCTATATCCTTATAAAAAAGGGAAACGTAGTTCAAACATCCCAAAAATCTTCGATTTTTTTTAATCAACAAGAATATCAAGAAATTCTTGTATTCTTTGGAGCACATTGGGTTGCAACTTAATTTTCCTTTCATCTGAATGTAGCCCAAAGAAATCTATCTCAAATTTTCCTACCATCATCCTTTTAGCTAACAAATTTCATTCTTTATAATTGATGCCTAGAGATTTTCTAAATGTGAAAGATGATCAAAATTGTTATAAAAAAAGATAATTATGCCATCTATATAAACTACACAATTTGTTTTTAAATGTCTTAATATCTGATCTATTCTTCTATGGAAATAAACAGGTGTTGTGCATAAACCAAATGACATGACATTTCATTTATAAAGTCCTTGAGGTATAGAGAATGCAATTTTATAATTATTTGAGTTTTTATCTAACATGTCAAAATCTTAACTTACAATCAAACTTAGAAAAAACATTTTTATTAGCAAGTCTTCTTATCTATCAAGCCTACCCATTGATTTTGTATTATGTTACTTTGTTTCCTTTTAGATTGACACAGTTTGTTATTTCTCATGTTGATTGTTAGACATTATGTTATGTTGCCATCATTCAAACTGATACTTTATGATGTTATTCATATTATGATTAAATGATAATTGTGGTACATGTGTTAATTGTAATATTGGGATAAATAAAATTATTGAGTTTTAATTGGTTACGAAATTAGAATAATTGTATACTTTATGAAAATTGAATAAATGTTTTTAAGTGAATTCAATGATTATAAATCTGTGAGACTATGATAATCGTGAATTAGTATTTTTATGTGATTTAAAATGTTTGATGGAAATTGTATGATATGAACATATATGTTTTATTTTAGTTGCTTTAGTTATATAATTTCATTGGATATATTAATGTGTGAAATTGAGTGTGCTGGTATAAATTTCATGGCCAATGGAATTGGAGGCCTTCAAGGAACACAATGTGATAAACCATGTGAATGTCAACTATAGTCCATTTGAAGGAACTATAGTTTTAATGTTATGTGATATATGTGAAGTGGCTTGAGACATGAATGTAATTTATTTTAAAGATTTTAAGTCCCTAAGTTGTATTTTAATTTGTACGTTTAATATTTGAGGGTAATTTGAGATTTTAATTTATTTGAGTCAAAAAGGGGTGGAAAAAGGTTTATTTTATGTAATTATATCATTTTTAAACTTCTAAGTTGTTAACCCAAGGGTTGGGTACTTAATGGAATTCATATATTTGACTAAACTCAAAATATGACCCCTATTAAGTGTCTATTTTGAAAAGTGATGAGTTTGGAGAGGTCTTGAGTTGACTTGTTTTTTTTTAGTGATGTTAAGTCTTTTTTTGGAAGAAGTGGAATAAACTCATTCTTTATTTAGTCTCCCACTTAAGAGAACTTAGAGGGAGTGTGTGTATGCATGAGGATTGGAAGGAGATTATATTTATCTCTTTCTTTTTACTTATTTTGGGGTTCTTCTTTTGGGGTTTCAAATTTTTGTTCTGAGTTGAACTTTTTGGGAAAAAGAATTTTTGGGACAAAGCTTGGAACTCTTCTACAAAATTCTTCCTTGAAAAGCTTGAGAGGTAGGATTCGAGATCTTTTTATTTTCTTTTGCATGGAATTGTTAAATCTTGAAATGATTGTGGGTAATTGTTTGAAAAAAATCTTCTACTTGTTGTGTTGTAAATTGTGATGGATTGTTACGAGGATTGCTCTTTTTCATTTTTTAGAGCTCCCCTTGTGTGGGGTTGAGAGGATGAACCTCCTATGAAAAAATCTCCAACCTTTGGGAAAGTGGAGTTTTGGTATGAATACCCATTTTATTATGAAGTATTAGTATATAGGGTGTGGAGTTTGGGTATGAGTACTCATTTTATTATGAAATATTGGTGCATGGTGTTAGTTTTATGATCAGATTTAATGCACAGAAAATTAATTCAAATCAGACACAATAACACAACAGATACCTTGGGAAAACCCTCCTCTTGAGGGAGAAAAACCCGCAACAATATATCACTTATATATTAAATCAACAATGAAAACTTTTTTACAATAGAGGCTAATATGAAGGCCTATTACTTACACCCAATCTGATGCACTATAATAACAGATAGAGACAATCTAATCTCAGCCAACAATAAAACAAAACTCCTCTCAAGGATGAACTCGATCTGCCTGATATAGAACTCGCACTTCAATTAATATAGTCAAACTTAACTTGATGATGAACAATTAGGATGCCAATGAATATATATACAATATAGAGAGGAGGACAACTCTTCACAATCAAGTTGGCTTACATAGAAGAATGAAACCCTTCATAAAATCGCGTCCCAAGGAGTAATGTCGGCCTTAATATAAAAACATGTCTCTTCATTTTAATGTGTGCCTCTTCTAAACAGCATCATTAAGAGAAAGACGTATCTCTTCATGCATCTCATGTTGGCCATTATTAATCATAAGTATATAATTCAAATAGTCGTTAAGCTACATTTGAATTATCTTCACACGCTGATCTAGAAGAAGCAACCCGACGTTGATAGTAACATCAACAATGGGATGTGGAGTTTAGATGCAATGTGAAATATAAAATGTGGAGAGAAGTGTTGATAGAGTTTATGATCTCTATTCTTTTAGTCTATAAAACACCAGAAATTATTTTGGGAATATCTATATTTTTTTTTCCAAAATTAATTCATAGAACCAAACAATATTGAAAACACATACATACAAACAACACCTAACCTAGGGATCAACACTCACATAGAATAGAGAAATTTACATCTAGATATGGTTGCTATAACAAAAATGTTTTATCAAATAGTAAAATATCTGGGCGTTCTTAAGTCAGAGACCAGATGGAAGAGTCTATGTAAAGAAAAACTTCTCAAGTAAAAAAAATAATCTAAATTTACTAATTCGTTTAAAAGTAAGTTTCTAAATTAACATATTTAAAACTAAAAAAAATTCAAGATCTTTTTAAAAAAGATATTATTGACATTTTATATATAAAAGTAATTTTATCTACTAAAAATAATATTTATTTATAAAGATAAGATGTTAAAAAATATGTAAAAATTACTAAAAAGTTTCTAAAATTTAGAAAACTAATTATGAAAGAACTTTCCTAATTTACTATTGAGTACAAAAATAAGTTACTAAATTTATATAATTAAAATACAAAATATTGAAATTTAAAAAAAAAACAAAAATATTCTTTGATATCATTGTAAAATGTTTTTTAATTCAATAAAAATAAAATTATAAAAAGAATGAAAATCAATTATTCTTTTTAAAAAAATTGAATTAATATAGTTCAAATTAGAAAATTTAATAAAAAGAAATATCCTAAATTTATTATTACACAAAAAATATTCAAAATAGACATTTCAAAAGGATATCTCTCACATATATATTACTAAAATAATATATATATATATATATATATACTAATTTTAATATAACACTTTAATGCAACAAAGAATTCAATCCATAATCAATTCATAGGTATGTATAAAAAAGGATCAAGAAGTCAATGGGCCCTTGGTCTACTGGTGAAGTTGAAAGGTTCTAAATGAGCCCACCAGGGATCAAGTCTTGCTGAGTGCAAAGGCCCTGACACCGAAAAAGGGATGACATCGGGATTGTGCCTCGAGTAAATTTTCCTTGGCTCTTAGCCGAAGAGGTTCAGTGACGTCCAGTAAAACATAAAGTTCAGTTGTTACATCTACAAGTAATATACAAGTTAAAAAACATAAAGTTCAGTTGTTACATCTACAAGTAATATACAAGTTAAAAACAGTTAAAGATTTATCTAAATAGTTATTAATAATAGTTAATAGGCATCTAATAGTTATTAGATTTTATCATTAGAAACAGTTAAAAGATTTTAATAATGATGGAATTAAAAGCAATGATAGATAATATAATGTTATTAGCATCAAAGGATAATAATAATTTGTATTGTTAATGGTGAATTAATATTAATGATGTGAAATGTTGTTTTTAAATATTATTAATAATAGTGATGAATAGAAATATAAGCGGTAATTTCAGAAGTAATAACAATTTTGGAAAATATTAATATCCAGAAGCAATGATAATACCAACAATGAAAATATTAATACTAAGAAAAAATTAATAATTTCAAGAGTAATAATTATTGCTTAGAGCTTATTTTTATCTTTTATTTGATGAGTTAATTTATTAATTGTTTATTTTTGTTTTCCCTTGTTTGCTACCCAACTCTTTCTCCTCCTCTCTTCTTTTTTATTCATTTTTTCCTTATGCTCTCTTATCCTGATGATAGGATGATTCTAAACATTTAAGATGCAAAAAATTTAGACACAATCTAATCCAAAAAATTTAGCAATAATCTTCATGGATAGTGGAAATCTACTATCACTAAGAGTAATAATGTTGGTATTAATATGATGAATATCATTAATATTAATATAGTACAATGTTTATTTAATATGATTTAAATATAAATGTATTTCTAATCCTATCAAATAATATGAAATAATATTAATATTAATATTTTAAATAAGAATAGTAACGACAATATTAACATAATAATATAAATATATTAATAGTAAAATTGAAAGAAAATATTTATATTATTGAATTGTAAAAAAACGTTAATATTATTAAATGTAATTAGAGATAATATTATCAAGAAGTAATAAAGGTGTAGTAATAATTGTGGTAGTAAATGAGATTTATTATATTAATATGAGGTTAGTATTAATAAAACTCAATAATGTTATCATTATTGAGTTGGTGGCTAAATAGTAAGATTGTTGTAATCCTTATGGGTTAACCGTTGAATCATGAATATGATAATATTAAATTGTTAATAAGTAGTACTACTAAGAGGAGTAATTGTAATAATTAAAATAATAATATTATTACAAATAATAGTAATGCTAATTAATCATATTAATAACATTATTTATAATGTTATGAGTGAAATCACATTATAAGTGAGTATGAATAATATGAAGGGAAACTTTGAGATCATTATCAAGATGGTAATTAAGTGTGATGAAATAATTTTGTAGAATTCAAAGAAAGATTAATAATCACACAAAGGTTAGTATTGAACATATCATTTGGGAATGTACAAGATTAGTTTGGATCAAGGATGGAATTTAAATATGAATAAATTATTGGATAGAATAATATTGTATTAACGGGTGGAACATCCATATCAATGAAGAAAGTAGAATTAAATGTTATAGTGAGAACTAAACCTCATGGTGGATTAATGATTTAGTAAATGGTGTATTATGTAAACCTAGTATCACCCTATATCTAAGAGCCACTCCATTTTTTGTCTAAGGGTGTTGTGTGATGCACTTCATACACCTGACCTCGTTATCGCCACACCCCACTTTTGGGTAACATGTCGATTACAATGTTGCTCGTTCAACATCATTCGATGTGTATAGATTAGTTATTGCAGTGTAGAAAATTGTACTCCTTTTTAAGTGAAAGTATAATTTCACACTTAGTTTGGACCTATTTTAGTGACCTTTCATTTATACATTTTTAAACCTCATTAATAGGCCACTAATACCTTTCATTATGCATCTCAATGCCTATTTTAATTATTTCCCAACAATATAACCTGCATTGAATAAATGCAATTAATTGATTGAATTCCTAACATAATCTAAGTCTTGGAACTTTAGGTTAGAGGACCCATTCACCCATGGGAAAATGAGTCCCCTTTAAGTTCCTAAACTCAATTTAAAATATGTTTTTGGCAGCATTTCATAGTCCCAAATTCAAATTTTACATGTTGGCCATCAGGATTTAATAAACAAGAAATTAGAAAGGAAGCCTATAAAACTATCTTTCAATCATTTTACACTAGATAGAGAGAGAGATTCACATGAGATCACAAGGATTTACACTCAAGAGCAAGGAGAAATTGATCAAGCATTCAAAATTGAAGTCTTAGATCAGCACTCTATTTGTTTTTGCAGGTCTTCAAGCTCATTTTGTCAACAAGATCAATTATTGTCAAAGATTGATGATAGATGCCTATGGAGGATCATGATGGACTCTAGGTTTTGGGAGATGTACCAAGCCATTCAACCAAGCCTAATGACTTGTTTCCTAAGTGGTTTCATCTTCTATTTTCATTTTACTTTCTGCCTAAAGGAAGGTATAATCAAATTTATGATCTACTAGGGTGATTTGACATCTCCCAAAGTAGGTCCTCACCATTGTTCATAATTCATTTAGGGATCTTATTCTAATACACTTGAATATGGTTTCTTTTCATTTTAGCTCTTAATAATCTTAGACACACTTAAGATTAGAGCTTGTACACACTTTCATGTTTTAGATCTATACTTTTCATCAAGGTTTAATTACCAAACTTGGGGTTTGATCAAGGCAAACCACTCTCCACCACCAAACAACATTTTTTATTTTGTAGATTTATCACAGATACATATCTGGGAATGAAGATTTAGAAGTGTAGAAAGGAAGTACAAACAAGGGACTCAGATCTTAGTTTTTGACTTTTCAGAAGGGGAGACCTGGACCCATTTTCCCATGGGTGAATGAGTCAGTGACAACCCTCTGAAATAAGCTTTTTGTGACAAGTACAGAATATTCAAATTGTATACACCTAAAAATGGTCTGGATAATCTAATAAATTAAATACAACTTATTTCATTAATTAACCTTAAATTCATCTACAATTAAATAAATAGAAATATTTATTTATACTTCATTCTTCTAAATTCTTCAATTTTAAATTATTCTATCCTAATTAAATAAGCAACTTCAATAGTTTGTATTATTTAATTATCTAAATAATGTTTCCTCATAATTAAATAAGATATCATAAAGTTTTATTTTAATTATCATATCCCTTTTTATTAAATAAGCAAATGTCAAATATTTGTTTCATTTAATTAATTATTCTCTTTTGTTAATGTTGTCAATCAAATTGCACCCGAATGCTTGAATGGTTAAATTTAGCAATCTGTTGAAACATTGGATCAAACTCAGGTTGTGGGTGACCTATAATGAGATTGAACCTAGCGATTTTAGGCCAGCTTCCTATTTGATGATCAATTAGGTACTTGAATGATTTTCTTTGAGAAAAGGGATAGAAGAACTATTGCTAAATGCATGAAACTGAAACTAAAACCTCGGTGATGCACCTAATTGATATTTATGAGCAGATTGATTCACAACTGATTATTACGGAATCTATTTTCACAACTCAAATTGGGCAATCTAATTACATAAGTGTTTCATCAGAAGGCCTGACAATCCATTCTTAATGAAGGAAAATTATATTTTCACAACCTAAAGGAGAGGATAAATTAATAGCACAGCTTATGATCTATAATTAAAATTGCTTTTTCATGTACATGTATTCATGAACGTGATAGGAATTTAAAGGCTTTGAAATCAAACACATTAAATTCACATTTTAAACATTCAATAAATACAAGACTCCTGAATCTGAGAAAGCTAATATTAAATAGCGATAATAAAAAGAAGGAAACTTTGCAAAAATGATAACCTATAAAGCTATAAAACTATATTAAATTTAAAATGTTGAGTTACAAGATAATTTGCTTTGCAGAATGCAAAGGCTAAATAACAAGAACTAAATTGAAAAAGATAAACTTTTTCAATATATACAATAAAATGCAACTTCAAAGTGCATAAAAATGAAACTGAAAGCTCACTGAACATGAAAAATTCATTACAAAATATCTCCTCACGAGCAAACAAGAAAACCCATAAAGACAAGAGTCAGAATTGAAACAAACTGAAGTTAAACAGCTGTGAAATCCTCTCCTCAATGTGCATGATCAAAATATTTTGAAAACTGATGTTGAACTAAGGTTATGTCTCAGGAATCTTCATCAACTACTCCATCTTATCTTTGCATGATCTGCTGACTGAAAATAAACTGAAGTCTCCATCTTTGCATGATCTAAACCTGAGTTCACCTCAATTATTACTTTTGCATGATTTTTTAGAAAAGGTAATTGTTTAATTTAAACATTAAAGATAATCAATTGATGATTATTTTAATATTTAATACGTGAAAGTTCTCTTCATACATCACATGTTAAATATTAAGGTAATATTATCCTTAATATTTAATTACAATTGTTATTGTTTCTCAATTATCATGCAAAGGTAAAACAACCCGCCACTTAGAATATGCAAAGTATTCTTGATTTTGACATTCCATCTTCAAAGTCACGGGGTCCTCAATTGATTAGGTCGATTGTCTAAAAGACAAGACCATGAAATCTCGAAAATGTGAAATAATTTTGATTTTCAAACATAAGTCAAAAAACCACATCATTCGAATTAGGGATTTTGAGAACACTCGAACCCTAAAATTCATTATTCATTTAGCATCTTGGGTTTTGGAGAGAAAGACAGCAAGTTGTTGTGCCGCCATGCCTGGTTTGAGATTGATATTCTGGTAAATTTGGAGTTTCTCGAGGTCAAAATGCAATCAGGAAACCTAAAAACTCTGCATTCTCTCATTACAGGTGAGCTCTTTGGTATCCAATATTCGGCCATTGTTGTGTATGCACTTTGAAATTGAAACGCTTTACACCTCCGTTGCACTTTGAGTTCACTAATAATATGTCTAGATTCTCCTGCCAATGTGAAGCTCTATCTTTGAAATCTATTATGACGCTAATTGCTTTTGATTTATTACTACAAAAACTTGGACCTCCTCCTTTTAGTGTATATGGTTCCTTCTTTCTTCGTTTGACCTGATTTTTGTATGTCATGATTCAGTTATTGAAATGAAGAGAAAACTCTTCATTCCTTGGATTCGCCCCCATGTAAATTCTAAACAACAAAAAAAAATGATGTAGCGTCTATGCCATCCTCGAGATGTTTATTTTCTGAAACCCCTTCACCTCATATGGTCGCGGCTGTAATAGATATTTTTGGATTTTCCTTGTTTCATGTTCTCTGTTGATGACTTTTCTCACTGAGGCCACCATAGAGATCTTTCTTTATTCTATAGCAGGCCATGGGCTTGTGTTCTTTGTTTCGAGGGTTTTCCTTTCCTTTCATTCTGAATCTTCAAGCTAGCATTGATTTCAATAGTAAAATTTTGTAGTAAAATATTGAATCTTTGTCATAAGAAGAGCCATCTGAACTATTCCTGAATGAGAATGATATGTAAGGAAAAAACTTATGCCTACAGGTGACTGTCCATTTCTCTTTCAGTACATATTATATTTCTTGTAGTTGTTGTCCTGAAACCCCTTTGCGAACGATGAAAAAGAGGAAATGGCTTTCTCTCTTTGTTGTTTCCATAAAAGTATGAATAGGTGTAATTGCTTCTCCTGTAGATATAATGCGACCTCCATGTAGATGTATATTATTCTTTTGTTGTAAATGATATTTAGCTTGTTTAATCTGAAAAGTGCGACCCAGGCTGTGGTATTTCTCCATCTACATGAGAAATCTGGTTCTTCATTTTTGGGCCAAGAATATAATCGTTCATATTGGCTGTGGATTTCTTATTTCACGGAATTCCTGCCTCTGAAATTGCAGAAATTCGTTGCTTTTCCCTATTTTTTAAAACTCAAAAACCTGTTAATGCAAGCTGATATTTTTTAATAACTTCCTTTATGACTACCGGTGTATTTTGTATTCTTGTTTAATGAATAAACAACAAAGGATCTTTCTTTCACCTTCAAGTGCCCAGGTTTCCTTTGAGTTCAAATTTCTGAATAGAGGAGCCCTCCAATTAACAATTGGCTCAGCCCCCATAGAAACTTTGGGTGCTTTTCATTTTGATGACTTGATTAACTTATAAAAAAAAAAAACATTTCAAATCTACAGGCACTTTGTGAAGCAAACAGTTGATAGTTTTATTTTGCTTATATCATGATGTTGTTCCACTTATAGCAAACATGCTTTTCTTCAAATTGTTGCATACATATTTGTATGATTTGTCTATGAATTATACTCCTGATGGGCAGTGTTACTATTTTGAGACTGCCTTTGATTGTATATATGATCATACATGATTCAAGATAAATTAGATTTAAAACAAATCAGTGGCCTTTTCTGTTTGATAATTCTTTAAAGAGAGTCTCGTATCATCACTTTTGACAGTCCTTTTTTGAAAACTGCAAACAAATGTTTGCTACAGCAAGTTCACATTTGAAAACAACGTTGCTTTTATTTATATCTGTGTTCCCTGCGAATATGAAACATTCTGGCCATTATGCACTTAAGGGAACTCATTGCTTAATTACTGCTCCTTTTATGACTGTCAAAAAGAAACTATAAATGTCTTTTGATCACAAGATGTAATAATGATGTCCTATTACCATGTTGACTGCCCTCCAACTATGCATTCATGCATGTAACTACCATTTATCACCATAATTTACTATTGATGGCAGACTGATTCTAGAAACACCTTAATCTGCATCATTTGTTTACATTGAGTCTTGCACTTGATCATGATTACTGTTCCATTATTGATGATAGCTTTTTGCAATGAATGACTGGTAACTGTTCTTGATATATTTTTAAATGATGAACAAGAGATGACTTACTCCATCTGTTTTACCATGCTATTATACTGCTTGATGACAATCCTAAATGATGACTGTTTCTTTGATGCTTAATGACTCTCATATATGAACGTCGAATGAGAGAAAACCTTCATACCTTCTTGATATGTGGGGCTCGACCCTTGTGGGAGCCCGTTTTGCCCCACATATCTGATAAAAATGATCTTGAACATGATGAACTTGTTCCTGCACATTGAAACAAACGTGTTAGCAAAATAAAATAAGTTGAAAGCTTTCCTCTTGAGTTTTATCCCTTTGAAGTATGAAATCATCTAATGGATGCCTGATCGAATGTATGTTATATTTTTGTTGGTAGTGTAGGCATATGATAGGATTTGATTCACATTGCTTAGAGACCATCTCTAATACCATATTTCATCGTTCTTGCAGATGCTTTTGGAGCTTGGAGCTGGAGCTAGAGCCACAACTGAAGACCTCAACTTGTCAATGATTCGTCATTCTAGGCAATGACGAATCACTTTCTATCCTATGCATTATTTACTCTCAGTTGTATAGTGTACTTTCTTTTCTTGTATCTATCATTTGATTGTGCAAATCAAACTCAATTACTCCTGTGGCTTGTGTGGGACTTCAGCCTTTCCAATATGAATAAAAACAGCATTCTTTTATGCAAATTTATGAGTTCCTTTGTTTGAGATTTGCATAATAACACTTGAAATTCATAAGTAATCAAAGTTATGGAACATAATGAATACTTAAGCAGAAAATTTGTGTACCTTCTTGATGGATGCAATTCAGCTCTACCTGTTTTGAGCTGGTGGTGAAAAATAGGTAACAAATCGGTGACCTTTGCGGAGTGTTTGCCTGCTAAACACCATAGACCAGTTGCCTAGTATATCCATTGGGAAAAAGTCCTTCTCTACTCTTCAAACTTCTGAAAACCTTGTAACTTAGCTTCAAAACACACAAACTGAAAGAAACTACTGCAATTTTGTTGAAGACAGAATCTGAAAAACTAGGTGCAGCAACTGCACTTTATTGAAAACAAACAATACTGGAATGAAAACATGCCACAGGGGCACTTATTGAAAGCAAAACAGAAAACTCTACCCTACCCTACACTAACCAAACAGTGTTAGTGCTCAGACATGACCATTTACTGGCTATGAGAAATAGCTGCCCTTTCTTAACAACAAAGGATGCTTCAAATCTATAAGATTAATCAAAAAGAAGTATATACATTTGATTAACTGTTTCTCCTTTTGTTCAAAAACTGCCATCAGCATAGTTTGGATCATCATAAAAAGTATACCTTCCTTATTTGACTGATCATTAAAGATGATAGTTTGAGGCATATAAATAAGATTAACCTGTTGTTCTGCAGCAGCAATCACATGCTTTGACAGAATCATGACTTGTGGTCATTCTATAGACTCTTCATATGATAAATACCTAATCAGACACCCTTTTGAAAGGATAAAACTTGGCCTCTTATTGTTGTCTTCATGTTTATAAATTGTTAGCATTCCATCTTGCTAATTAGACTGCTCCACTGCACGCAATGTAAGATTTTCTTTTTTCCTTCTTGCTGCCTCAATTTCAATTTGATCTGAAAGAGATGTTTCACATAAATGAAATGAAGGAATGTGTGACTCTTTGATCTAAACAGGTTGATTGCATACTGCTGGCTCATATGGCATCAAATTGTCATCAATGTTAGAGCAAAAGACCTCTATTATGCCTGAAAACACATTTTCATCTAACTCATAACTTTGCATTAAGTCCAAATGAATTTTATCACTTAGTTGCTCCATATTAGGCATAGATGTTACTATGCATGTGATATCCTCATTTTCATCAAATAAATCAGAAAAATTATGAGATTCACTTTCAATTTTCTCTACATAAACATGCTCAGTTTTCTCTTGTTTATCATCTAAGCTTGAAACAAAGGATTCAAGGTCATTCCAAAATAGGGCTTCCTCATAATCTTCATTACTTTGTGGTATGAGAGGGCTTACCTTAGATTCAGGATCATCCTTTTGAAACACAAATTTTGATCTGCTTGCTTGTTCAATTTTGGTAACCTCTTGCTGTCTCATATGAATTGAGGCTTCAATCTCATCTTGAACCAATAGTACAGCATATTCTGCAATATCTTCTGAGTGTTTCAAATTAACTGGTAAGTTAGGCTCTTGTGTGTTCTTTTCAGCTTGCTCAATGAAACCAGGTAATTGATCAAACAAATAAACTGACCGCTCCTCCTCATGTGGTGCCTTCTCAAATGAAGCCTGGGCATCCTGTAAGTGAAGATTTTTTACTGGTAATTATTGTACTCTGTTTTCAGCCATGTTATAAACAGCATTAGAAAAAAAATCAAATGAGTCAAAATCCAAGGGGTTCAGCACTAAGTTTGAACCAATATCCTCTTCACATGTAATATGGTAATTTTGAGTTGGGGACACAGTACAAGCAGCAACAACCTCCTGCTCCTTCTGTTCATTCTTTTGTTGCTCTAATCGGTAAACTTCCAAAGCTAAATGTAATGGGTTTACATTTATGACCTTTTCCATGAGGAATAAGGTGTCCTTATCAATGGGCTGCTCTGTAACCACACTAGGTTGTACTATATTAGTTTCCTCTACTTGCGAAGGATAAATGGTTGTAAAATTTGGAATTTCATACCTTGGAAGTTCTCCCTCTTGAAACTGATCTGAAATGCAAGAATTTGTTTGGATATCATGCCTTTGAGGAAGCAAAGACTTCATCTGCTCTTCTTTTGCAGCTAATTCCCTCTCGATCCTATTCTCAAACTGTCTCCTTTGTGTTTCCAATTCCTGCTCATGAAGGTAGGCCCGATACTCTAATTTTTGCTGCTGTGTATCAAGTTCATGTTGCCTCTTAAACTCTTCTATCTACTTTGTGATATCTAACAATACATCCTTCATGTTATTCATGTTACTTTTCATATAATCAACTTCTTGGAGTTGATTCTGGAAATGTGAATGTTGATCTGAAGGCTGAGTAGGGGAGGGTGGGAGGTAAGCATGTTGAGCATGCTGATAACATGTTGCTGTATGGCTATTTAGGATAAAACTAGCAACGTGATTGGCCTGATATGGCTGATAAGGATGTGGATTGGCATGATTTTCATGAAACGGAAGTGGGTATACATGCTGACTATGAAAATCTGTCATCTCTACTCATATAAATGTTGGAAATTAGGTATTAAGCTTGAATTTGAAACATACCAACACTTAACTTGTTGAAACCAGTGGATGTGTTCGGAGTCGCCAGGTATAAATTTGTACCTCTGAAAGGTGAAAATATGCTACTGTATATACCAGAACAGCAACTTGTATATTTTAATTCTTTCTCTGAAGTGATCTTCAGAGTCCCACCAGGCGTGCCAAAAATTGTTGTCAAACAGATTGCACCTGAATGCTTGAATATTGAAATTCAGCAATCTGTTGAAACATTGGAACTAATTCCAGGTTGTGGGTATCCTATAAGGAATTAGACCTCCAGATTATAGGTTGGTTCCTATTTAATTTTCTAGTTAATACCAAGTGATTTGCTGGAAAAGGGAGAAAGACTAAATCTAAATGCAAGAAAATTGTAAATTGAAGGTGAAAGAAAAATCCTCTATTGTTTATTCATTAAACAAGAATACAAAATACACCAACAGTCATAAAGGAAGTTATTAAAAATATCAGCTTGCATTAACAGGTTTTTTAGTTTTAAAAAATAGGGAAAAGCAACGAATTTCTGCAATTTCAGAGATAGGAATTCTATGAAATAAGAAATCCACAGCCAATATGAACGATTATATTCTTGGCACAAAAATGAAGACCCAGATTTCTCATCTAGATGGAGAAATACCATAGCCTGGACCACACTTTTCATATTAAACAAGCTAAATATCATTTACAGCAAAAGAATAATATACAGCTACAGGGAGGTCGCATTATATCTACATGAGAAGCAATTACACCTATTCATACTTTTATGCAAACAGCAAAGAGAGAAAGTCATTTCCTCTTTTTCATCGTTCACAAAGGGGTTTCAGGACAGCAACTACAAGAAATATAATATGTATTGAAAGAGAAACGGACAGTCACCTGTAGGCATAAGTTTTTTCCTTACATATCATTCTCATTCAGGAATAGTTCAGATGGCTCTTCTTATGACAAAGATTCAAGATTTTACTACAGAATTTTACTATTGAAATCAATGTCAGCTTGAAGATTCAGAATGAAAGGAAAGGAAAACCCTCGAAACAAAGAACACAAGCCCATGGCCTGCTATAGAATAAAGAAAGATCTCTATGGCGGCCTCAGTGAGAAAAGTCATCAACAGAGAACATGAAACAAGGAAAATCTAGAAATATCTATTACAGCCGCGGCCATATGAGGTGAAGGGGTTTCAGAAAATAAACATCTAGAGGATGGCATAGATGCTACATCATTTTTTTTTTGTTGTTTAGAATTTACATGGGGGCGAATCCAAGGAATGAATAGTTTTCTCTTCATTTCAATAACTGAATCAAGACATACAAAAATCAGGTCAAACGAAGAAAGAAGGAACCATATACACTGAAAGGAGGAGGTCTGAGTTTTTGCAGTAATAAATCAAAAGCAATTAGCATCATAATAGATTTCAAAGACAGAGCTTCGCATTGGCAGGAGAATCTAGACATATTATTAGCGAACTCAAAGTGCAACGAAGGTGTAAAGCGTTTCAATTTCAAAGTGCATACACAGCAATGGCCAAATATTGGATATCGAATAGCTCACCTGTAATGAGAGAATGCAGAGTTTTTAGGTTTCCTGATTGCATTTTGACCTTGAGAAACTCCAAATTTACCAGAATATCAAGCTCAAACCAGGCATGGTGGCACAACAACTTATTTTCTTTCTCTCCAAAACCCAAGATGCGAAATGAATAATGAATTTTAGGGTTTGAGTGTTCTCAAAATCCCTAATTCGAATGATGCAGTTTTTTTACTTATGTTTGAAAATCAAAATTATTTCACATTTTCGAGATTTCATGGTCTTGTCTTTTAGACAATTGACCTAATCAATTGAGGACCCCGTGACTTTGAAGACGGAATGTCAAACTCAAGAATACTTTGCATATTCTAAGTGGCGGGTTGTTTTACCTTTGCATGATAATTGAGAAACAATAACAATTGTAATTATATATTAAGGATAATATTACCTTAATATTTAACATGTGATGTATGAAGAGGAGAACTTTCACGTATTAAATATTAAAATAATCATCAATTGATTATCTTTAATGTTTAAATTAAACAATTACCTTTTCTAAAAAATCATGCAAAAGTAATAACTGAGGTGAACTCAGGTTTAGATCATGCAAAGATGGAGACTTCAGTTTATTTTCAGTCAGCAGATCATGCAAAGATAAGATGGAGTAGTTGATGAAGATTCCTGAGACATAACCTCAGTTCAACATCAGTTTTCGAAATATTTTGATCATGCACATTGAGTAGAGGAGTTTGCAG
Source organism: Sequoia sempervirens (assembly GCA_007258455.2). Taxonomy (NCBI): domain Eukaryota; kingdom Viridiplantae; phylum Streptophyta; class Pinopsida; order Cupressales; family Cupressaceae; genus Sequoia; species Sequoia sempervirens. The sequence goes on along the minus strand of VDFB02379711.1, from coordinate 148,950,697 downwards.
CTTTTTAACTTCAGTTTGTTTCAGTTCTGACTCTCATTTTTATGGGTTTTCTTGTTTCCTCGTGAGGAGATATTTTGGAATGGATTTTTCATGTTCAGTGAGCTTTCAGTTTCATTTTTATGCACTTTGAAGTTGCATTTTATTGTATATATTGAAAAAGTTTATCTTTTTTAATTTAGTTCTTGTTATTCAGCCTTTGCATTCTGCAAAGAGAATTATCTTGTAACTCAGCATTTTAAATTTAATACATTTTTACAGCTTTACAGGTTATCATTTTTGCAAAGTTTCCTTCTTTTTATTATCACTATTCAGTATTAGCCTTCTCAAATTCAGGAGTCTTGCATTTATTAACTGTTTAAAATGCGAATTTAATGTGTTTGATTTCAAAGCCTTTAAATTCCTATCATGTTCATGAATACATGTACATGAAAAAGCAATTTTAATTATAGATCATAAGCTTTGTTGTTAATTTATCCTCTCCTTTAGGTTGTGAAAATATAATTTTCCTTCATTAAGAATGGATTATCAGGCCTTCTGATGAAACACTTATGTAATTAGATTGCCCAATTTGAGTTGTGAAAATAGATTTCGTAATAATCAGTTGTGAATCAATCTGCTCATAAATATCAATTAGGTGCATCACCGAGGTTTTAGTTTTAGTTTCATGCATTTAGAAATAGTTCTTCTATCCCTTTTCTCAAAGAAAATCATTCAATTACCTAATTGATCATCAAATAGGAAGCCGGCCTAAAATTCGAAGGTTCAATCTCATTATAGGTCACCCACAACCTAAGTTTGATCCAATGTTTCAACAAATTGTTGAATTTAACCATTCAAGCGTTTGGGTGCAATCTGATTGACAACAGTTAAAACTTAAATAAATAAAATTTATTCAAATAAAGGAAAAATTTCCTCTATTCACTCACCTACCAAATTAGATATAAAACATCTAATTTAATTCAACTGGCATTCACAGGAAAATTGTGGAGACAAACTTGCAGGTAATCCTCTTCAATCTCTTTCCTCTGATTCTTCCTATCATCTAGCCTAATGTTTTCATGGGGAGAAACCATTCCCATGATCAGCTCAAGGTTCTTCATCTCTCACCATTCAATCCTCCACATCAAATCCAAGCCTTTGTTGTGCTGCCCCATCACAATGTGTTGTCGTGAATCTATATATACAACCTTCTGAAATAGGAAATGTATCCTAAATCCTCATCTTTGTGCAAACTTACTCTGCAGGAATAGTAATCAAGCATCTTAGCATTCATGCAATTCAGCATAGAATCATTTACAATATTATCAATAGCAATAGCAATCATAGCATTAGTAGAATCATAATCATAGTTGCATCGTACATTATTGTACCTTCTTTTATCAAGTTTCATGTCAACATAGATTACAGTAGCTTCATCATATCATCTAGAAATCACCATATAGGATTACATCATTGCATTTAGCAACATCTCATTCTCTAGATTGGAATTTTAATAGTCACAATGCTTACAAAATCTGAGATCCTCATGACTTAATAAATCTTTAGAGATAGGGAACAATATGACGCTTTCAGTAGATTTATGCTTTTAAATTAGTTTAATTGCTTTTGAATCTTTGATATAATGTCTTATTAAGAAGCGTTATTTTATTCATTACTTATTCCACACTTACATTTTGACGCCCACCGTGGGGCACTAACCCCATATTTTAACATTTTTTTTTCTGAAAAGTGTTTGTACAGGATTCTGGTGTGTTCTTTTAGCGCGACTAAGGGATTTTGCAGTGCTTCTAACTAAAGTTTTAGCGCTTCTGACTATTTCAGCGCATCCATTAAAAGTTTTAGCGCTTCTGACCGTTTTAGTGCATCCGACAAAAACTTTAGTGCTTCGGTAGTCTGTTTTAGCGCATCCACCTGAGGCTTTCAGCATGGTTGACTGTTCCATGATCAATTCTATTTCAGTGCTTTTTACAAATTATGTAGCACTTCTAACAGATTTTGCAATGCTTCCAATCATTTCTACAGCGCTTCTGATCAAATAAGTGGCGCTTATGACCTCTGTTATAGCACTTTTGTAACTTGTCTGGATCTAACATGACCACAGCCAATAATTTCATTTTTTTCATTTTGGACTAAAATAAACCAATCCTAGGATAGTCATTTGGATTAAAATATATCAATCATAAGGTAGTCATCATACATTTTCTATTTTGGTTAAAATTAACATCGTATCTTTTGTGAAGCAATATCTTCAAATAGAATAGCAAATTGTCATTTGGGCTTTAAAACTGAACATTGATTATTGTGCTTGTGTGGTGATAGGCCTATTCTCTCCCCTTAACTAGGTGATCAAAATGCCAAACTCATCCTTTAATTTCATGCAATTTATGCTTTGTTAAATCCTTTAGAAGGCCTGTCGTAGTGGGAAAAAGTACTCACCCTACGAGAACGACCTGAGTGGGAACAACCAAAGCTAGGTTTTTCAACCCACTATAAAATAAAAGTGAATCTGGGGAAACCCACATTTACTAGAAGTGTACAAGATAGCCATCCCCAAAATCTTTGTTCTAAATATTGGGAGGTCTCCTGAGGGATTTTATCATTTTCTACTCCGAATGGAAACCCTATCTATGAACCATAGTGTAGAATCCAGCTAAGTCAGTAACCAAATAGTGTAATACTCAACGGTGCAAGGGGAGGGAAGAATCTGCCCCCAAGACATTCATCGTATAATTTCCAAGGACTGTTTGCTCAAGGGATCAAGAAATTTAACTTTGAGTACGCGCCTGGAAAAGACAAAAACACGGGCACCCTCTAGGGAGTGAAACAGTTGTGTGAGTCGACGCAATTTTAAGATGTGGGTTGTTTGAGTATAACAATGACCTTTTGACCTTAAGAGTGAGTCTACTTGAAGTGTATTTTTTGTTAAAAACCTATGGAAATCAAGAAGGATCATGTTTGATTCTTGAACATACACTTATTGTTTAGATTCTAGGACTTAAAAACAATTGTTCTACAATTGTTGCTTGTGTTTTTCAAATCAATAATCAAGATAAAGATCATCCAAAAAAACACAAAGAGTCAGACAAAATCAAACTGTGAAATTTATGATTAGGGATTGGAAATCCACAACGTTTGTCAAGAAATCCCTCACAACAAGAGTCAAGAAACCAAAAAAGCAACTTAGCTACAAAAAAAATTTAAAAAGAAGACGCTTCTTGTACCAAAGTAAAAAAAAATTGTTGGAACATAGAAATTTTATCCATAGGTATCACGACTTTGTTAGGGGATATACTGATGATTTTTCCTTAGAGCCTTTATGTTCACAATCTTACTTTCAACGAAAAACTCTTTCACAAAAACATAATCATAGTCGACCCATTCATCAGTCTTTCATCCCACAACCAGTAATACAATATTCCAATAGGCCCAATCAATTCTTACAGTAGAGAAAACTTGGAAACATTAGGCTTGTCATCCAAAATCAGAGAGTTACTAGCAAAGATATCCTGTCAAAATACCGAAAATCCAGAAAATTACACCAAAAAAAAAAGTCAGTCTCTTCACGGAGCAGAAAATTAGGCAACACTGTGGAGTCCCAGAATAGCGCTTACACACTCTATTTTAGTGCTTCCGCGTTGTCTTTTAGTGCATCCATAGTTCAAATAGCGCGTACATAGTCAGTTTTAGCACTTTTGACAAATTTTGTAGCACATCTGTCGACTGTAACCAAAATTTACCAGTGCCAGGAAATTACCAGTATAATAACGCCTCCACAATTTGTTCTAGCACTTCCACACTATCTTTTAGTGCATCCACATTTGAAATAGCGCGTTTGTAGTCTATTTTAGTGCATCTAACAAATCTAATAGCGCTTCTACCAACTGTAACCAGAACTTGCCAGTGTCAGGAAAGTTACCAATACAATAGCGTATCCATAGTCTGTTTTAGCACTTATACCCTATTTTACAACGCTTTTACCATAAAATTTAGCGCATCAGAAGTCTATTTCAGCGCTTCTACCCTTTGTAGTAGCGCTTCCACATAACAGAAAAATAGAGAGCTTGTACGAACATCTGTCAAATTATTGGCATTGGAAACACAGATTTTTACTAGACATAAACATTTTTTTTATAGTCCAAACAGTGTCTTAAACTTGAAACAAAATAGGTTCTTACAAGTCCAAATTATTTTCAACTTAAACCCAGATCTTGTAAACTACAAAGTGTCCAATTATCAAAAACACAAATTCTGATTATTGAGTTAAGTTTCCTCATTAGGATTTTGACATCCTACAATCGCGAAACGAAACACAAATAATCAGATTTTTAACTTGGTCTCATCAATAGAATATATCATTCTATTTGACTTTGTTGAAATCCAATTGACACTAATCCAAACATAGAAGATCAAATTTTAGTGAAAATTAATGAATACTTGTATGCCAATCTTGACAAGGTTACAAAGACAAAAACTTAGAGAGAAGGAAATTGAAACACCAAACATAATGGCTAAATAAAATCCCTTTCACAGATTCCATCAAAATGATACCAATGAGATAACTCAAGAGGATATACAAACCACCCAACAAGATCCAAATTTTCACAAATTCATGGAAAAAGTCTTGGAACAAGACATGGAAAAATACCTCTTGATGTTAGTAGAATTAGGTGCAAAACTTTCAAAATATTTTGAAATCAATCAATTGAAGGAAACACCTAGAACAAATGAAATTGAACCACACAACACGCAAGACACAGATCAAGTGGTTGCTCTAACATCTCAAATGCAAACTTTACAACAACAAATCCAGAATATGCAAAAGGGAACCACAAAGAGGTATGCATTATAGTACATTTTTCCTTATCCCTTTCATCCAAGTGTGGACATGATACCCTTCTCTAGACATCGTGAATTCCCCAAGTATGACAAGTACAATGGCAAAACATATCCGATTAACCATATGAGGGAATTAAGAACAATGAGTTTATAGTTTGCACAGGAGGATACTTAATGAGGTTGTTTCCAAGGAGTTTAGGAGCTCCTTGTATGGAATGGTTCTCCAAATTTCAACCAGGGATTCTATCCTTTGAAGAACTAGTTAACAGATTTATCACACAATTCTCTTTCAACATTCAACATGACGTAACTATAAAAGATCTGTACAATATGAAACAAAAGAAGGGTGACACATTCCTATCATTCCTACAACGTTGGTGAAAGTTGTTCGCTAGATATCCTCAATCTATACCTAAAGAGGAAAAGATTGAATTATTTATCGACAACTTAAATGATGACATGAGTTATAGACTGGAACTGCAATGTCCCCTAACATTTGAAAATGTAATTGAGAACGGGCTTAAAATCGAAGAAGCCTTAGTCAAAAGAGGAGTGATTAAACATTACAATGATACATCAAACAATGCATATTCCTCAAATCACTATGGAAACAATGACAAGCCTAAATTTTGGCAAAAAAATAGAAATATTGGAAACAATGAGGCTACAACTGACATGCAAAATATGAAACCAGTATTCAATTTGATGGAAACAACTGTGAAAACAAATCAAAATGACAACCAAAACAACAATCAAGGTACCACTCAAAACAATAACCCAAACAATGGAGAATCTCGACCACCATCATATAAGAGACAATCCAATCGACGAAGATTTACACCATTAGGACAAACTTTGGAATCAACAATGAGAAAGCTTATTGCAAATAGACTTATTACCCTACCAAAAGCAAGAAATTGGGACCCAAAAGTAAAACCATCTTGGTGGAACGATGTTGACTATTGCAACTTTCATAAAAATAAAGGACATAAAACAAATGACTATATGCAATTAAAACATCTGATACAAGACTTGATTGAAGCAAAAAAGGTGTTTGTCGAAGGACATCAAACAAACAATGACCACAGTTCGTTTACAAATCCTTTACCCAACTACGAAAAAGGAGAATCTTCTTCAAACAATAAAGGAAAAAGTGTAAACTATATCTATGACACCACCATTCTTTGTATTTCTAAGGTTGAGAAAAATAATGTCATTGATAATCAAACAAATAACATAAGCATCAATGACACTATATCCCTGAACGTAATCTTAAACATAAACACATCCGACAACCAAATCAACGTCATAAAAATTAGGGAAAGACAAAACAATCAACCAATCAATGCAACAACAAGGGGGCAGTCCAAAGTGATACTAAAAGGAGTTTCATCTAAAATCACTACTCCCCCTTTAAATCAATACAACATTTTGGATCAACTACAAAAGATACCTGCACAAATATCCATATTGGAACTTCTTAAAATTTCACCATCACATAAGGAGGTTTTGGAACAGCCTCTAGTGGCCACTACGGTACCCAATAATTTGGATGTCTGTCAATTTCAAGCTCTAGTGGGACATCTGACCACACCTCATTGTCTTTCATTCTCCGAACAAGATGATGTGTCACTAAATCACCCACACAATGTGGCCCTACATATAGAGGTTTTAATCCATAAACACTATGTCAAGCATGTCTTAATAAATGGCAGAGCTGGATTAAATATTTGTACTTTAAAACTAATTTGTGCACTAGGTTATTCTGACAAAGCCATTGATGCTAGAAGAAAGATAACAATAAAAGCATATGATGAAGAGGAAAGGTCTTCCAAGGGGCTGATTGTACTACCAATTTAAGTGGCACCGATTGTCGAAAACATAGTTTTCCAAGTGTTAGACAAAGAGCTAACATATAACATACTCTTGGGACGTCCATGGATCCATGAAATGCAAGTGGTACCTTCGACATATCATCAGTGTTTGAAATTTTCAATCAATGGACAAGAGGTCATTATTTCAGCTGACTACAATAATCCCCATACTTGTAACATGCTTAAGGCAACTCAAGACACTTCGATACCCCACAATAGAGAAGCCAACACTTATACTTCATCCAGTGGTGAAAAGTAACTCAATTTTATATCCAAATGGGCTGAGAAAAAGGACCAAGCAAAGGAAACAATTGTTACTGACTCAACTTTATCAAACAATGAAAATCCCCTGAATACTCTATCACAACAATTCAAAAACAAGATTCAATTAAAGGACAAAGGCTTGGGAGAATATTCCATGGAGCAATCTTTGTGTCTTCCACAATTGCTGCCATCTCCAAAATCATATGGATAGCCCACAACCAACACACAACAATCATCACAACCTATCACGGTTTTGAATGAAAGGTTTGTAAAAGCAGGTACTCTAGAAGATGAATCAGAAGACAAAGCCATTCTTAATTGGCTCTACAAAGACGAAGAAGCCTCAACATCAGCAAATATCAGCATAAGGACAGATCAATATGGAAAAGGAAAGGCTATCTTAGAGAAAATGGGCTATAAAGGGAAAGGACCAATTGGCAAGAGAAAAGATGGAATTATAGAACCTATTCAACCTCTAACACTTCATCCTAAAGACAAAACAGGATTAGGCTATACAGGGGAATCAAAAGAGGGAGTAACACATAAAGTGGTAGAAAAGATTCTTCAAATGAGGGATGGTTCTGAAACAGATTCCAATGATTATGAATGGGATCATTTATCTACAAAATCATACACTAACAAAAAAATTGATGTCATTAAAGCATATACACCCACATGAGAGAAGGGACAAAGTTTAGGAACTAGACCACTTGTATTGAGATCACCAAATATTGATGACTCAAGTGAGGATGAACAGACATCGAGTGAGATAGATGATTGTGTTCTAGTTTTTTCCTCACCTTTTCAGATTGTGTTCAATATTTTCTCATCCTTTTCAACTCTTTATCTTGATGATGGATCATGGAGTGTGATCCAAAATGTTGAGGAAAAAATTGGAACACAATTGAATCCAAAAGCAGCAAAACTAATTTCAAATGGATTGTGGAAATCTAATTGTATTGTGTGAGATAGATGACTCGGAGAAGGGTAATATCATAGACCTCGACCTTACCACTAACACCTTTGACCACATGGCTATCGGAACCCTCACTACCGCCAACCTTACTCAACCTGAGGACTTTTTACCCTTGATGCATCCTAAACTTATTGACTAGGAACCAACCAAACCTATTAATATACTAGTCTTTTCAAATGATGATGCCATCGTAAATTTTCTTTGCAGTGACACACCTGATACAAGTTCTACCAATAACACTCATAATGACACTTCAAATCAAGAGGGTGTCAAATCTTCCAGTTGCAAAATTGACAATAGGAAAAATGGATCTAATGGTGAAAACCATTCAATGACAGCATTAGATCTTGAAAAAGTAAAAATAAAGAACGTATCTAATAGTGAAAACCTTTATGAGGCATTGAAAGATGGGAGATTTGACACCCTTCCAGAGCATTACCATGATAGATCATCAGTACTAGTGGAGCCTACACAATCCATAAATCTTGGAACAACAGAAAGGCCAAAGATTTTACATCTAGCAGCATCCATGACAAAACAAGAGAAGCCTGAATTTATCAAATTCTTTGAAGAGCAACATATCATTTTTTCTTGGTCTTATTCTAATATGCCAGGATTAGATCCAAATCTCCTAAATAATTATCTATCTCTACGATCTGGAATCAAACTAGTAAAACAAAAATTGAGAAAAATGCATCCCCACATTGCCTTGATGGTAAAAGTTGAGTTGAAAAAGTTGTTGGATGTAGGATTTATCAGGTCTATCGATTATGCAGAGTGGATTTCAAATATTGTGTATGTATCTAAACCAAATAATAGTATCAAAATATGCACATATTTCAGAGATCTAAATAAGGCATGCCCAAATGATGATTTTCCTTTACCAAGTATTGACATCATTGTGGATCTAATAGCGAGACATGACATGCTATCATTAATGGATGGCTTCTTAGGGTATAACCAAATCAAGATAGCACCCGAAGATTAGGAAAAGACAGCATTCACTTGTACTTGGGGTACATTTTGTTGGAATGTCATGCCCTTTGGGTTGAAAAATGCAGGTGCAACCTATCAGCATGCAATGACTACTATTTTCCATGACATGATGCATAATTTTATGGAAGACTATGTAGATGATATATTGGAAAAATAATACACCAAGGAAGGACATCTAGAGATTCTAAGCAAAATCTTTACAAGATTAGAGCAATTCAATGTCAAATTGAATCCAAAGAAGTGTGTGTTTGGGGTTACATCGGCAAAGATCCTCGGATACATAGTATCAGAAAAGGGTATTGAAGTGGATCCGGCTAAGGTCAAAGCAATAATAGAAATTTCTCCACCAAAGAATATCAGTCAATTAAGATCTCTACAAGGCAGGCTACAATCAATCAGAAGGTTCATCTCTCAATTAGCAGATAAAAGTCATCCCTTCAATCATTTTCTACATAAGAATGTCTCTTTTAAATGGTATGAAGGATGTGAAACTACTTTCAATCAAATAAAGCAATATTTGATGTCACCTCCCATACTCATGCCACCTACAGCAGAGAGACCATTGTTACTATATATCGCAACAACAGATATTTCTTTAGGAGCTCTATTAGCACAAGAAGATTCTGAGGGAAAAGAACAAGCTGTTTACTATATCAGCAGGACTCTCAACAGTTATGAAATAAATTACACATTCATAGAAAAATCTTGTTTGGTAGTGGTATTTGCAACCCAGCAGTTGTAGCACTACATGTTGACTCATACAGTTAGACTCATTGCAAAAATTGACCCATTAAAATATCTACTCAGCAAAGCTGCTCTAACAGGGAGACTAGCAAAGTGGGTCATGATTTTAAGTGAGTTTGACATCCAATATGTAGACCAGAGAGCCATCAAGGGATAGGTGATAGCTGATCAATTAGTTGAAGGTTCGTTGCTAGATGCTCATCCAATGAGCATTGAATTTCTTGATGCAGATATCCTTACTGTGACAACACAACATGGAGGCTTTATTTTGACGAGTCATACACACAACGTGGGTCTGGTGCGGCCATTCTATTTTTCACACCTCAAGGACCTATAGACTCATGTTTTCTTGCACAAATAATGTAGCTGAGTATGAGGCCTTGATTATTGGAATCAAAGTGGCAGTTGAATGGCATATCGTAGAACTACAAGTATATGGTGATTCGTAATTAGTCATTTATCAGGTAAATGACGAATATCAGACAAAGGATGAAAAACTAATGCCATATAAGAAGATGATAGATGATTTCAAGAAATATTTTGTGGAAATCAAGTTTGAAAAATTCCAAGGGTAGAAAACAAAGTTGCAGATGCCATGGCAACAATTGCTTCTATTTTATAGTTGCCAGAAAAACAAGGTCGTTATGAGTTTATGGTAGAACAAGTATCTAAACTAGCTTATGATGATCTAGATTCTCGAACCATATGCCAACTAGTTGACATTGAATCCTCCTTCTATGGAAAGACCTATGCTTACCTTAAGGGAAATATCCTTCCTCCTAATCTTTCTAGAAACCAAAAATGTAACTTCATCCACCAAGCTGCACGGCATACCTTAATAGGTGACATACTTTACCGTCGAGGTTTAGATGGTACTCTTCTTCGATGTCTAGAACACGTGTCTGAGACAGCTTTACGTGAGGTTCATCAAGGTATTTTTGGAACTCATTCAAGTGGACCAACCTTAGCAAAGAAGCTCCTCTGTTTGGGATATTACTGGCCGAATATGGAGATGGAGTCCTATCATTTTGTTAAAAAGTACCAGAAATGATAGATACATGGTAATTTAATCCACATACCAGCACAAGAATTGCATCCATTCACATCAACATGGCCTTTTTGTCAATGGGGACTGGATCTAGTAGGGAAGATCGATTTTTCTTCATCCAATGGAAACAAATTCATAATCACAGCAACTAAGTACTTTACCAAATGGATAGAAGTGGTTCCTTTAATAACAATCGCTGGAAAACAAATCTCATCATTCATACTGAACTACATCATCTGTTGATATGGAATTCCTCGGTCCATTGTAACAGATAATGGAAGACCTTTTAAAAACCAGGATGTCCAAGAAATGTGTGAGAAGTTCCATATCCAACATTGTTTTTCAACATTGTACTACCCTCAAGGAAATGGCCAAGCAGAGGCCTCAAACAAAACAATTCTAAAAATTCTAAAGAAAACAGTTAACGATGTTGGACGTGATTGGCATGTTCAACTAAATCCTGCATTATGGGCATATCGAACTAGCATCAAAACACCCACAAGAGCTACACCATATGCATTGGTATATGGATCAGAAGCTATACTACCCATTGAGGTTGAAATTCTATCACTTTGTGTCTCACTGAAAGGTATCATTCCAGATGAAGATTATAGGGTTTCTAGACTGCAAAAGTTGGAACTATTGGATGAACATTGTCAACAATATGTGAACCATTTGACGACATATCAACAGAGGATGTCCAGAAGCTACAATCAAAGGGTAAAACCTCGAGTCTTTCAGGTTGGGGACTTGGTCCAAAGGAAAACCCTAGAAATCAGCAGGACAAAGAAAAGAAAGGGAATTTTGAACCTAATTGGCTAGGTCCCTTTTTCATCATACCAGTTTATAGATCTGGAGCCTATCAATTGTCCACACCTGAAGGAGATTTGTTTGATGAACCTATCAATAGTATCTATCTCAGAAATTTTTATACTTGAGTCACCTAGTGCACGGATTAAGTTCTAAAATGATTACCTTGATGAAAACCTGGCAAACAGGTGTCTTGGTGACAGAAAAATACAAAAAATTAGAAAACAAAACAAAACAAAACAAAAAATCAAAAAGACTGAAAAAGTGCAATAAAAACATGTAGAAAAAAACCTAGAAACAGGCGCTACATGTGATTTTAAAGCTAGCTTTTCCATCTATTTAGATTCATGTCATGGTCATTGCTTTCACCATCATTTTACATCCATTATCATATCATTACGAGTGGTCATGTCTCACCCTAGCTTGGGGGAAACATCTGAACCTCACTAGGGGAAATAAAGCTTAAGCTTAACCAATTAGATAAACAGAAGGAGGAAAAACACAACAAAAAAAATGATCAAAACAAAACCCAACATGGAACATCAATCACCCTCAGAAACACATTGGACATCCATAATTACAACACAAAATCCAAAAACAAGTCAAAAAGTCAGTCTCAAAAAGTCAAAAACAGAGTTTCTGTCAGTCAAACTACATGGTCTTTGAGTGTATAACGTAGGCAAGGCTCATCTTTGATCAGCCCCCGAGGCCCCTAGGATAGGTCTTTAGGTTAGGTTTTTGGTCAAAACTCTTGAAAATCACAAAACATTATAAAATCAAAATGGATGATCTAATCTGGATAAATGGTTGAAATATTTTAAGCAAAGGTTGGATATGTTGTACTTTGATCTTCGATTATCATTTCTTTGGAGCAACTCGATGATGTATTGAACTAGAGAAACTAGGAAGGAGAATGGTATTTTTTGTCTGTTGTCTATGAATTAATCATAATTATTGTGTGAATTGTCACGGGAAGTGCTCTACAAAGTATCATGGATGACATTTGAATTCACATAGGAAGGTGATTGATTCTTGTTTGTTTAAGCAAGAAATGCTCAGGTCATCTTGGTTTAATTATACCTAGATGCTTGTGTTCACTTGCAATATCAAAAATCATGGAAGTAGTACTCATGTCATCATGGTCTAAATCATACCATCGATGCTTGTACTCATTTTCAACATTTTTAAAGCTCTATGATGATACAAAGCATGATAAAAGTACTATTAAGATGCCAATATTCGCATGTAGATTTGCATGGTAAAATTAGATTGCATTCATAATAGTTTTTCCATCTGCAGAGTATTTATTTAAAAGAAGGGTAATCAATTCCAAACAATATCATCTTTTATCATAACAGATTGAGTATACTTGACATTAACAAAAACATCATCATAATCATGTAGTCGCATCATCATTTTCATTGCATACATTAGAAAGCATTTAATTATCATTTCATCATTCATACATTTGATCAAATAATTTGCATTGATCATATCATATTTCTCATATCAAATGTCATAAAATTACATAAGAAAATCTCAAAAATAAATCTCTATAGTTGGATTTTCATTCGTCCATTAATCATATCACATATCATATATCATACATCATTTTTATCCACTTATTACATCATGCCATTACATTTCCATATCACATATCATAAACATATCATATATCATACACCATTTTCATCCACTTATTACATCATATAAGTGCATTTCCATTCACATATATATTCAACATACCATTATCATACATCATTTTCATCCACTTATTGCATCATATATTTACATTTATCACAAGAATAAAAGTGCACACATCCCATTTTACATCGCACATCATATATCATTTAGAATATCATATCCATAATCCTGCATATATGAGCATTATCATATACTTTCGAAATACATATCACCATGCATTTATTTCATCCATATAAATAATTGCATCCATACATTCATCATATATATGTACATCATTCATACATCATCATTATGCACATCATAAATAGAAGATCACAAATCATAGCATATCATCATGATTATAAAACTACATCCATAACATCATAATATAAAGATCATCACTTGGCACATAAAACATAGAAAATAAATGCATCCATCATAGAATCATATACAAAACATGATAGATCAATAAAATCCACTGCATATAATATAGATCTCAAAATCATAAATGTCAAGTATACAATGATGTCTGAAATGAAAAGAGATATATCATCAAAAATGGCTATAATCAGAGTGTACATCACATCTCAAAATATAACAGAGGGTGCAATCATGAAACTAGGTGTTGCTAGCTCCAGACGGTGCAGGCATCTCAAGACTAGTCCCTCCACCACTAAATGTATTGGGATCTCTCGGGTCTCTTGGGAGAGGTTGTGTCATGCCTTTTCTCACAATCCTCAAATGGGACCTACCAGATCAGGACTGCCCATAGCTCACTCTATGCTCTAAAGGGGCGGAATCATAGAATTTACCTCTGTAATACTCTACCTCTTGACCAACATAGAAAACCTCTCACATATAATTGGCTACAGTGGTACCATCCGCCAATCTCTACAATCTCTCGGTTGCAGCCTGAGCCCCCTCTGCAGTCTATCTAGCGACATCCCTCTCGGTTGTCAATGATGCAATCTGAACCTAAGTTGCCCCTGCAGTCTATCTAGCAGCATCCCTCTCAGTTGTCAAGGCTATAATTTGTACCTGAGCCGCATCCAACTGATCCTGTACTTGTGCTAGGGCCTGTGTGTGAGCCTGAGCCTAAGCCTGAGCCTACATTTGTGTCTGAGTCTATACCAACAAACCCTGGGCCTGAGTCAGCTAACCCTGTAAGGTCTGAACCTGTACCTATATACTCACTATCTGGGTCCGCTATTGTTGCACACATTGCTCTAAAGGGGCCACTATTGTTTTCCTCTTACAAGGCATCGAATACTCCTCTAAACCAAGACCTAACCCACCTGCACCTGACCCACTGGCAACATCTAGTCCTCCACCTCCATACCCCTCATCATCATCACTACTATCATCATCATCACTGTTGTCCCCCTCATCACCACTACCCTCTACATCCTCTGCCTCCTCCTCACCCCCACTGCCCTCCTCATCACTACTGCTCTCGACCTCCTCCACCACCACCTCCTCATTGCCAATCTCCTCTCTCCTTCATCGACGTCACTGTGCAACAACAACCTCCTCATCAGCAAGTAATGGTGTTGGCTCATCAAGAATGGCAATACAGGGAAATAGATGTAACACCAAATACTCTGCATAATCGGTTGTCACTGGTGGCTCAACAATATTTAGACGAATCTCCCAAATAAGAGGTTATAAGCCTGGAACTCCTGCACTGCCGCATCATAAGATAGACTAGGCCCCCAATCTGTGGAGTCTAAATGTCGACGAGAATAGTGGGAAACACCTTGGGGAATGCCCTGAACAATACCATTCTGACGAAGCACTCATCTCAATAGAAATCTCTCCAAAATCCACCGTGTCTGACCAATCAGAGTATATTACTGACAGAAGAATGGCAACTGAACGTCATCATCATCCTAGTGCTCACAATCTAAATATGGATGCCATGTCACAATCTCCATATCATCCAATACTCTATGCCAATGATCCAACTTACCCAGTCTATGCTAAGTAAGATGACCTATATATCTATGCACATATGGCCGCCTGGTGGGACGCTGCCTCACCATCACTGGCCACATGACAGTAATATGCTCCCACACCGATACTTGAAGTAAAGTGACTCTGGCAGATAAACTCTGACCTCCAAGGTAGACTGTCGAATGCAAATCATGATACAAATGGGAAAGCATGCACATGCCCCAAGCATATCTCGTCCCATGCACGATCATGCTCTCTAGTACACGGCCCCAACCAATAGAGAATCCCTTTGACCTATAATTAGGACAAAGGAATCCTCCAATGAATCCAGCAAGCACTGTCGGCAAAGTGGCATAAGAATCCACCATCTCATGCCATGGAATCCAATATCCAAAAATCTGATCATGCTGCAACACTCTTTGAAGGGAATCAATCCCACCCTGCTATGATGAATCATATACAACAATATACCCGACAACTGGTATCTGTAGAATCCACCAGACATCCTCAAGGGTGACTGTAATCTCGTCAGTAGCTAGGTGGAAGGTATTATACTCGCTATGCCACCTCTCCACTAAAGTTGTCAGGAGACCCCAACTAATCCTAATCAGGGGCATATCCAATAAGGAGGACAATCCACAACGTGTAATAATAGTTTGCTCATACTAGGACAGTTGTGGTATCAGATCAAACGTCTGAGGAAACCGCTCTCTAATCTGGAGGTTCGTCAAAGCCTCCTATAATCATGAAATGATCAAAGTCAGTATTTCTTGTCAATCATCACACATCAATTATCCTATCAAACCTAATCAGCTCTTGGTGAGACTTTTTATTAAATCTCGTGAGCGAACAATCATTGAACCTCACCTATCATGAGGTCAATCATCAAACATCATTGAACCTCGCTTATCATGAGGTCAAAACATCAAATCAACCTCGCCTATCATGAGGTTCATCAAATCAAACTGTAATTATTCCTTGCCTATCATGAGAATAATTATCATCAATTAATCATCATACCTCGCCTATCATGAGGTTGAACATCATCTACTTGATCAGGATCATCAATCATATCAAACCAACAGTTGACACGATAAAAAAAATTTGATAAAATCATAGACAAAATTTGACAAACTTTATCAATCTGATTTGGAAGCGCCAAAACAGAGTTTCAAAGTGCTAATCATCAGAAGCGCCATTAAAACACTTAAGAGCACTAAAACATGCGCTCAAAGTGCTAAATCGTCAAAAGTGTCATTTCATCAGGCATATGCGCCATTTCAGACAGTTAAAGTGTCACTTCATCATAAGCACTATTATATCAGGGCAAAGAGCTAAACTACAGGGCAAAAGCGCTAAACTAATGAAAGTGCTAAACAGAAGGTAAAAGCGCTAAACTTCCTATCCTAGGCACTAAAACATCAAAAGCGCTACAATCATCTACCTAAGCGCTACAAAATATAGACTAAGCACTAAAACATTAAAAGCACTAAAACAATTGTTCTAAGCACTACATCAACATGCAAAAGCACTAAAAGACATGGAAATTTAAAAAACCAAAAAAAGGACGAAAAATGAGAAATGCACGAGTGACAAGGGGGTTAACAGGTACGTACCAGAGGTCCGTAGACGGCCGGGTGGTTGTGTTGTCGCACACGCTCGAACCGGTGAGTGTGGTAAGGAATTGGCATCTTGCTCCAAATTGCTCAAATAATCTCTCACAAATTTTCAAAACTCAATTGCACAAATGAGTTTAAAATCACTCTTTTGACCTTTTATAGGTTATTTTTGGTGGGATTTTTATGGGGTAAATTATTTTTTTTCAAGGGAGATTAATTCAAATTCATCCAAGGGCAATTTTCTACATTCTTAATCGGGAGATAAATTATTTCACCACCAAATCATCATCAAATCATTAGAAAATCATAAAAAAGTTGTAAAATCTAAAAAAAATTTAAAAAAAAATCATTAATTTATCTCGAGAGGGGGCATATATTCATCATCACCTGAAAATCAACGTCTAGGGCATACTGAAATTTTTTCGTCGATACTAGCAGCAACAAAATTTTCTTTGAAGCAATGCATAAACACATCACTTTAAAGAGGGGAAAAATGTATACACCTAAAGATGGTTTGGATAATCTAATTAATTAAATACGACTTATTTGATTAATTAACCTTAAATTCATCTACTATTAAATAAATAGAAATATTTATTTATAGTTCATTCTTCTAAATTCTTCAATTTTAAATTATTTTATCCTAATTAAATAAGCAACTTCAATAGTTTGTATTATTTAATTATCTAAATCATGTTTCCTCTTAATTAAATAAAATATCATAAAGTTTTATTTTAATTATCATATGCCTTTTTATTAAATAAGAAAATGTCAAATATTTGTTTCATTTAATTAATTATTCTCTTTTGTTAAAACTTGAATAAATCAAATTTATTCAAATAAAGGAAAATTCTCCTCTATTCACTCACCTACCAAATTAGATATAAAACATCTAATTTAATTCAACTGGCATTCACGAGAAAACTGTGGAGACAAACTTGCAGGTAATCCTCTTCAATCTCTTTCCTCTGATTCTTCCTATCATTTGGCCTGATGTTTTCATGGGGAGAAACCATTCCCATGATCAGCTCAAGGTTCCTTGTCTCTCACCATTCAATCATCCACATCAAATCCAAGCCTTTGTTGTGTTGCCCCATCACAATGTGATGTCGTGAATCTATATATACAACCTTCTGAAACAAGAAATGTATCCTAAATCCTCATCTTTGTGCAAACTTACTCTGTAGGAATAGCAATCAAGCATCTTAGCATTCAAGCAATTTAGCAATATTATCAATAGCAATAGCAATCATAGCATTAGTAGAATCATAATCATAGCCGCATCGTAGATTACTGTAGCTTTTTTTATCAAGTTTCATGTCAGCATAGATTACAGTAACTTCATCATATCATCTAGAAATCACCATATAGGATTGCATCATTGCATTTAGCAGCATCTCATTCTCTAGATTGGCATTTTAATAGTCACAATGCTTACAAAATCTGAGAGCCTCATGACTTAATAAATCTTTAGAGATAGGGAACAATATGACGCTTTCAGTAGATTTATGCTTTTAAATTAGTTTAATTGTTTTTGAATCTTTGATATAATATTTTATTAAGAAGCGTTATTTTACTCATTACTTATTCCACACTTACACAAACCTTCTTAGATCTACCAAAACTTTGTTGTTTCTATCTTTGTTATGCTTAAAATTGAAGATCCAAGTGTTAACTTGCATAATTGTGGTGATTTACTATTTTTAGTTTATCTCCCAAAAGTGTTATTTGGGTTGATACCCCTATCCTCAATCATAAGGAAACCAACAGATTCTCTCATTGATTTGTCTCACCTAATGGAACCTTGAAGTCAATTCTTTGTGGGGATCTCATTTTCTAATGAAATAAAGGAAAATAGGTCCACTATACCATCCATCCACATTTCATTTTGGTGAACCAAACTCTGTACAACATAATTCTAAACATTGGAGTCAATTTTAGCCTTAGATCTAAGGTTTGCACTGAGTTTGCATTAGATTTGTATTAGTTGTGTTACATTTAGGGTTCTTTAAACTTGCATTAGTGAACATTGCATTTAGGGTTTAATTTTGCATTTTTGCATCTCTTAAATTTATAGAAAAATAGAAAATTGCATTAAGTGTACATTTGTCTTGCATTGTACTTGCATCAAGATCATTATTCAATCACTTTGTTCATCATTTGACCTCATTTGCAATTACATTTAAAAACTCTAATCTGGAAAAACCTATTACAGAAATCTTAGTTTGTAACAAGAAACAGAAAGCCCACACAATAACTAAAAATTTGAAAGATTCTTGATTTTAAAAAAACCCTAGGTAAGGACCCATTCACCCATGTGCGAATGAGTCCCTGTACAGGCTTTTCAGACAAGTTTTTGAGTGATCTTTTGCTTATTTTTTTCCCTTTTGTTTCTATTCTCATATATGGGCATTGATTTTTTGAAACTATAAAACCCCGTCCCATAACCTAGAGGACGATGTAATACTGCGAAAGCACAACTAATTTTTTTTTAAGTTAAAACAATACGAGTAAAGTATCCTACTCTAACCACATACATCCTCTAGGCTACGTAACGCGTCTACATGTGAACACCATTACATTATAAAATTTAACCAACCTTAGCATATGAATATTAAACTCAACATACAACTTACAACAAGGCATTAAACCATTTCAAGATAAATCTAACACATAGAAATGTATTAAACATAATTCCACAGATACAACACCATTAAATCCAATAATGAATAGATTATAAATATTATTACAATTACATCACAAAGGTTCACCTCGATACAAATGAGGTATTACAATTATACATATAGATCCACAGTTACAATGAAGGAGAAAAACAACTCTGGAGAACCACATGAGCTTCTCAAACAAGAAGATCTCGCCATCACGAACAAGAAGAGAAACTCAATAGTGTACAAAATGCACGCCACCCAACCATCTGGTACCCATAGGCCCAGCCCCCGTGCTAGGAGATAGTAACAGGTAACCAAAACAAACCTATTACCTCTAAACACATGTAATATACAAGAACACACTGTACCAGTAAATACAAAATAACACTGTACTAGGAAACACAAAATAACATTGTACCAGGAAACACAAAACATAAGGTTACATTGCTTCCAGAACCACTAAATCAAATACATCCACTGTACAATACAAATCGACTGTTGTCATAGGAGGAGTATCATCACAAAGGTTGCATGGGTTATCTAAAGGAGATCTTCCTAGGTCCCAACCCCCCTCTAGGGTTATCCTGATAACCTCTCACGATTCCGGCCCCACATGCACACTAGTGCAGAATCGGTTATCTTTTGAAAAGACAAGATAACGATCTAGCAATTCCAGACCTTCCTGACTCATCTCAAGTCTCATACAAGCCCTTGAGCCAATGAGTGAGGCTAAATATTTTGTTATATGTGTTAAGCTAATAGATTATTTAATTCTCACTTGATTATGCTGACTCCCACACGAGTTGTCCTGGGACCACTTTCTGTCCCAGCCCTCGCTGAAAACCACTCCCCTATCGACAACACATAACTCAAACTACATGCCAAAGGTAGACAGTGCACTAAGAACTGATAACAATAACCAATACACCTTAAAAGGTAACACATCTCGACGGATGTTCAATACAAAACCCAATACGTGCACTACCGAAGAAACTCAAAGGGTGAACTAAAGTTACCACAACCCTTTCACAATTACAACTCTGGAAGACTTAGATTCACAAAATGACAAAACTTCCCCTAGTACACAATTACAAAAACACTTGTTTTTCAAATACAAGTCACGAAAAAATAACAAATATTATCCTTCGGATATCCTAAATCAATTACAATCAATTCTTGCATATTAAAATACATCATCAAAAACACTATTTCAATTTAATAAACTAACAATGAAACAATTTAAATATTCCACTTCCAAATCTCAACTGCTTTTAATACTTAACTCAATTTCTTTAATTAAATATTCAATATTTCTAATAAAATCAATTTATTATAAAACACCTGCTTGTGCATTGCATGCATTAATTAACAATATAATATTCATTTAAATAAATATCACTTTTAAATAAATATATATAAATATATATTTTTTCTAATTATATAATCTAATTATTCTTTTCCAATGTTCATTTAAAAATATCTAATTATGCATGTGCATGCACCTATTTAAAAATACATTTAAATATATTTATATTTAAATAATCTAAAATTATATGCAATGTTTCTAATCTATATATTTTTAAACAAATAAATAAATATATAAATATAAATTTACAATTTTCAAACAATCCTAATCATAAACCAATATGTTGCGACTTTAATAACTTTCGTTTTCAGATTTGGGTTTCTCTGAAATTTTTACTGAAAGTGAGCAATCAAGTCTTCTAAAACATATAAAAAAATCAGCTCTACCCAGTTCATAAATTTTGAATTATGATTAATTTAGTGACGCACTCTCTCTGTTGTTTTGATTTTCAAATTACCAGAGGTTTCCAATTTTTTCAAATCTATCAGAGGATTTAATTATCAATCCTACAGAGGTTTTCTAATTGTGTTAAAATTCATTCCTTACAAAGATCTAAATCTTTCATGGTAATTTACCTTTTTCTACATAAGAATAAATTATGTTTTCACAGGAAGAGGTTTCTAAGTTTTGATTTAAATTCAACAGAGGTTTAATAATTCCACTATAATATCCTTTTGTAAAAATCTATTTCGAATAAACAAATTACGCAGAGAATTTTTAATTATTTTCTATAGAGGTTTCATTTTCACGGCAATCTTTTAAAAGAAAGAAACAAAAACTTCTACAGTAATGAAAAAATATTTCCTAAACATTTCCAATTTGCATTACAGTAATAAAATAACATTTTAATACAAAATTCACAAAAACAGTAAAGAACCTATTACAAAAGAATGTTGTCTCAAGAAAATATTGTTGAGATTCTCTGTAATTTCAATTCTCAATGTAGCCAAAACTTTCTTCAATGCAATTGCCTCCTTCCAAAAGACAACCAAAAACACAGCCAAGAATTCTACAGCAAAATAATTCTAAATTCTAAAACCATTTCCTCAAAGAGATCCACAATTTCCTCACCAATTTTCCACAACCCACACCAAAAACTCCCGTGAAAAAACTTTTTTTTCTTTTCCCAAGAAAATCCCTTTCAAGAATGAATTTTCAACAACTAGATCACAAATTTCTAACTCTCAGTTATCTTAAATAAAATATCTTTTCCCTCAACAACCAAAGATATTTTTCAACCACATGCATTTAAATAAAATAAAACAATTTACTAATTGCAACCAATTTAAATACTCTTATTTATTTAATTCTTATTAATTAAATAATTAAAATTACTTAATAACATAGCTAAATTAAATTTATTTATTTATTCTAAATTTTTCGAATCAATAATACCATAAATTAAATACTTAATCAAGCACACGTTTTAATCTACAAAATTAAACTTGCACAATAATAAAATACTCAGAACAACAATGATAATGCTAAGACCAAAACTCAAACTGACGACACACTGTACTAGGGTAAAGGTATGACTAGGTAACCCGTTACTATATCCTAATATTACTATTGAGTAATGGACACGCTCAGACCTGTGAAACCAGTGGAAGCTAATGTCCTGTACCTGCAATCCTACAAACAAGCAAATATCGCACATGTATACATATAATAATTCATACACACTGTGAAGAGAGAATCGTGGAAGTCACAAGGCACTCGCGAGCGAGTGATGCAATACCGTTCTCTTCACCAATACAGTCACATCAAGACTAACGAAATTAAAACATCAATAATCAATAAATGAGCATACACCAATATTAATTTAAATAACAACTATGCTAATGTAAAAGCATGTTATAAACAAATAATCAGTCACAACATAATAGAAACACATAACAAAGAAAGTGTACTGTCGATTAAAAGATCCAAAATGGAGGGGTGTTACATAAACAATCTATTTTTTGCATTCAAGTAATTGCTTCTTTAATTAAATCTTGCAACATTTTGGAAAGATCTCTTGCATGTTTTAGTTGTAGATAGTATTATATTTTGTAATTTTCCTTTTTCAGCATAATTTCAAAGCTTAGATAGATTAGTTTACATTTTGTAATCATTAGAAAACATAAACAATAAAACCAAAAACATCAAACAAGACAAGCACAAACTAATTGAACCCTTGGAGAAATCATAGTAATTTGATCGTGTCAAATCTCTTTTTCCAAGTTAATATATCCCTCAATCCCTTTAATAGTGATGACTTTAACATGTTAGATGAAACTCTTAAGGATTTCATCTCACAAGGTTCATCCACTAAGGCTTGTTATAACAAAGCAAAGCAAAGAGAAGTTAATGTAATCACACCCCAGCTCACCATCTACCCACCCTCACATCAACCTCAAGTTCAAAACAAACTCATTCTTATCATAGAACCATCGAAAAAGCAACCATTATCCCCATGAGTTATCTTGAACTTTACAAGGAAAGTTTGTAGTAACAATGTTTCGAAGCAATCAAGTTACAATATCATTGCTCACACATATAATACAAGGAACAATAAACAACCATAAGCCACTCCCACTTCATTACCATTGCCTCAACCTATTCTTCCTAGTTCTCCTCATCTATTTTTACATAGCGGAAAAGGAGTATGATCTTGTTAAGCAACTTAAAAATACTCCTATTAAGATGTCCTTATGGGATCTTATTCAAGCTTCACCTAATTACCATAGTATGCTCTGAACAGCTTTGCAACAAGTTGTGGTTCCTCCTAGTGCAAATCCAAATGATGCAGCAACCCTAATTCAAGGAATGAATTCAATTAATATAGACATTGTTTTTCACCAAAGTGAGCTACCTCTTTTGGAAGTGCAAAAACAAAATGAAGCTTTCATGATAGTGGCTATCATTAATAAGTGTGGGATAAAGCAAACCCTTGTCAACAATGGCTTGGCCCTTAACATGTGTAGCATAAACCTTTTGAATAAGATTGGAATGGATAAGACCAAGATTGAACCCGATTCTTTTTCCATTTCATGGGTTTAATAATGTAGGAAAACAACCACTTGGTGTTATCATATTACCTATTAAAGTTGGAAAGGCCACCTTGCAAAATCCTGTCCATGTTATGCCCCAAGACTTTTCATACAATCTTCTTTTAGTAAGACCATGGATTCGTGAAATGCATGTAGTGCCTTCAACTCTTCATGGTATAATGAAGTATGTCTATAACAACAAAGTGTATACAATCAAAGCTGATCCTCACCCAGAAATTTGTTTGCACACTAAAACAGACAAGGAAAGTCATTTGAAAACATTGATACCAACTTCAAAAGTAAAGCCCGTGCAAGAAGAAGAAAAATAAAAGAATATTGAGGAAGTCGCAAATTTATTGGAAGACAATTAGGGTTCATTGGATTTCACACCTACACTCATGGGAAAATACAAGATCATAAAAAAAGAACCTGAAAGAGAAAAAGAGACAAACATCGTAATGACAACAAAACATTTGGAAGAACCTTCAAAACCATCTAATTCAACCAAATTAGAAGAAGAGACAAGATACACAACAAGCTTTGATGAAGTTGATTATGAACAACCACCAAATCCAAAAGAAATGGAAAGGATTTATGGAAGAGGTTATGAGCTCTTGAAACAACTTGGTTATAGTGGAAAAGGATGTGGTGTGAAAGAACAAGGCATTCATGTTCCTATAGAGCCTAGCACACAAGAAACAAAAAATGGTCTTGGATTTTCCCTTCTAAGATAGCGAAAGCAACAAAAAGACCTTCGCTTAATGTCAACATTGTTTTGTGTGGTTCTTCTAAGACAACTCTCACTTTAAAGCATCCTAAATTGATTGATACAACAAGTGATGCATCATTGGAATACTTTGAACATGATGAAGCCTTGAAAGAAATGTTAGGAGTTCATGATAAATCACCAATCCCCCTTTACAAACAAGGATTCACTTGTGCCATGGTTAGTATCGAACAAGTTGATGAAGAAAAGAAAATGATTGTCATTGAACAAGACAAAGAAGAGCACATTCTCGAAGTTCCAAGATAAAGTGCACTACCTATGGGAGATGCAATCAACATACCGATGGACACATCTAATGAAGAGAGAGTGATTCAAATAGGAAAGTGCCTTAATGAGGATGAACAAGAGGACCATGCAACATTATTACATGAATTTCATGAACTCTTTTCTTGGACTTATTCGGATATGTCAAGCATTGATGCTAAAATAGTTACACACAATATAGTCCTTGAACAAGATGTTAAACCAGTAAGACAAAAGATACATAAGATGAATCCTAAAATAGCTCTATTGGTTAAACTTGATATTAAAAAACTCCTCGAAGTTGGATTTATTCATCCTATTGATTATTCTCCATAGATCTCAAACATTGTCACAGTTGCAAAACCTGATAATCGTATTAGGATGTGTATGGATTTTCGGGACCTTAATAAAGCATCCTTAAAAGATGATTTTCCCCCTCCTAATATTGGCATGATAGTAGATTCTACTGTGGGCCATGCTTTGTTGTCATCCATGGATGGTTTTTCTGGATATATTCAAATCTTTATCAACCCTCAAGATCAATACAAGACAGCATTTACTATACCTTGGGGAACATTTTGTTGGGTTGTCATGCCTTTTGGATTAAAGAATGTGGGTGCAACACATCAAAGAGCTATGATGTTGATATTTCACAATTACATACATAAGATTCTAGAAGATTATGTTGATGATATTCTAGCCAAATCCTTAACTTGTCAAGACAATGTTAAAATCCTTCAAAAAATCTTTGAAAGAATGTGCAAGTATAACATGAGATTGAATCCAAAAAAATGTGTCTTTGGTGTGGATAGTGGAAAACTTTTAGGTTTTATAGTATCCCACAGAGGCATTGAGGTAGAAACAAATAAAATTGATGCTATCATTAGCATGCCACCTTTGGAAAATATTTCTCAGTTACATACTTTACAAGGAAGGATTCAATCTATCTGTCGTTTTGTGGCATCCTTAGAGAATCAGAGATTACCCTTTACACAAATTCTTAAGAAGGAATCAAAATTTAAGTGGAAAGATTATTGTATTTACAAGCTTTTGAAATTTTGAAAGAATACCTCGCTACCCCTCCTATTTTACAACCCACTATACAAGAAAAACCATTTATCCTTTATACAGCAGCATCAGACCATGCTTTGGCAGCATTGTTGGCTCAACAAGATGATAATGGTAAAGAACATCTTATTTATTACATTAGTCAAACTCTAATTGATTATGAAACTCGATATACAATGATAGAAAAACAATGTTTGACTCTTGTATTTGCTACTAGTAAATTGAGACACTACTTATTAAATGCAAAAATTCATGTAGTGAAAAAGTTTAATCCTTTAAAACATCTTTTTGCTGAAACTGACTTATCAAGGCATTTAGCTAAGTGGGTTATGTTGTTAACTAAGCTTGATCTTAAATTTATCTCTCAAAAGGAAATTAAAGGACAAGCCTTAACCAACAATTTAGCTAAGGCTCCTTTTCCATTAGCATTACCTAATATGGACTCATTTCCAGATGAAAGTGTATTGATGGTTGCAAAAGAAACATGGGAATTGTACTTTGATGGTTCTAAGTGTAGAATTGGCTTTGGAGCGAGGGTTATAATAAATCTACCTTCTAGAACACTTATTCCCTTATCTTACCGATTAAATTTCCTAATGCACAAATAACAATGCAGAGTATGAAGCTTTAATTGATGGAATACGTGCAGCTTTAGCCCTTGGTGTTCAACACATTAAGATATTTGGTGACTCTTAATTTCAATAATTCTTCTCAAGGTATGCTTTCAATTAGATCTCCACAATGTTGACCACCACTATCACATACACCTCTTTAGAATTCATGGTAAGGATTGATATTGTCCTAAATACTAGTAGTCATATATGTATGTCTCCATAAAAATTTGAGGATTTTTAACTCTCAAACAAAATCATATCTTATAATCCAATACATCATAATAAAGCACTAGGCACATTAACTTATTAGGCCTCAAATTTTGCAGTACCCTCATCCTTGTTGTAAGAACCTACTATTAAATTTAGTAACAAATTCATTAAATGCATTTTTATGCTTATTAGTTCATGAATAGTGAATATATGATCTACTTTGTCTCTAGATTGTATATTGAAGAATCTTATGAATTCATCCCATGAGATGACACCTTTTTCTAGTATAATTATATACATTCTCTATCATTATATTTCATTGATTGAATAAATAATTTCATTATGGCATCTCCATCCTCCTCTTCATAATCATCAATTATATTGTTAAAAAATTGTAAATGATCTTCCACTTATAATTCATTATTCACCTAGGATTTTTGGATTTTACCCTTGATATTATGAGACACTAGATCGAGAGTAGCTAGGGGTACCAATTAAGTCCAATTTCTTATATCTCTTGGTTCCTAAGGGAATTCTTTGAGGCTATTATCTCTCTTGATGGGATTCATTTCTTGGAGGTGGAGGTCTTCTATTATTTTGAGGGTAAGTATCATAGTATATTGGTTTAGGATGGTAAAATTTCTAATTAGCAACCCACTAACAAGTATATTAGGATCCTAGTAGGCATAGTGCACTGTAAACTAGTCTACAAAATATAATTAGTGTTCAATATGTCAGGTGTTTTGCTCAGGATCGTCCACATCTTGGTTGATAGTTTTAGAATTAAGATGTTGAAGAATTTCAACAGTATTTATGGATTGATGTCCTTATTGTGGTTCCATATATGATGGAACAAATGGATTTTGTTAATTAATTTCCTCAATAGTTCAACCAAGTTTAATTTAGGAAAAGTTTGACATTATATAAAATAATTTAATTTCTATTTATTTATTTTATCAATTCAACTATTAAAATTATAAGGACCTTGTTGTAATATATTTTATTATTTAATGATTTTACCAATTGATTCACCAAATGATTATCCATTTGTATACCAACATTATGGTCCTACTAACTATTCATACTAACATCACTTTTATTTCTTCTATTGTCCATCTTCAATTTTTTACCACATGATTTCTCTAGAGTTTATTTTAGCCCAACAAAGTCACTACCTTTCACCGGGAATAGAAATTTTCAAAATGAACTTTGTATGATATAAGAGATACTCAAAAATACCTCACAACACCTTAATCACATATTTGAACTTACAAATTTATTCTAGATAAACCCTTAATAAACCTTCATGGTTTCATAGATTCTTACAAATGATCAACAAAAAACACACACTTTTATAAATTTATTCAAGAGTTTTGTCTTGTCTTTATAGGTATTAATCACCTAAAATGCAATATCAAAAAATAGAATACAACTTTAAATAAATAGAATGTAAAGTAATATCAAAGGTTCACAACTAAGAAATGAATTTATAACATTCTTGTGTCTCTATATGGATGTATATTAACACAATGAAAATACTACACATAATATAATTAACACAAGAAAGTTGAATAATTAAACAAATTGGATCAAATTTACCATTCAAATAATATAAAATTAATAGATTCCTTAATAATGGATCCATTCTATTAGTGCAAGTTGATGGGAAAACACTAGACCAAAACAAATGGCAAGACTATTCACATTATTAAAAATAACAATGTAATCAAATAAAATGTAAATAGATCAAACCTCAACATCAAATTTCATTTTTTTGGTGTGTCAAATTATTTCTTATTTTTAAAGGGTGCACACTAAAAACTTAACCTTGAAGAATATGTTGGTAAATGATCAAGAGGGCCTTATAATCAAACCATGATTAATTTGGTTTAGTTAAAAAAGTAGGTACAACTCATACACCATGATCTCTAGAGATTTAGAGGGTGTTCCCTTTAAATATTTGAATATATTTATTGAAATAAAACACAATAAACAAACTAAGCCCTCAATAGAATAAAATAAATCCAATTATTTATCACCAACATTCTTCAAAGAAAGTCTATCTAATTTTCCTTCTAAATACATTTTAACTTACAAACTATAGGTGTATTAAGTTAAAGAATTCAAAATAGTGTTTTTAAATTAATGCTTTGTACTTTTAAGGATAATATGCATATCAATAAATAAAAAATTATAGTATACTAGGGCATTCTTGAAATAAACTTTGATTAACTGATTCAGTAATACTAATATATTCATCTTGAGGGGATAGTGAAATTATAGAAATAATGTAGAATAAAAATGTAAATCCTTATAATCTAGATGGCTAGATATAAATCATTGTTATATCTAAGAGCTTATGATCTCAAAATGAGACAACTAATTATTTTCATAAATATTTTTTAACAATCCATTACTAATCCACATCTCATCATTTATTGTGTTAAAAATATTTTAGATCTATTACAATAAAAGATTAATTAATGAAAATAACATAACAAAAAATGTGATCCCCGAAATATATAAATATCATAAAACACTATGCCAATAAAGAAGGCCTATATGTATGTAAAATAATCTATCATATATTCTTTCAAAAAAAATATAATTTTCAATGAACAAAAAATCCAAAATAATATATACTATGTTGAGGCCCTAGAATATGTTAGAGAGGATAGAAGACCGTTAAGAAACTTTTAGACAACAAAAAAAATAAAAATTAGAAAAAACTAATTTCATTCTTATAGTAAGAAGACAATGTGCACCTCACTTGAATGATAACATTTGTCTTGCTCACATCACATCTCAAATAGGTTGGTTATTTTCTTGTTTTCAAACTTTGTTAATAAAGAATTTCTCAAGAATAGTTAAAATAGAAAAGTTAGCAAATCATTTCTAAAAAAATACTACTAAAATAGAGGCAATTTTTTATTAAAATTTATCAATTATGTTTGGATGTTGCTTGCTCTAATTAAAAATCCATTTTTAGCAATTATTTGGAACCTCTCTTACCTTAGTGGATTTAGGTCACAGTAATTATTAATTAGAATATTTAGTTTTGGGAATTTTCTTCGTACTATTTATTCGGGTAGTCATTTGATTTACACCCATATATTGTCTGATTTATATTGTGTGAACATTCACAGTAATTGTCAATTAGAATACATTATTTTTGAGATTTGATCAATGTCAAATCCCCAAAGATTAAAAATCCAATTTATGTTAGTTCAAGAGATTCAACTGATATTATATGGAATCCTTTTCTTAGGTTCAAGGAAAGTTTTGTTAAGACAGATGAATGGCCATTTTCATGCATAACACTTGAATGCATAATTGTATCGAATATCAGGAACTCGATGCTGGTAAATGTTACACGTAATTTCTTGCCAATATTATTTTTTTCTAAATAAGCATGAAGATTGACTCGATATATGCAATTGGTTTTTAAAAATATGACGTTATATAGAATAATCATGGTTTTTCAACGAGTATTTGACTAAACCTCATATAATTCAGAAAAATGGTATATTAGATAAGACCAGACTACAGCTTACTGTTTCACCCAGTATGCAGCCAGCCTCATGGAGATGAAGCAATTGAGCATCATGATTACACTCTGGATAAAAAATATAATTATCGTACATAGAATGAAGTAATTCACATAATCTTTATAATAATGAATAAGAGAATGAATTTTGCTGTCTTAATCTAGACAACAATTTTTATCTAGCAAGTTAACAGACAAGGAGTTCCAACAAGAAGCCACAGTGAATTATTTTTATATGATTAACTCTGAGAGTGTCGAATTTTAGGTCGCTTCGTGAGATTTGCAAGGTCCAGCAATGATGGAAGGGGCTGAGGAATTGGTGCATGTAGTGATCTGTACATTTTTCTAACATTTTCATGAAGTGACCTGGGATACTTGCAATGGCTATCAAAACTCAAGGAGCTCTCTTCAATCATGTAACTTTGCATGCAGCCCACTTGTTCACTGTCACTTGCACCATCTTTTTTGGGACTTGGGTAGTCAGCATGGTCAAGTGGATGCTCACCATTTTCTGAATGGTCGCTTAATATATGTGGCTTCTTCACTTCCTCATCGATATGCAAAGCTCTCCTTATAGATGACTGTGTGCACTCCTCTACATGATCTGTGCAGCTTCCAGATTCATCCTTGAGCTTTCTAGCACTTATTGAAACAGTAAATTGAGATGTGTTCTTTCCACCAGGCATAAAATGCTTAATATCTTCCGGCAAATGAGAAGGTGAGAGTGGTCCTACATCATTTAATGAAATCTTGGACTCTGGAGAATTGAAAGTATCCTCCTCATCAGTAAATGACATAGGTGGAGATGGCGGAAGACTGTATCTTGTTATCCCAAAAAGAGGAATAGGTTTAACTGGTGAAGAAAACTGCACATGTGTGTGAGAATGCTTCTCTTCCAAAGCTACACTTATATTTGAGTTTATCTCTCGTTCAGAAATAAAGCTCACTTGATTTGAAACATGAAATGTGGTTGCATCGTTGACCATATCTTGTTTGATTTCTGATTTTGAACGAGCTTGACAGAATGTATTTGTAGCCCTGGATTGCAAACCTGAATCATTTTGGGACCATATTCGAGTATTGCCAATTGTCTTTCTAACATACTGGAGTTCAGTCGCTTTGCAGTTGGGAGTGGTTGAAATGACTTCTTTGGGTTTCAAAACCATTAATGCTTCCTCAAGTTCCTCTCTAGATGAGTGCATAGAAAAACAAACATGCCAAACACCAAACTGGTCTCTTTCTGCTTCTTTTGGGACTGATTGTGTTTGCCTTCTGGAAATTATTGTCAGAGGAGTCAAATCAGATCCTATGCCTTCAAGCTGCTCTTCACATGTATACCACTGTGTAGAGGGACGAATAAAAAGTGGTTCTGGTTGACCACTTTTTTCAGCCTTGGCAAACTTTGCTTTTGCTCTCTCATACAATTTGGGGAAGCCTTCACAGACCTACACATGAATATTTCAGATATTGATCAGCTTGCCATATAACAAGCAAAATAGGAATTGGCTAGGCAACACTAAGATGATATCTTATGCTTATTCTACAACATTGCATCTAAAGATGTGATTTTGAAAAATTTAAAACTTCTCATCTTAGTGCAATAAATGAATATGCCATGACACATATGTATCATATTTAACTATAATAACATTGTTTACTTCATTAAGCCATGGACCAAATGCTGAACAACCAGCTCCTTGACAAAAGAGATAACAAAGCATTGACTACTGCTTTAGAATATGTTGGTGCAATACATACATGGAAACGGCATGAAGTATCTTCAGACAGCAGCTCTGGGACCAGAAAGGAAACAATTGCATGGTATTCTGGGATACTAGATTTATCCACATAAATCTTGGATCCAAAAGTTTTTGATATTTCCATGAGAATTTCCTCCTGCCCTAGAAGATCACATGCAAGATATACAGTAGAGGCACTTGGATGCTTCCATATGCAACTAATAACCTACAAAAATAGAATAATGTCAGTGATCTGCATTTATAAAGCAGAGAATTGTCTCCCTACTTTTTAAAGTGATTCAAGACAAATAATGTCAGCCAGATTTAGACTTAAAATCATAAATAGAACTTACATGGAAGGTTCAGTTCCGTTGCAATGACATTAATAATTAGACCAAGACACTTCCATTCTGAATTGAATTGCATTCTTAGGAGTAGACATTGAGTACGCCTAAATCAAACAATTTTAAACATAATGTAAAGCTACAAATCAAGTACATCATCACCCATTTGAATATTCAATGTCTGTGCCTGCTTTGTGGTTCTTCCTAGTTTTTCATGTCCTCTATTCTAGAAGCACCACCAAGATCAACTACAACTTAAAAGTTTATGATTTAATAGAACCTCTTGGCTGAATAGACCAATCAGATTTCTGCATGAAACTTATTACCTCTAAATCAGTAGGACTGACCTGGATACGCAGATGTGTCGCAGTGACTTACTAGATTAGAGCTACTCCTAAGAAAGATACCATTATTGTCTTCAATATAGCTTTGCAACAAATACAATAGATTATTATGTACAGTTTGAGATTTGATAGCCCAAGGTTTATGCTTGCTGGGCTCATTTGCTTTCATCCACCCCACATCAAGTTCTCTTTTAGTAAATATTTAAAGTTTGATTTTAGTAAAAAATGCTGAAATGACCTAAATGTAGAGGATGATGGCATAAATGAAAGTTTGGCTGCAAAGAAACCAGCAACAACAACGAGGGGCATCCTCTGGAATTGCCAAAGAGCAGAATATAGCCACCAAAAAACATCCACATATATCTAAAGAGATATTCCAATAGTCTACTGTACGTTGATAAGTATAATCAATTAACTGAAGCCCCATAGTATGGAAAAAATATTTTGAGCAAAAGCAGTTAATGTTGTTTAAATCA
The DNA here is from genome assembly GCA_007258455.2 of Sequoia sempervirens. Lineage (NCBI taxonomy): Eukaryota > Viridiplantae > Streptophyta > Pinopsida > Cupressales > Cupressaceae > Sequoia > Sequoia sempervirens. Next base: position 148,917,455 of record VDFB02379711.1, on the reverse strand, counting down.
TGAATAGAAGCCCAAATATTGGGGTAATAAATAGAACACCGCGTGAAGCTTGGTATAGAAGAAAACCTATGGTGACAAACTTGAAAGTATTCGTTGTTTAGCTTATGTTTACATAGATAATAAGAAAAGAATGAAATTGGAAGTAAAGAGTGAAGCATGTATATTATAGGTGATAGTGCAAAAAGCAAAGCCTACAATTTTTATTCCTCTTAAGGTAAGAAGAGAATTATTTCAAGAGAAAGTTATATTTGTTGAAGGAGAAGTCTACGCAAATCATTTGAAGAAGGGAAAAGAAACAATTGTTGGGAAAAGGGTCTCAATCTTGCATCCTAATGTTCCACATTTATTTATTATCTGTGTTTATTTATTATTTTTCCCTCACATGGAAATAGGGCATTCCACTCTAAAGTGGCACTCTTGGCCATGTATCAAATATCTTGTAATGTGTGTAAGAAGTTGTAAGAACATCTAATGTCATTGCAATGTGTAAGAGCATCTTAGGACACTATAAGATGGGAGTTATTTATGATGGATTCTATGATATGTATAAGGATGTCAAAAGAGGTTACATTGAAATCTTGACCAACATTATGACAATCTATGAAGCATGTCATAAAGAATCTTTGAATGGATTTGAATGTGTCAAAATGGAGCTGCCTATTTTGAAAGGGAGACTAACGAGTTATGAAAAAGTGTCAGGCATTTGCTGAATAGAGCCTACTGACCATGTCATGGAATGTGGCATTTGGATTTGGGCCAAATATAATGCCACCACTTTTGATCATTGTTTTGACTCATGGTTTTGGTAAACTAGGCTTGGTTTGTGATTTGAATTTCGCCATAGTTGCCACGAGACTGGTACTGGTACTAGTACGGGAGACTGGTACTAGTACCAGTACGGCTTTTTTTTTTAAATAGGAGACAGGGGTACTCGGAGACGCCATTTTTTTTAATATAAATAAAAAAATTAAAAATTAAAAAATTAATAATTTATAGAAAATCTGAAAATAAAATTAGTAATTTATAGAAAATCTGAAAATATGATGACATTGAACTTTCGAAACAATAATTGAATCACTCTTAGACGCATCAAATACATTATGCTTTAATTTTTAAAGTTTCAAATGTTTAAACTTCAAAGTTTTTTTAGGTATTTTAGCGGGAGACATCGTTATCTGTAGCAAGAGACGGCAGGGTACTTGGGAAACTTCGACGGAAGTCTCCAGCCTCCTGGAGACATCTCCAGAGACGGTACTGGTCTCCGAGACACATCTCTGTCTCCGAGATGCGTCTCTGAGGGGGGGGAGACGCATCTCCCGACAACTATGAATTTCGCCTATTTGTTTGATGCTTGGGTTGGAGTATACATAGTGTATTTTTGTGAGTATTGTTATGCTACCAAAATTACTCCATATTTATATGTTGATGATACTTTTGTAAGGGTGTGCCCCTAGTTATTGTATTGTGACTGATTATTTGTTGTCGATAATACAATCGGTTCATGCTTTGAAGTGATGCATTTTCTTATTGAAAAGGTTTTCCTCACATCATTATATTTTGGTTATATGCTTTTAAATTTCTTCTTGTAACTATATGGTCAATTTTATTCTACACATTTCTCTCATCATAGAGTAGTGTAGGAAGTGTTTCCATCCCTCTACTTCCTTTCATTTGGTATCAAAGCCTAATCAACTCAAATCCTATGTGTTAAGAGGAGATTTTGTTGGGGGTTTGATTTAAGCTTTGGGGGTTCTATCCAAGGGAGTTTGATCTAATTTCCTTCAATCAAACCCCCTAAGATGGAACCTCCATCTAGGATTAAATCATTAATTCTTCTGAAAAATTTGTGATTTTAGGCAAAAATCAAGATGTCACACAATCAAGACACTCTTATGAGATCAACGATGTATTTATTGATTTGGTCGAAGTTCAAGGCTCCTTTCAAGTGTTATCATTTACCTTTTACTCCATCATGGATGCTTTAAGAAATGATTTTAAGATGCCCAATTTTGAGTTGTTTTGTGAGCATCTTAGTAAGGAAAATAAGCCAAGCTTATTCAATTGATGCATTTCCTAGTGTTAAGAGCCAAGAATTGGTGGCTCAATCATCTAAAGACAAAGGTAGGAATAGGCATAAGCCTATGGCATAATCTTCTTTAGGTAGTGAGTCTTCCTCCAAACTAAAGCAAAAGAGCACTCAAAAATCCACACCTCCCTCTCATTTTTCTAAGTTTGATGAGTATTCCTCCAATACAAATAAGAAGATAGGTGATTCTTGCAACTTTTGTGGCAAGCTTGGACATGATGAATCCAAATGTTGGCAATTGTTTGAGGCTTTGGAGGAAGCCATGCAATGGCATAGGATTTGTATCTCCAAACCCTCGTTGATAAGTAAATGGTTCATTGTCACGTGATTGGATACTTGATTCAAGTGCTTCTCACCAAATGACACATTCACATGATCATATTTGTTCATTTTTTGAGAGTAATACTTCTCAAGTTGTAACATGGGACTCTTCAAAAAATTTGGTTTTAGGATTAAGCACTATACAATTGGCAAATGTGTGCATCAATGATGTTCTCTTGGTTCTGGAGATTTTTGGTAACTTTCTTTTTGCTTATCAAATTTGTCATGTTGGCGAGGGAAAGACAGTTGAGTTCACATCACATGATGTAGTCATTTGAGAGCTACATGAGCCTAAGATTGTTGCTTCAAGGAATATTGATCAAGGATCTTGTTTGTACAAATTTGATTATTTTAAGTTTTCATCAAGATCATCCCGTGTTGCACACACAAATTCTTTGACCAAGCTTTTGCACAAACAATATGGTCATTTGAGTTATAGGTATCTTTAAATGTTGATCACATAGGTCATGGTGATTGGTTTTGCTAGGATTTCATGAACTAAGCGATAAACCAAGTGATAGACCAATGATTAATCATGATCACAAAATCTACAAAATGCATATCCTTTGTTGCAAATCTTTGCATCTCACAATTGAAGTTTGAAGATTAATCATTGGTCTATCGCTCAAGAGGACCCCTCAGAGCAACTTCCTTCACCCCAAGCATCAATCACAAGTGTAGATAACAAGACAATGCCAAAGGTATAGTGAAGATGTTTGCAACCTACTCCTCAATAGGCAAATACTCCAAGCTAAGAACACCATCCTAGATGAATTGCTAAATGAAAATATAATAAAAATATATAAATAAAATAATAATTCAAAAAAATTAAAAATTAAACTTTGAATCTATATAGAAAATGCCACAACTCATTAATATACATCATCAATAAGTTATTACCATGTGTTCCCTATAATTGGAACAATTTGAAAAATGCTAAAGAACGTTGATTTTGAGCATCCATTTAGGCCAAAAAATGGAAGACATTGTTGTGGGATCACCCACATTCTTTATCAAATTTATCTCACAATCTTTTAACTGTGACAACTTGAACTTAGCAAAGAAGTCCTCAACTAAGGGATAATCCAATTAACAACATTGGCTTCATCCAGTGTTCCACGGGGACGCGTCCCCCCCAAAAAAACCCGCGTTTCCTAGAGGGGGACGTCTCGAAGACTTGGGGACTTGGGGGGGACGTCCCCCTACTAGCCCACCACCAGCGCCACCATCCCACCACTAGTGTCACTGTCTCCAAGACGCCATTAGGACTTCGAGGATGCTGGGGTGTCCTCAAGACATCTAGGGGACTCCTAGTTGTCTCCAAGATCTATAATTCTTATACTTATACATCTTTTTATAAATATTTTTTCAAGTGCTATATGTATTTCAGCACCCTGCCGCCCCCCCACCGCTGTCCCCCTGCCGTCCCCCCGCCGCCCCCAAACTTAGACCCCCCGTCCCCGTGTCCCCCCCCCCCCAATCCCGAGTCCGAAACCCCGTGGAACACTGGCTTCATCTAACTTGTTTCTCTATGCACAATTTCTATGCTTGAACCCACCTTCCATATGCCATTCGAACAAAACAAGGGATTTTTCCAACCTTCAAATGTTTGGTTGTGTGATTTAGACCTTGATGTGGACTTAAAACTCTTCGAGGGCACTATTCAAAGGTTTATGCTGGCATTAAAGATGTTCATCCTATGAATTGAATGCTTATGCCCACCACACTATGTCTGATACACACTTTCAAAGATAATGGTGACATTTGAAGCTTCAGTTGCATCATTTTCATTCACCTCCCCCAACCTTGGGCATGTGTTAGAAGCAATTAAGGTGTCTTTTCCCTCTTTAACCTCCTAGTCATACAGATGAGTAGATGTTTGCCATTCTGGAGCCTGAAAAGTGCGACTGAATGGGTGTTACTTGCAAGTTTGAGATCCCTTTGCTTCTGCAAGCTTGGATCAGCTTTGTGAGTTTTTTACCCTCTTTGCATTCTTTTTATTGAAAGACTGTTGTTGCTCTTGTATGCTGCTCTCACCACTGAAGATGCCTCTTCTACCCGTTCAAAAGACTGAAACAACTGCCTTAATTTTGCTATTACCTGCTGAAACTGTTTATTCTGCTGTTTGCTACTGTAAAGGGCGAATGAATGTGAAATAACAGTGAGTTTACCTTGTATATATAGTGTTTTGCTCATAACCTGATCAAGTCGGCCGTAATTCTGCCCTTATACAGCTAAGATGGTTGTAACTGTGCCCTTATACAGCTAGGTCGGCCCTCCTAGAAAAACTTTGTTTTTTCTTGAAAAATTCACAAGGGTGCAACAAATCTGAATGATGTTATCAATCTATGGATGTTGTCATTCAGCTATTAGTGAAGTAGTTGTAAATAGTTTAATGAATCCTAAAATGGAAGGTATCTCTAGAATTTGTCTTAGAGGGTGTACACCTAAGCATTAACACATGTATCATTTAAGAGGACTTACCTGAGAGGATGAAACGAGTTCAAGAGGTTCAATTAACGAAACAAGCACTCTATTTGATTCTAATGTTGATATGGCTCATCTTGTTAATTGTACTATTTGATTGTGATTCTAATCTTAGGCACAAGAGCCCTAAGGACTGTGCAGTGAAATCGGTAATAAAATGTATGCATGATAAGCTCGAAGAGATTATAAGGTTCATATTATCTGCTTTTATGTTTCAGATTGATGCTACAATCGCTTAGTTTAGAACTCTAGAAGGCATGGCAAGTTGCATAGGGGATAGAGTTCTCTTTATATCTTTTTGGAAACAAGTCTAATTCCCCATTCCTTGGTAGGATAAGTAACCTGACCTTAAGGCACGAGAGAATTCCTTATCTTCCATTTGGCACAAGAAGTTAGTTCTTGGAGCCATTGTGCATTAGCACAAAAGTGTCTAAGGTCCCTTAGGAGCCTTCTGCTCATGGTACATGATGTTTCCCAGTTGCACACAATCTTGAGTTATATTTTTCAATTGACTTGCTGTGCACTATGTGGCATGCAAAGTTCTGTAGGTTGATGGTCTGTATTTGGTAGAAGCTACAAGTTGACTATCTTGGGCATCAAGACTTGGTCAATTGAAATAGTGGGATGGTGCCATATCGTCCCAAATGTTTTCCCATGGTGCACAATGAGGACATGTGTTGTGCATTTTCACCATCATACCCCCCAAAGGTTTTGAGTTTGCATTTCCTTTATATTGGACATTAAAGAGCGAGTGAACCAAATTGCAAAGCAATGTCAGATCCAAAATGATATTAAACTGTTTTCATCCCATTTGGCATCCAATTACTCCAATTTGAGGATCAGATCCAATATTGGACTTCAATTTAGTTAGTCAAAAAATTCCTAGATAGCTTGGTGTTATCTAGTTGAATGCACAAGGCTTTGCCACATGTCCCAAGGGAAAGTGTAAGATTTCGCAAAGTGTCAAGTCCCCACTCTCCCACATACCCACATATCTTTTAAACCCTTAGGGAGCGTAGTGTGGGCAGTGTTTGGCAGAATTCATTCACATGTCAAGTGGACCCCACTAGGAATCTTAGTAGCCTACAAGAGAGTTGAAAGATCTTCATTGAGTCCCCAATCAATCTCCAAATCTTCCACATCCAAAAACTATTTTTAGTCACAAGGTGAGATTGCACCACATGTTGGCAGGTCCCTATCTTTCAGGATGACTATAGCAGAACATTGGATGAATCCATCACCAACAAGAAGTCACTTTTGCAATCTCGTGATGACCATTGATTGCAAGCTTATGTACTGAACAATATTGGAAGATGCTAACCACACACTAAGGATGATATTCTGAAGGTGCAGTAGTCATTAATCTTGCAAGATGAATGATGTGCCAAAACACCATGTGTTCCACAAGGGTAACTCCCAAAGAGCAATGATAGGGTGCACACACAATGAATTTCATCTTGTGAAAGTAAGCATGCAAGAACAGGATTTATGGATTAAACCATAATTTAAAAGAAAAAAATAATGATGCATTTTGGGTAATGTGTATGGTAGCTAGTAGTGAGCATTACACAGAAGCAGGGTGGTCATTTCTTCAAAAGAGGCTACCTCCAGGAGAAATAGGGTTGCCAAATCTCCATGAAACAATATAGAAATTAGTGAATTGTTTGATAAATTGGGAGTGCAGATTTAATGCCATTCTGGACTTGAGCCCTGATACAAAGTGCTTGGGCTCTGCTGTGGGCAATGCTCTAGAAGACCCACAAACCTCCATAGCTTTAGTTACTAATGATATTGAGCAGAGCTGAGACTTAAAAAGCCTAATTTTCCAAAGATGGTAGCCTGGCAGAGTTCAGTAAAGCCATTAAGAAATGCAGGAGGACCTTAAGGATATCTAGGAAATAGTCTGCTATCTGGAGAAGCATGTCCTCTTCCTCGAGAAAGGGGACAAATTCCAAGACAAGATGAATTAAGTTTAAGGAAAGGATGACTGGGATTGGTCACACAAAGGAGGAAGTTGCCTAATCAATGCCTAAGCTATTTCACTGCAGCACAGATATCATGGGGCGTGGCTCTTTTGAACAAGACAGTGTTTAACTCCAATAAGTACCTATGGGAAAATCCTCTAACGGCTCCTTAAAAAGTTTACTAAAAACCATTACTAAGTGGGGTTGGCGATATGAGTGCTATTGACCTGTTCCTCACAGCTGGAGCAGTCCTGTGACCAGCCCTAGGACCCCTGCTGGTAGTTCTGATAGAGCTCATGTTGAGATGTTAGGTACAGGTGGTGAACCTGCCACAGGTTAATCTTAGTTTGGTTTTATTTCTCGTGCAACTATTTTAAGACTTTATGAAACATGATGATGACTAGTTATTAGTTCTTTTTCAAGATGAATTCAGCTGATATAATCAATTCTACTGATGCCTATCACAACTGGCAGTTTTTTCTTTTTCTGAGGCAGATGTTGGTAGCTTTGTAGCCATTCCATCCCAAGAAGGAGGTAGACCACCTAAAGTGACTACCTGGATTGTCTTAGTTTTGCTTTTGTTGTCTTTCCTGTACATTTGAAAGGCAACTAGATCTCTATGCAATCCTATGAATCTGTAATATATTACCTCAGTTATGTATGCCTGGATGTTTTTCACTGTGCTTAAAAAAGTTTTCTCTGCCTAGAAAAGATGAGTGTCTTTGGCATAAAACATAAAAGTCATAACTGTGGATATGCTTTTAACAAATTTCCAGTCTACAATACTTTTGAATATGAACAACAACAAATTTACACAGAGGACAAATTTGATTTCTCACCTGATTAACTGCACAATATTTGCTTGGCATCTTAAATGATTCCTTTCCAAAGGTGCAGTCTAAATATAAACAATCCAAACAATCCCTGGAGAAAAGTCAACATAAGTTTTGATCAGAACTCATTTTGGAAGTAATTGGTGTGGCATGGATTTAGCTTGACAGTGCATGTTCTAGATGCATGTGCAACACAAGAATGCCATTGGGTCTGTTGTCTTCACCTTCAAAGAGAGGCTACCCCTGACCTAGGAGGTTAAATCAAAGGGTTAGCCACAGAATCCTAGTTCACCACCTGCCTTGAATTAGCAATATAGAAGATTAGTGAATTGCTTTAAGATACACTACTTGGGAGTGCAGATTTATATGCCACTTCTGGACTTGAGCCCTGATCTACAAAGCACTTCCATAGCTTTAGTTACTAATGATATTGAGCAGAGCTGAGACTTAAAAAGCCTAATTTTCCAAAGATGGTAGCCTGGCAGAGTTCAGTAAAGCCATTAAGAAATGCAGGAGGACCTTAAGGATATCTAGGAAATAGTCTGCTATCTGGAGAAGCATGTCCTCTTCCTCGAGAAAGGGGACAAATTCCAAGACAAGATGAATTAAGTTTAAGGAAAGGATGACTGGGATTGGTCACACAAAGGAGGAAGTTGCCTAATCAATGCCTAAGCTATTTCACTGCAGCACAGATATCATGGGGCGTGGCTCTTTTGAACAAGACAGTGTTTAACTCCAATAAGTACCTATGGGAAAATCCTCTAACGGCTCCTTAAAAAGTTTACTAAAAACCATTACTAAGTGGGGTTGGCGATATGAGTGCTATTGACCTGTTCCTCACAGCTGGAGCAGTCCTGTGACCAGCCCTAGGACCCCTGCTGGTAGTTCTGATAGAGCTCATGTTGAGATGTTAGGTACAGGTGGTGAACCTGCCACAGGTTAATCTTAGTTTGGTTTTATTTCTCGTGCAACTATTTTAAGACTTTATGAAACATGATGATGACTAGTTATTAGTTCTTTTTCAAGATGAATTCAGCTGATATAATCAATTCTACTGATGCCTATCACAACTGGCAGTTTTTTCTTTTTCTGAGGCAGATGTTGGTAGCTTTGTAGCCATTCCATCCCAAGAAGGAGGTAGACCACCTAAAGTGACTACCTGGATTGTCTTAGTTTTGCTTTTGTTGTCTTTCCTGTACATTTGAAAGGCAACTAGATCTCTATGCAATCCTATGAATCTGTAATATATTACCTCAGTTATGTATGCCTGGATGTTTTTCACTGTGCTTAAAAAAGTTTTCTCTGCCTAGAAAAGATGAGTGTCTTTGGCATAAAACATAAAAGTCATAACTGTGGATATGCTTTTAACAAATTTCCAGTCTACAATACTTTTGAATATGAACAACAACAAATTTACACAGAGGACAAATTTGATTTCTCACCTGATTAACTGCACAATATTTGCTTGGCATCTTAAATGATTCCTTTCCAAAGGTGCAGTCTAAATATAAACAATCCAAACAATCCCTGGATTCCTTGCCATTTTTCAAAGTCAACATGCGGGGAAGTTTTGACAAACAATCAGAACTCAGCCTGCAATCTCCAGTGTGAAGAACATTACCGAATTGGCCTTCAAAATAAAGCATTATGGCACCTGAAAAATACAATATACATACTTATTACTAATCACACAAACTCAGATTTATTTGCTTGACATTGTGTATCATTTGCATGTTCTAGAATTTACTTATCACTACCACATGAATTTCAATGTGCAAGGCATTAACAAGAATGCCTTAGATTGAAATATGATTGGCCACTTTCACCAAAGTCTAAGTTGCCAATTCAGATTTGGGTTTGGAGGTTCACCATTTTTTTACCCAAGTTCAGAGTTTGACTTGGGTACAGCTGAGTTTACCCAGTATGTGTGTTCATGTTGTTAGTGACTTACTAGTCACTTTTTATCTTTAAAATTAGTTTAGGTTAGATTAGGGTTCAAATTTGGTTTTTTGCTTTTTTCATTTAAAAACTGTTTTTTTTTCACTTGTTAGCCACAGATTCATCCTAGTTCACCTAGGTGGATACCTGCCTTCCACAAGGACACGTCCCCAACCTCAAATTAGCATCCCCATCCCCCATCACGTTTTCAAGATGGTGGGAGGGCAAGGGATGTCCCCTGGTCATTCCCAAGTTTTCCCAAAATCTCCAAAACAGCTTAAAATAAGAATAAAATATATATACACTACTGCCCCCCGTCGTCCCCAAAAAATGCCCCCCAGATTGGCATCCCTCAAATGCGCCCCCCATCATCCCACCATCCTTGTTCTCATAATGTTGTGGAACATAGGTGGATATCCCAACTACCCAATAACACAAATGAAGATTCAAAAAATCAATCTTTGCCAAGGTACACAACTTGAATAAAACCTTGCAGAAAACAAATATAGCTTCAATCTACAAGAAAATGTAAGGAGAAAAAAACAAGCATACCACAAAAGTGTGTAACTTATAAATACGCAATATTACATAAGAAGATTGTAAAAATAGTGGAACTCCCTAAGACCAACTACACATAAAATTATAGGAGTTCATATATCTGTTACTCACAAGTAATAGGAGAGTAATACTAATTTTGTAACAAGAAAAACTGGAGATAAAGTTATAACACATCATTTTTCTTGTGACTAAGTCCTTAGGACAAGGCAATAGAAATAAGCCAGACAAAAGCATCACTTACCTAAAAGCTTAAACTTTGAAAAGCAACTTGATATAGACATCAAATAAACATAAGACCAAATCAAAAGGCAGCGACAATTTCATAGAAAATCTCTAATATACAATTTCCTTTTGAGAATATTCACTTGTTTGTGCCAAAAGTCAACTTGTGGGCTTATTTGTATGAGAGAAATACAGATTGGTTGTAAAATCCAGCTCTTTTGATGCTCAAGGGTTCATTTTGTCAAACTTTTGGAGATCAGTACAACTTTGAGATCCCATTTTGTAAATAAAAAGTTATTTTTTTGTGATCGCAACAAGGCACACTCTAAGGCATATTTGGGCAATCATTAGAGAGAGGTCAAGGGATCCTCCAATCCATTGTCCCAACAATGTTTCATGGGACAAGCAACTGTCATGGATTTTCAACACTTGTGTTTGAAGTTTTAAGGCAAGTGATTTTTTGTTTGACAAAAAATACCCGATTAGAAGCATATTAGAGCTCATAATAGAATAAGAAATATGTTGAGCCCCTTATGCAAATATTTGGCAAGAACAAAGGCAAAGCAATTAAACAATGTGAAGTCATTCCCCATAGTACTGATAATAATTGTGAGTGTTTATGGATTTTCTCAAAGCAAAGATTGTAAGTTGTCCCATAAAAAGGAATGTCTCTCTATTTGACTAGCATCAAGTGAGCTACCAAAGGTGAAGAAGTAGATAGAACATGTAGGTACCCAACTTTGTAGTGCCTAAATTTTCCTAAGTCTCAGTCCTCCTATGCACTTGGCTTTGTGTGTACCTATCATGTATAATCGATCTAAGACATTTTTCAAATGGGCTTCTTTGGTCAAAATTGCTTAAAGTGTTTCCCTTCATTGTCCCCCACTTTCCCCTCACATGCTAGAGGTTGCAAAGATCCAAAATATTTCTAAGTGTGGAGCTATGTCAACCCTTCCATAAGCTTGCTAACTTCCCATAGTGTCAACAAGCAAGGAGTCAAAGGTTTTCAAAGTTCACTCATAGCTAAAAACACCGACAAGGTTTGTTCCAAGCCTAAAATGCCAACAAAGACCCAACAAACCTCACTATCAACAAGTTCGCAAGTTTGTGAAATTGCCAAAATGCCGACAAAGTTCCAAGAAAATTATGCATTGACAAGTTCATGAGTTCATGAATTCTCCAACTTGTTGACAAGGTTCCAAAATTTCAAAAAGGCCAAAAAGCTCACCCAAGTGTCCAATTGAAGTTACAAGGATCCTTGAAATTTTGAGTCCTAGGTGTTTTTGGTTATTTCTATGAAGTTGCAATTTTAGAGGACTACCAAAACAAATTTGCTTGTCCAAATATCTTGTTCCAATGTCCAATCTCGCCTCAAAATTCCCCATGATTTTTTGCACCCTTTGTTTCCTTTCATTCTCCCCTATTCATCCCTTTTGCAAAATCTCAATAGGAGTTTAGACCTCCTATCCTCATCCCCATGTCCAAGCATCCCTTCACCACAATTGAGCAATCTTCTTCTTCCTTCCCTTCCTTGCAGACTTTCAAAGTGGACCCAAACCCTTTTCCTTCCTTCACTTCATCCACTTCCACAAAGTTTTCCATGCAATTGCAAGTGCCAAACAAATCCAGAGTTTCAATTCCTACAAATCTAGTTGCCTGTTGAGCAATATATTTTGTAAATCACAAAGAGAAAGCTAATTTGTAGCAGATATCTATAACTAAATGTCTCACTGGCTATTTGCGAATATTCTAGGAAAATTCCAAGCAACAAAGTGTGATATGTTCTTCGTAACTTAGGGTTTCCTCTTGCCACATTTTCTAGTCTGATTATAATGAAGATTCATTAAGTGTTGCAGCACTTTAATACATAGAAAATATCGTGTGCAGTTGTCTCTTTTTTATTGCATATAGATTTCTAGATTTTGGAGACAAAGTATTAAGCATGTACAGTTATTGATATCATACCTCTATCAGTATTTCAATATGTTGTTTCTTATGGTTCACTGTGACTCTATTACACAATGATAAGGCGCTAGTCCTGACAACCTTTGACCCTCCATGCACTTAAAAGGAAAAATATCTTTAACCAGAAGTTTAGGAGTAGGTGTCAGTTTGTATGCATTTCATGATTCAATATTATTCGCAAGGAAACATCTCCAAAAAGCTTCAAGAGTTTTTATCCTTAAGGAATCACATCTTCCATGTTTTTATCAGCTTAATAGAAGTTATATGTGTAATAGGCTTATCCTTGGTCCAGAGACAACTTTTGGGACCATGTATACACTAGATATTTCTGTTGTGTCTGCAATTTATCTATTTTCATTTTTCAGTTGTGCTCAATCATATTAAAGAAACCTCTAGAAATGCCCTCCTATATCTAGCTAAGCCCGAAATAAGAGATTATCCACTCTCTACAATTGGCCTGTCATCACTCACTCTTTGTTGATAAGTTGATCTGTCCACCATTCAAGAACAACATATCCCTAGCCTTGAAGTGGATTGATCCCTCTAGAAGTATGAGCAACAATTTTGGGACCCAGTAGAACTTTCAAACGAATTGCAAAAGTGGCCAGCAGTGCTACTCCTTCTGTTTGGAACAAAAGCAATGGCTTCATTGTTAATGATTGAATGCTTGAAGAATCTAAATTAATAGACTTTAAACTGTTTTCTGACAGTGATTATTAGAGAGTTTCATGTTTGAGAGGCCCTGTGTGGCCTCTTAAAATTCAATTAGTTTTGTTCCGATACTGATATTTTAGCAGAAGGTTGAGACTGTGTAATAGTTGTTTTAATTGCTGAGTAGACTTGTTCGATTCCCCTAGGGATGTGATTTTGTTATGTCCCTTTAGGACTTGTTTATATATGAACTTTGAAAAAAAAATTAAAAAATGAACAATTAATAAAAATTAGTACATACAATCATGTTAAGGATAAAAATCAAGTGCGTTTCCAAAATGAATTACATAAGGAAGTTTCTTTAAAAAACTGTTGCATAATAAGGGAATTTTAAGGAACGCATTTATCTTACAAATATTAATGGTAAAGAATCTTCTCAAGTTTTAAAATAAGAAGTATGTATTATAGGTAAACCTTGGAGGACAAACACATAGCTTACAACTAATACATGTTTGATGAATCTGTTATCTTATAACCCTATGTAAAGTATATGGGAAAGACAAAAAGAGTTTTTCCTTTAAAACTGTATTGAAAACGCTTCTATGAGCAATATTTATTGGTCATGAAACTATCGAGTACAAAATAAAAGGACTATAATAAAAAAAAACCAGTAGGTGTGCACCCCCATCAAAATACAAGCGACAAAACCTCAGTACCAAAGCCTACAAGCCAAAAGCAAAACTCTAAACACATATCACCAGTAAAACCTACTAATTGGCCGCGTTGATTTATAGATATTGAATAAAGAACTATCCAATTGACAAAATAGCAGCTCATAAAAAATACCCCATCTTGGTCGAGGGCAACTGCCATAGATAGCCATAAATATAGCCGGCACTAAACCCAAAGATCGGGGACAAGCTTACTACAAAAGGAACAAAGGAACAGGGGACTATCTTCATGTGCAATCAACATTAGCTCAAGGTTTTCCCTCCCGGGCTTGACAATCAGGTCATACAAGCCCTGAACCCGAAGGCGCAAAGATAAATCGAATGATGAGATAACAGAGAAAACATACACTGAAGGGCACAACTGATTGTATACCTGGGCAATGGTTGGCATCGAATGCAGTCACGGTGAAGGGCTGCTCATCGTCGTTAATCAGCACGGGATCTTCGACTTCCAAATCCACAAACAGGCCCTCATCCAACTACAAACGCAGCAAAACCATATTAGGCAAAAAGGTAAACCCAAAATAATGGTACAAGACCTTGAAACCAATAGCGAAAGTATACACACCGTGGGATAGCGGAGGAGAACGATTTGCTTGGTAATGGAAGTGCAATAGATGGGATATGATGCGTAGGATACAATTCCTACAGTGTGATCCTTGTGGGCATGTGTCAGAAAATGGCATTTCTTCTTTGCTGAATTTGGCGTCCATGTATCCACTGAAAATGGGCATTTTTCCGGCAGTTGCACGCCCATTTTTACTCGACCGAATTGACAGGCTATACATGAAAACGAATAAATGTTAAGCAGACAAGTTTAAATTTCAAAAACCAGCTAACTAATCCACTTTTACCCGCCTTATATTGTTGGGGGACACTTCCACGCAACTGTACTGATGAAAATCGCATTCAGTTGTTTTGGCTTGCCTTGGAATTTTATGTTTCTGTCGATTTATTTTATTCTGATTTATAGTTATAATAGTATTCAAAGGTGTTATCAAAATGGTTCATATAATTTATATTTTTATTAGTTAGATAATATACAATTAAATTATGTAACAGTAAGATTTTTAATAATTTTATAAGAGAAATAATTTCACATATTTTAATTTATTTTAATTATATCAAGTATCAATTTATAATTTTCTTTTTAGGATATGTATTTTTTTCTATAGCATTGTAATTTTTTAAAGTATAGTATTCTTAGAAATTTGAAAAAATCATAAACTTGTCTTATTTTTATATTATATACATTAATAGATGTATTGAATCACTTATTGAATGTATTTGAATGTTTAATGTTTACTTATAGTGTATAATACAAATATTGGATAGGAAAGGTTGACCAAGTCATTCAAATAAATTTAACAAATATATATTATAACATGAAACAATTGGACCTCACAACCAATCCATGTTGATGGAAAGAAGGTCAAATAGAGAAAAAGGGAGGAAGGAAGAAGACACAAATTAACAACAAAAAGAATCAAAAAATAAGTATTATCAAAATAGCAAAGAAGATAGAAGATCAATAATGATGGTTATCAATGGAGATGCACCAACCACATGCCAAATTCAAATCCACAATGCCCTAACTAGTAGAAGAAAATGAGATCCTATATGTGGCTAGAAAGAAAAGAAAAGGTGTAATGAAGACCCATGACAACTAGGGCAAATGCAATGCCAATTGGATATCTTGTGGATAATCCAATATAACAATCATTAAATATTGCAAGGAAAGAACTGGAAAGTGCAAGGAGGAACCTCAAGGAAATGACATTTTTCTAAAATGGACAAATGCTTGGCCTATAATGGAAGGACTCCAAAATTGGGTGATGGAACAATGGGGATCAAAAACCATGATTAGACAGTTGCTAGAGGATTATTTTTGGTTCAATGCAAATCAAAGGAGGACAAAACAATGTTCTAAAATCAAGGTGATGGATAATAGACAGAGTTGGGTTCTACTTGAAGGACTAGATCCCAAATTTTAACCCACTAAAGCATGTTATCGCCCACAACCCAATGTGGATTTTCCTTTACAACCTACCAATAGAATACTAAAATGAGCCAACCCTAGAAAATATTGGAAATTTCTTGGAAACTTGCATTAGAGTGAATTCAACAACTTTAGATAACATACTAGTATGTATATTTGCACTTGCATATGAATTAATCTAGCAAACCCTATTCCTCCATCAATAGATATTAATTCTAAGGTTGGGGTTTGATAACGAAAGGTGGAAATGGAAGGGCTTGCAGCCTATTGTAATGCATGTCAAATATATGGGCACAAACTTGAGGGTTGTAAAAGCAAACAAGAGTTGAACTCCACCAATAGCCCTAAGGAGATGAACAAAAATGGGAATTAGAAGACCCTTAATGTTTCTTTTGAATCATTTGAGTAAAATATGGATCGGCAAGGCAAATAGCCTTAAGAACTATGAGTCGATTCTAACAAGACCCCAAAGATGAATGACAAGATCTCCTTTGAAGAGGCCCAAAGGTTATTTTGAATCATTGATGATGAAAGGGATGTTCAAGGCAAGGGCCTAATTTGCACAAAATTCCCTAACCTAGAGTCAGAAGAAGAATATTCAAAAAACAAATAAAAGATGTACTTACTCAAAGAAAGAGTGATAAGCCAAAAAAAATCAAAGAAAGGAAAGCCAAATTTTGGTACTAGAAAATCAAACAAGGAATTGAGAAAAAATTGGATTTGCAGATGGTCAAATAAAAATAAATAGTATGATACTGAGTTCTAAGAGAGGAGTTCCCCTTCCCAATGACCAATGAAGATTGCCACATAGAATGTTAGAGGCTTAAATGACCCTAATAAATGGCACTTAATACAATGCTATATGGATATATCAAAAGAAAGTGTATTCCTTTTACAAGAAATAAATTAAAAACTAAAATTTATGAAAAAGAGGTTAGAGGTGTAGAATGATCTAAGGGTTTAAACATGCTTACCCTTTTCCTAGTTTTATTAGAAAAAAGAGATTTCCCAAGGATAGGGTTGATTTTCAACCTTGAGGTGAGTAAACCCTATTAGGAAGGTTTGATGTTTTCTTATCAATGATTGACACTTTTGAGAGATGAATTAAAATGCATTAACTAACTAAATTGCATGACCTAACACTTGAAATGTGAAATATTATGATAGCAAAACTTGAAACAATAATTTGTAGGAAAATATGAGAAGGGAAGAATGATGTGTACCTAGCCTAAAAAGCAATTTATGAGCTTTGTAGCAAGAATGGTTCACCATAGGGCGAATGGGTCCTAGTGCAGGGGTCCAAAATATGATTTTGCAGTCCTCAGATCCTAGATCTAAGTTTCTAATTTCTCCAAGTTTGACTATCAAAAAGTCAAAAATAAAATCTATGGGTCGGTTTATGTAGCTAGACAACAATGATGACAACTTTGACAACTTTGTAAAAATTTTCCTTTTATCAACTCTCAGTCCTTCTTCACTTAAAAATTTGCACATGCACAAAGAGAAGAAAAATTGTTCATTTTTGGGTGAATGGTAGTTTTCCTCAGTCAAACCCCGTGTTGGTAATTAAACCTTGATAATGAAATGATGATAAATGGAAGGAATTATTGAATGAACAAAGTTATGCTACAACTCACCAAACCCTTAATGGATGCCCTTAGAGGACTAAAGTCTAACACATCATTCTAAGGATTGGATCTTGCATGAATTGGCTTGATTGATTGGTTGATTGGATGCTTGAATGCTTGAAACCTACATCACAATGTTAGCTCCAAACATGACATGAACACACATGAACTTTGACATGATGATATGATCTTGATTATTGTTGTAGATGACTGATAAATCTACTCTTCAATGCTCTTGACAATAATATTTGCTCTTGTGAAAGTTGCCTCGATGCTAGATCACAATGCTTAGATTTGAATTGATAAAAGACTATGTATTCATAGGTGTTTATCTAATTTCCTAAAAATTAGATTCTACAAGCCAAAATTTGAAACTTGAATTTGAATCATTAAAATGCTGCAAAAAATATATTAAAAATTGGGTCTTGGCACTTAAAGGGGGCCCATTCACCCTTGGGTAAATGGCTCCTAGGACATAAGTCTAGGACACACAATTTCCAAGGTGTTTAAAATAATGTAAGAAATTGTTTAATATAGATTTCACTTTTGGAAAACGGGAATAACAAGGCTTTGGAATTTATAATTTAGGTAATTAGAAGCTTAACTAAGTCCAATTAATTAAGGGGATGCAAACATAGTGTGAAATTGTAAAGGTGTGTAACTTTTTGCACTACATTTAGCCCACATTTTAGTGAGTATGAGCCCACACTCAAACTCACACTAAAGTAGAAAAATAAGTCAAGAGAGGTCTAATTGTACAATTGTTAGAAATATGAGATAACAAGGATCAAGGAGGATGATCACCAGGATCTAAAATCCCATGGCAAACCAACAAAGGCACAAAGAGACACATGCATGCAATAGCAACACAAGATACACAATCATACAATGTCAAAATTAATGCAAATAGGAAGAAGGGGTGCATGAAGCTTCAACTATTTTTCCAAAAGGTATGGATCAAGCCTAGGATCCCTATTTGTCCAAGAATGCACTCACAAGGGCTAGTGCAATTCAATATACATTAGATGAGTCCCAAGGCAATATTAGAAACACACAACAGTTTAGTGAAGTTTGTATACACTAGGTGTGTACCCATAAAGAGGTGGAATATGGGCAAGTCATGCTTGTTCTACAGGCTCCCATGCGTCAACCACACCAAAATTTATACTCCCTAATAACTTTGATAAGGTGCCGCACTGAATGGTCATGGGTTTTCACAAGGAACCACTAGCAAGCAAGTTGTGTTATGTTTAGTGGCTAAGATTTAGTTTAGGATAGTCAAAGGGGTTTTATTTAATTCATGAAAGGTCTCACTTTAGGAAACATCACACTCGATATCACCACCAAAAGAGGACTATCCAAGGGATAAAAGATTCACACCTTAGGGAATGCAAGCCATAGCATTACCACTAAGAGGAATGTCATATGCCAAGAAAGGTCACACACTTGAAAGACATCAAACCCAATGTCACCATCAAGAAGACACATCACGTGAAGTAAGAAGACCACACTTTGAATAAAGTCATGTCATTAAGCAAGCAATGAGCGGGAGGCATAATGCCCCCCACTTTAAAGAAATTGCTAAACACCATGTTGTGAGCAATTACTTTAAAGTATAAGATGATAAATGCCAATATATGAGAGCTTATTTGGAAAGCCCTATGCCAAAAATATATTTTTGAATGAAGCTACATCATAGAAAGGAGGTTTCCCCCATATGCAATCCTAAGATAATACATAAGGGATACACATATTTGGGGTCAATGTATATCTTTTCTACAATTATATAATAGAGCTTGAAGTCATCATCATTTCCCAAATATCTTGTGGAACAATGAACACAAAGGAGGAATAACACATAAAGAGATAAAAGACAAACAAACCTTTTGTATCATCATGGAGGAGACCTAAATGTCTCAACACTCTACATCATCCCTAAAATGAAAACACAAGACAAAGATAATGTTTGCAACATATAGAATAATGTAGATGCAAAAAGAAGAATTTCACAACATATTCACTTCCATTGTATCCTTGCACCAATGGAGTGATAAGGTTCATCCAAAGTAGGCTCACAAATATAAAGACACGCCAAGCAACATAGTACAAGGGATCACATTATGCACATGCAATCACACAAAGAACATAGATAGACATAAAGCTAGTATGACACATGCGAGCCAACCTAAATCAAATCGTCTACATCCCAATCTTGTTCATCACATATGGAAGGCAATAACTAGCTAAAGGATAAATAATGAGTGTTGCTCTATGACAAGGCTATCTAACCCCTTTCCCCCCAAAAGGTAGGATAGGGATGAGCCGAGATAGGTGATGAGAATGTGCTCCTTTGCAATATGGAAATGATTTTCATAAAGTGCAATACATGTAATAGTGAGTATGTTATGATTCTACAACTATCACATGGCAAGGAGCAAAGTGTGTGCATAATATCCAATTACATCAATAATATCATTTTCATGTATCAACCTCTGTAAAGAACAACATTCATTAGTAAGATGCCTAAGAGTTCTATGAAATGCACAATAATTTATGTTTGTGCTTTTTCATTTTTTGTTTTTGTTGATAGGTGGTAGTGTAATCAATCATAGACAAAGAAGTTGATCCATTTTTTGTTTAGTTTCTTTTATAGTATGTAAAAATGGTAACTTCTTGAGTTTGCAAGGCTTGGGTTTCTTACTTGATTGGGCCACTCATTGAGGTGGAGGTGGGGGAGGAGGATCTTGATATCCAAGTCCCTTGGTACCTTTTGATGGTTGTTATTCTAACAATTGATGGATTTCATGTTCATTGGTTATGTCACATCCTTGTTTATTTAATATTTTAAAGCCTTAGTCATAACTCTCTTTTAAGTTGATAGGTGTGCTGGTAACTCAATGAGCATAGGATAGAAGAGTATCACTATTATCCTAGTAAACAATTTCTTTCATGATCGATGGTTGAGGCTTGCTTTGTGTTTTAATTTCAGGATGTAAAAGGTTGAACATATCAAGTGATGGGATGATAGGAGGTGTTTGTTGTTGTATGGATGAATATAAGGATGTGTTGTTCTCAAGGTTATGTAAGGAGTCTTGTATGAATTGTTACATGCTATCTTCATCTTGGCCTAAAATGTCCACCTCATGTGGACATTCATTAGGAGGTGAAGGTTCATGAGTGTTATCAATTGCACTAGGATCACCTCCAAATATAAAACTAGAAACATCAACCAAAGATCTTAAGGACATCCATATGTTTCCAAAACGCATATCCATAATGAAATGTGATGTAAAATTTTAGGTCTAATAAGGATTTGTTGATTTTAAAATGAAAAAACATGAAAAATGATGTCTTTTGAAATGCAAATTTTACTTTTGAACAATGCACTTGTTTTGACCAATTTATGTGAATTCAAACAACTACAAAAAACTACAATTTCAAAAATTGAACTGAGATTTGCAAACAACAAGATATAAAGCAAATAAAGACATATTTATGCCCATAAATTTGGAAAATGACCTATACAAGGACAGATTCTCCCTAGGGTGAATGGGTCTTTTCATATGGATTTGAAAAATTAGTCTGAGTTTCTAAGTTAATGTTTAAGGTCTCTGTTTCAAGTTGTAGACAAATTCTTTTAGTTACAAATTTCCAAAAATTGATGATTAGATGCAAATGCAATTTGATGACAAACAAGCAAAATAAAAACTTGTTTGATGCAATTTTGGTTGATTTTTTTATGTAAATGATTGAAAGACACTAATATGCAGGTCCTAATATGTAAAATGAATGCAATATGTATGTAATATTTTTGGATTTTTGTGATTTTAAAGGATGCAAAATGTAATTTTGAATGATTCAAGATGCAATTTTGAAACCTTAAATAAGATGCAAGACTAACTAATGCAAATCCTAGATCTAGGATTTTAAAGACTTCCAATTAAAAATTTATGATGTACAATGTCGAGTTCACCAAAATGAAATGGCAGGAAAGGGATAAAGATGTAGAATGATCTAAGGGTTTAAACACACTTACCCTTCTCCTAGTTTCATTACAAAAAGAGATCTCCCAAGGATAGGGTTGACTTTCAACCTTGAGCTGAGTCAACCCTAATAGGAAGGTTTGTTATTTTCTTATGACATAACTGATTGATTGACACTTTTGGGAGATGAATTAAAATGCATTAACTAACTAAATTGCATGACCTAACACTTGAAATGCAAAATATTATGATGCCAGAAACAAAAATAATAATTTTCAAGTAGATCTGAGAAGGGAAAAATGATGTGTACCTAGCCTAAAAAGTGAGTTTTGAGGTCTATAGCAGGACTAGTTCACCCTAGGGAGAATGAGTCCTAGTGCAGGGGTCCAAAATATGATATTTTAGTCCTCAGATCCTAGATCTAAGTTTTTTATTTCTCTAGGTTTGACTGTCAGAAAGTTAGAAATAAAATTTGTAGATGAGTTTCTGTGGCTTGACAACAATGATGACAATTGTATAAAATTGCTCCTTTGATCAACTTTTAGTCCTTCTTCACCTGTAAATTTGCACATGTGCAAAGAGAGAAGAAAAGGTTTGCCTCTGTCAAACCCTATGTTGGTAATTAAATCTTGATAATGAAATGATGATAAATGAAAGGAATTGATGAATGAGCAAAGCTATGCTACAACTCACCAAACCCTTGATGGTCGCCCTTAGAGGACTAAATTCTAACACGTCACTCTAAGGATTGGATCTTGCATGAATTGGCTTGATTGATTGATTGATTAGATGCTTGAATGCTTGAAACCTACATCACAATGGTAGCTCCAAACATGACATGAACACACATAAACTTTGACATGATGATATGATCTTGATTGTTGTTGTAGATGACTAATAAATATTCTCTTCAATGCTATTGAAAATAATATTTGCTCTTCTAAATTTTACCTTAATGCTAGATCATAATGCTTAGATTTGAATTGATAAAAGACTATGTATTTATAGGTGTTTGTCTAATTTCCCAAAAAATAGATTCCACAAGCCGAAATTTAAAACTTGAATTTGAATCATTAAAATTCTACCAAAAAACATTTTCAAAATTAGGTCTTGGCACTTAAAGGGGACCCATTTTCCCTTAGGAAAATGGTTCCTAGGACCTAAGTCTAGGACACAATTTCCAAGGTTCTTAAATTAATATAGGTAATTGTTTAATATATGTTTCCCTTTCAAAAAATGGGAATAATAAGGTTTGGAATGCATAATTTAGGTAATTAGAAGCTTAATTAAGTCTAATTAATTAAGGGGATATAAAAATAGTGTGAAATTATAAAGGTGTACAATTTTCTACACTACAAAAATAAGAGGTGGAAAACTTGTGCAAAAATAGCCATTTTGATAAGGATAATATGTTGAGGCTATTAAGGCCTCTAGAAAACTTACAATACTTTGGAACCCTGTAACTATTCAAACTAAGGTGATCAATTTTTTCTCGTAAATGTCTATGGCCCTATGGGATGCATTCATAGAATAGTTGTTTGGGAACAAATATCCTAAACTCTTGATTCATTGGCCTCAAATGTTGCAATCATTGTTGAAGATTTTAATGCAATTCTTTCCAACTTAGATTAAATTGAGGTGAGTGTCTCGTTAATAGGTCACGACTAGAATTTTGTGAATTCATAGATGGAAATGATCTTCAAGAGATAATACCAAAGAATGGCTCTTATACTTGGACTAACAAAACACTTAGGTTCTCCTACATTTTTGAGAGACTAGACAAGTTCCTATACACAAGTGATTGCTCATAATTCCCACTAGAATATGAATGTCAAATGCTCGTTATTTCTAGGTTGGGCTACTATCCCCTACAACTTTTACTTTTAGAGATAACCCTACTGATTGATACCCATTCAAATTTAAAAATATGTGGTTTCAAGACCCTAGATTTATTTCCTCTATTGAAACTTGGTGGAAACAGGTACATGAATTAAATGGGACTAATATATTCAACATATTAAAAAATCTTGGATACAGTAAGAACTGCTTGAAACAATGGAATAAGGTACATTTAAAAAATATATTTCAATAGATTGAAAGATTGCAAATGGAAATGACATAATTTCATGAAAAGATAAATTATGTAATGGAATGGACCAATAAGCATGTCATGAAGACAAAAGGCTAATGAAAGAGCATTCTAAACTCTAGAAAAATAGGTGACCTTTTGGAGGCATAAATCTATAGAAACATGGATCCAACAAGGAGATATGAACAAAAAAAATCCATAATTTTACCAAAACTAGAAGATCATACAAAAAAAAAAACCAATAAAATGGATGGTACTTGTACTATCAACAATATAGCTATAATTATGGAAGGTAGATTCAAGACCTATTACTTCTACCATTTCCCTCTTTTGAACCACCTTCAGCATAAAATTTTGTTAAGCTTTCCTTTTTTCCTTTTGATGGACTTAGAAAGTTTTGTTGAAAAATGTATTGAGGCCCTGATGAAGTACATGACTCTAGAAGGTAGATTCAAAACCTATTATTTCTACCATTTCCTCTTTTGAACCACCTTTGGCATAAAATTCTATTGAGCTTTCCTTTTTTCCTTCTGATGGACTTAGAAAGTTTTGTTGAAAAATATATCGAGGTTGCTGGTTTGAATTCTAATGACCCTCCTCCCTTGTGGCTCTACCAGGGCCTCATTTTGAGGCTCTACCACTTTCATCTTGCTTTATGCCCACCCAAACCCATATATGTTGTTTGTATTGAAGAGATTGAGCCTCCCACTATGACCAATTTATCTCTGGTCGAGTCTAAAGGCCCAATTAGGAAAAACCACCTGATCCCTATTGACACGCATAAACCCAAACCCATTGCTAAAAAACTTAAGGGGAATGTGGGTGCGGCCCAGGCTAGTGTGACGACTAGTCCTTGTGAGCTCAAATCAACCCTTTCCAAGATTGCTAGCAAGCCCGCCCTAAAAAAGAAAGGCAAAGAGGAAGGGAAGAGTTTGAAGGAGCCTCTGAGAAAAGGTAAAAATGTGGTGGGAAAGGACTCTAAGGGGGATATGGTGGTCACGGAGACGGTGGTGATTGGCGGCGATACCATCATCTAACGCTCTAGTAGGTTGGCCAAGAATAACAAAAAAGTGTAGGTGAAATATTTAGATACAGAAGAGGAGTAGTCTGACAACAAAGATAGTAGGGACAAAGAGGAGTCTGAGAGTGAGGAGGAGTATGCTAGAGGGCCCAACACCATTCCTGAAATTAAAAAAGTGCAGAAGGAGGACTCGACCTCTCTATCTTTGAACCTATTGGACGTTGAGTGTGCTGATACTGGAAAGACTGTGGTTGGGAGGGAGGAGCTCTGTGTGCTGCATAAAAGATTGGATAAGTTGGACAAAAAAAATTGTGGTTTGACCTGCTTCATGATTAAGTTGGTCCATTGTGTTGCTAGCACACTATCGGCGGTTATGAAGGATGAAATGGACAAGAAGAATGTTGAAGATCGTCAGGAATGGGTTGGAGATGATTTTGTTAATCTCATGTCAAAGAACTGTGGAGATGACAGTTAGTTTTTTGTTCATCTATTGTCTGTCCATCTGTTGTTGGTCTGTTGTGTTAGTTTTTTGGATATATTTTTTTGATGTTTTTTGGTCTTGAACCCTATCGGCCCTTGTGGCTCTTTGTGAAAGGGTACAACACCCTGCAAATGTTGCTTACCTAATCAAAAACAATATATTTATATGCACTAAATAAATGAACTATTTCTATAATTTTCTTAACAAACAGGAAGGTTCTAACCTCATATTATAGAAATAATTGTTAAGAAGTATCACAAAAGTCTTAAAGGATGAGAAAAACTATATCCTAATGGTTTCATTCACACAAGAAGAAATAAAATTGGTTGTTTGGAAAACACAACTAAGTAAATCCCCTTCTCCTTGTGGGTTTTCAAAAAAAATCTTTTACAAGTGTTGGCATATTATAGGGAAGGAATTTGTGAAGTGATTTAAGAATCTAGAATAAAATGCACCATGTTGAAAGATATTCATAACACATTTATTGTCCTCATTCCCAAATAGAGAAATAAATAAAGTATTAATGGTTTCAAACCTGTATAATTATGCAATACCTCATGTAACATCATCTCCAAAGTCATGGTAAACAAACCTAAATTGATCCTACCAAAGATCAGTTTTCAAGAACATAGTACATTTGTGCCTAGAAGGTCAATCATGGATGGAATAATTATGGTGCATGATTCGATCCATTCAATCTCTTAAACTAATACAAATGACATCATGATCAACCTAGACATCAAGAAGGAATATAACAAGGTTGATTGAAGGTCCCTATTCAAGATAATGGAAAGATTTTTTTATAATAAATGGTTGAACTAGATATTTAATTACATTTTCAGCCCTTGATTTTTTATTATGGTGAATTGGAATCCACAAGGATTATTTGGTATATCTAGAGGGTTGAGACAAGGGAACCTAATCTCCCCTTTTATTTTTATAATTATCAATAACACACTTGGATGAACATGAAAAGTAATAAAGGTGACTAACAATGTCAACCACATCACACATCTCTACTTTGTAGATGATGCAATGTTGTTTGGGAAAGATCTTGTTAAGGAATCAAGTATAATAAAGAAGACATTAAACAATTATACCATCATCTTTGGTTCTAAATCAAAAATATTTTTCTTTCATGATAACTTTAAAAAGTAGATAGAAGTGTCAAAAAAGTTGAGATACAAAGCAAGAACATTTTCAAGAAAATACTTGGGTATCCCACTTTCAAAGGTTATGAAATATCTCTAATTGGAACTCATTGCTAGAATCATGTTCAAATAATATTGCTATGTATAAAGATAAACGGTTGCCATTAGCTAGAAGAATGATAATGTTGAAAATAGCAATATTAGCTACTTTAATCTATTTTTAATATTTTATTTGAAAATATCTTCTAAAACCGTTAGTAGATTGGATTAAAGAATGAAGAATTTCTTATGGAAAGGATACTCAAAAGAAAAGAAAATACCATTTTTTGTTTGGGATAAGTTTTGAAGAACTAAAGATGATGGTGGGATATGTAAAAGAATACTTTCTATCCAAAACATAGTGTTGGGTTCCAAGATAATTTGGAATATATATAAAAAATTAAATCTTAAATGGGTCAAAATCCTCTAATATAAATATCTAGATATGGTACACCCAACAAGAATATTAACAATCTCTAATCTATCAAAAAACTCAAGTGTTAGAGTATAAACAAAATTATCTAATTAATTATTAGGTCCCATTTTACACTATTAAACTTAAGCTTACCTAGGTCATGTTCATTTTGATCCCAAGTCATAGGATTAGGACACATACCATATTTTAATTTAATCATGACTTAGGGTTTCATTTAAGGTTTGTGTATCCTTTATCAAGGGTAATTCATTGTAATTGTATGATTATTCATTCTTTTTTTTCATTAATAGAACTTTTAGTCTTTTACAATAAATCTATTAGTTTTTCTCTCTTTTTGTGATACGTGTTTTTATTGTAGGTGGTTTTTGGGAATTGTAGAGTTGAAGAATCAACTCCAACATGGTGTCAAAGCTCTAGATCCATTATTCCTTTTTTTTTTTTAAGAAATATTTGACCAAGACTTTTACAAGGTGTATGTGCTCAAAAGGCCCAAAAACTCTTAGTTTCATATAAGGCATGTTAGAGTTTGGTGATAGACTTTTTTTTAGTTTTTTGGGGGTTCATTGGATTGTCACTATGCCAATCAATGCCAACTATCATTAATTCATCTTTGATCTTTGTGCTAGTTCTTTGAATAATGCATTTGCTTTTATGTGCTTGTGTCACCACCATTAAAGTTTGATACTTGTTTAAATAAAAAATAGCATATGTTTTTTTGTTTAAAAAAATATTATTAAAATAAAAATTTAGGCCTTTGACATGTGAGGGTACCTAAAGCCATACTATGGCAGGGTTGGAAAGTGCTTGGTCCTGCCTCATAAAAGGGAGCAGTACCCAAGGTACCACCCCCTATCCATGCCCTAGGTCATGGTAGGGGTGGTAGAGGGTTTTGATGCCCCCCACACCCCTCAACCATTTTTTAATAAAAAAAAATATGGTAATTTTTTAAATAAGAATATGAAAAATTGCAAAAACAATATATTTAGTAAAAAATTCAATACTAAATCAAAAATATTTTTATTTCATGCAATAGTTTACTAAAATAGGCAGAAGTGTCAAAAAAGGGGATTCAAAGCAAGAACATTTTCAAGAAAATACTTTGGTATCCCACTTTCAAAGCCTATGGAAATTTTCCAATTGGAACCCATTGACAAAATCATATTTGAATAAGATGGGTTCTTGGAAAGGTAAATAGTTTTTGTTAGCTAAAAGAATGATAATGTTGAAAGTTGCAATATCAACAACTCCAATCTACTTAATGTCTCTTTTGAAAGTGCCTTTTAAAACTATTGGTACATTGGAACAAAGAATGAATATTTTTTTATGGAAATATTCCTCATAAGTGAAGAAATGCCATTGGTTGCATGGGATAAGGTTTATGGAACTAAAGATGATGGTGGGATAGGTATAAGAAGACTTGTCATCCAAAACATAATGTTGGGTTCCAAGATAATTTTGAATCTATACAAAACAAACATGTTAAATGGATCAAAATCCTCCAAAATAATATCTAGATATGGCAAATCCAACAATAATATTAGCAATATCTAGTCCCTCAAAAGGCTCAAGTATTAGAGTAAAAAGGTAATTACCTAATTGATTATTAGGTCCCATTTATAGTAGCATACTATGCTCTCTTTTATCTCAAGTTATATGACCAAGACATATGTCATGATCTAATTTAATCCTCATCTAGGGTCTCTTTATCCTTTATCAAGGGTAATTCATTATAATTATATGATTATTCATGCTTTTTATATGATAGGTTTTTTATTATGGGAGATTTCAAGGAGTTGTGGAGTTAATCAACTCCAACATGGTATCAGAGCTCCAAATCTATAATTCCTTATCCTTTTTTTATAGATTTGGACTAGGTCTTTTATAGGGTTCCTCATAGAGAGAAATGAACCTTGCAATTATACTCAAAAGACCCAAAAACCCCTATTTTCATTCAATACATGCTAGGGTTTGGTAGCATTTTTTTTTGGAGTTTACAAAGTTGTTATTGTACCACTTTGTACAACCATACAACTATATGATTTCCATTAATGCATCCTTGATCTTTGTGCTAATTCTCTAAAAATGCATTTTTTAAGTTTTATATGTTAATACACCACCATTGAAGTCTAGTACTTTTTTTTTTTAAATAAAAAAATAGCTTACAAATTTTTATGTTTTTAAAATAGTATTATTAAAATAAAAATTTAGGCCTTTGGGTCGTCAAGGGTACCTGAAATCCTATAGTGGAAGGAGTGGAAAACCCTCAAACCCACCTTATAAAGGGGTGTGGTACCCAATAAAAATATATACAAAAACAAACATCAACACCATCCAATCAGTTTTGTTGGAGTTTTTTTTTTACCTCTATTTTAAGTAGAACTTTAGATTTGGGGGTAGTTTGGTCAAGTTTGGTTGTGACATCAACAGACCTTTTTTCCCCCTTCATGGATGGAGTTTTTATTTTGGCACTTACAGTTCAAAGACCTTGTTATTTCCCATCTAGGCTCCTTTTTCAAAACATTTTTTGAAATGAGGTATAATTTCATGCTCTTCATGATGGTGTATAAGATTTTCATTTTGGGCTTCTATATTTTTCAAAATTTTAGTTTTCTTAGTGATTTAGCTGTGAAATTCTTATTTTGGGAGTTTTGAAGGGCCATAAATTTTGCATACAAACTCCTTTTTCAATGTAATTTTTTGAAATTATATAATTTTATGCTCTCTGTATTTGTGTCTTCTATTACATCTTATCTTTTATCATAATTATATGATCATTTTTGGACATTGTAAGCATCTATTGAGTGCACATCTTTATTTGTAAGTGCACCAAGATAAAATGTCACATATTGCACATGTATTTTTCAGATCTTTCACATCATGTTGTGTCATTTGTGTACTCACACTAATTTATAAAGTTTCATGGGGGATTTGTTGTGTGTGGTTTGTTATTTGTAATCATAACCTTATCTACTTTCATGCAAGTGTATCTTTTTTTACACACCCTTTTTCAATTGTAAGCACTATCCTATGCATGTTTTGATGATGTTTCTTCTCCTTCTTGTAATATATTGTGACACTATTTTGATAGACTTATCTTAACTCTCCCTTGTCACCATTATGGAGGTATCATATTGTTTGTGTCAATTATTTCTTGGTTTTTATTTGGAGTGAGCTATGTATTTAGTTTTTGTTCCTATATACTAGGTAGATGCAATGGTTGGTTATCCATTCATTTTGATGAGATGGAACACATACCATATAGATAATCTTGCATTCCTAGTTGTGGAGGTGACCTTTCCTCCTCAATTGAACAAATTTATTTAGACTATTGACACTTGTATTCTTCATTTACAATATAATTTTAATTGGTTGAGTAGTTTCATTGAGGTCACTTGTGAAAATTGATGTGTCATTTATATATTCAACTATCAAATTATGCCTTAGTTAGCCATTTGATCACTGTTTGAGCATTGTTGTTGTGGCCACTCATGCAATTTTTCTTTTTTTGATCTTCATCATGATTTCAAAGGAGGTTCTTCAATTTTAGCACTATAACAATTACTTTTTGATGGTTGTTTGTAACTTCTTTGTGCTTCAATGGTGTTCTTCATATTCATATTCATGTTCCTACTCTTTTTGGAAATTTATTTTTGAAGTTTCTTAGTCCTTCTCTCTTATTTAGGGGGGTATCTATTTTATATGTGATGGAATTTATCCTCGGGGGTCATCTTGATTCTTCCTTCCTTCAATTTATCATGTTTTCTCTTTTGGAGAGGAGTTTTTCCCATTAGGTTCTCTCCTTTTCTCTTATTGCAAGAGATTTTTTTATTTGTACATAGGTACCTCATTAGGCCTAGTTGTTGGGACCCTTTCTGAAAAAAAATCATTCATTTTTCATTAGATAATTTAACTTATCCTTAATTTTCACTTAAGGGGGTGTTAGAGTAAAAAGTTAATTACCTAATTGGTTATTAGGTCACCTTTTCCACTAGCATACTTAAGCTTACTCAGGTTGTGTGATTTTTTGTCTCAAGATATATGGTTAGGACATATGTTATGATCTAATTTATTTCCGACCTAGGGTTTCTTTATCCTTTTTCAAGGGTAATTCATTGTAATTATATGATTATTCATTAATAAAAATCTTAAGTTTTTATAACAAATCCATTTTTTTCCTTTTTGTGATAGGTGTTTGTTTGTAAGTGATTTATAAGAGTTTTAGGGTTGAAGAATCAACTCCAACATAAACCATGTGAGATTTTATTCTAATAAATATACAAATAATTACCAACCACATAATGTGGGAGATTAGAAATTGGAAATATGCTAATCTTTTAGAAGATCCATGGAACAAATTCCCATCTTTGGATAATAATTAAGAGCTAAGAATGGTGCAATGAAGAAAAAATAAATATGGGGATGTAAGTTTATTGACTTCCTTACCCCAAATAATAATGGAGGAATATAAAAATTTCTTTGAAAGGATTTTATATCCCTGTGGATCTTAAAAAGGAAATAACACCTACTATAAATAGTACAACAACAAAAAATACTCGTTTGAGATGGGGAAGATAGAATTATACTAAGAAGAGGAATATATAAGAAAATTAGGTTATATAGTGGAGGATCAACAAATCACAAATGAAAAATGGTTAGATAATTTATACTGGCACATCAAATGGATACAGTAGTCTCCTCTGGAACTATACTATTCCCTCCCAACCAATTATAGTGCTCGGGGTGCCTAAAGAAATAATAGGCCAATAGTTTGGAAAGATAGTTGGAGTTGAATCAGAATCCTTATCCCACCCACCAACTATGTCTTCCTAAATTCCCATCCGAACCCGATTAATTATTTACAAGCCAAGTGAGTAAAATGAAGGAGGGTATCAATTATAAATTGGTTATCAAGAATATAGATTTATTCTCCAGAACAAATAATCTACCTCCTAGGGGGGGCACCCACCCTGTTGGGAGAGGGGAACTCATAGCGGAAACCTTTTCTTGGGTTTCTATTCAAAACAAAATATTAACAACAAATAGGTTTAGAAAAATGGGTTATTATGGCCCATAAAAGTATGTAATGTGTGAGTAGGAGGAAGAGAATGTAAATCACATGTTACTAGGTTTTCCCTTTGTAAATAAGTGTTGGAAATGGTTATGTGCAAGGCTTGGGTAGAGATTGATACTTCCAAATGATATAAAATAACTTTTCATGTCATGGCCAATCACATAAAGAAAATCAACATTTTCTAGTCTACGGATTTGGAGATCATCCTTAATGATCTAGGAAATGTAGGAGAGAATCGTAAGGGCCTTCTAAATGAAAGTGATGTTGATGAAATCTTTCCTCAACAAACTAGAAGTAACCATTGTTGAAGTAGTAAATAATAGAACTACAACATGTTAGTGTATATATTATCTAATTTTCATGTATATGAATAATTTGACATGGTGTTAAACTCACTTAGGTGTCCTAGGTAGTGGGAGATAGCTTGATAATTATTTTGTGATTTTCATGGAGTTATCTTGACACCTTTAGTCCCTTGACCATAAGGTATGGTCACGTGGGCGTACATTAATCCAAGTTATTTACTAGTGGTTCTTAAGTTCAACTCTTCTTAGAGTGTGTATTTTTTGTGCTAATTTATTTTTAAGCTATACAAATTTAAATAGATAGAAAGCTAAAAATTAAAAACCTTGTAAATTTTGATAAGTAACTCATTTTTTAGAGCCATGTTTTTTAAAAGTGGATTTTTTCATAATTGATCCATTGGGAACATCTATGCACTAAAATTAGAAAGTGTTATTTTTCATGTTTGTCCCTTTGGAAATATCTATGCACTAAAAATATAAAGTGCCAAAATATGGGGGCTCATAATATTGAATCAAGGGGGGGGGGTGTTTGTGTTGTGCCTTGTGCACTTCAAATGTCCTTCCAAATTTCCTTTTTGAAAAAAACTACTTTAAGCATGGTTTTAAACTAGAAAAACATGCCTCTAACACCCTTTCATTATAATGATTGGAAACTTAATGTACAACTTGTTTTAAAGAATAAAGGGATGTATAGGATAACAATGGATATTAAGAAAGAACCCATTATTAAGGAAGATAAAGAAAAATGGTTTAAAAAATGTGATCAAGCCTTCAAATTCTCATGTCTTAACATGTCTCCCATACTCATCTTTCATATAGAAGCAATACACCTAGTGAAGTTTGGATTGCATTAGAAAATCTCTTTGTAAAGTTGGATGAAATGAGAAATCATGATTTGGAGAATGAGCTCGTAAATTTGAGCTCGATTTCCTTTGACACCCTAGAGGACTTCTCCACTAAATTCAAATCTCTAAGGTTACAAATGAAAGAATGTAGAATAGATACAAGGAGGATCAAATAATTCTTTATATACTCTCCAAATTAGGTCTTTGATTATTTTGTTTTTGTATATGCATTCTACTCCACCAAAAGGGATCTTGGAGCTACATGGAAAATTCCTTCTCTAAAACTTAATTGTCAACTTGATTAAGGAGTAGGATAAGTTAATATAGATATGGGAATATTGAAGTCTTAAAAACATCAAGCCCTCATTATTAAGAATATGAAATGATGTGCTTGAAACAAGAAAGGGAAGAATAAAAACATTCAAAAGGACAAGGAGACCAAGAAAGATCAGATATTTGAGTTCTATGAAACCAACATTAAAAACTCTTCAAACCAAGGGGAACCTAAGAAAAAAATTAAGTTTTGCTTGTTGCAAGAAATTTGGGAATGATGAGCACAAATGTATGAAGAAGTAGATTAAACATATACCACATCTTCTTAAGAACATAGGGGTCTCTAAATCTATCCAATTATCTTCATTAACCCAAGGATATACTGAGTAAAAAGGTAAAGAGATATCTAAGGGTAAGACTCTAATTGAAGTTGCATCTACATCAACTCCATCTTGGATCATTGACTTAGGTGCCTTGCACCACATGGATTCTTCGTAGGTTGAATTTTCTTCCTTAGAGACTTATAGTATATTTTTTTATCACTTCGGGTGATAACACTCCAACAATTGCAGGGAGAAGACCTCTATTTAAATTGAAGGTAGAAAATTCATAAATTTTCTAAGTGTACCTTCTCTTTTAGCTAAGCTCCTATTAGTGTATTAGATTTCTCATGTAGGGAAGGGTATGAGAGTTCATTTCTCACCATACTGATTTGAGATTAGAGAGTTACATTACAACAATTTGATAGATTTGGGAATGAAATATCACTAAGCTAGGTTATACACCTTCTCTCAATTGGCACCTAGTTTTTCTCCTACAACACTACTTATTTAAATTGGGTTATCAAATTATGGTATGATTGATTCATCCACTTTAACTATTACTACCTTGAGCAACTAAGTCAATAGGATATGGTTAGAGGGTTTTCTAGAGTTAAATTACTTAAGGTTCTTTATGATGGTTGCACCTTTGGAAAGCATCATGAAGATAAATTTGAAAAATGAAAATCTTGGAGGGCTAAACAAGCTTTGGATCTTGTTCATAATGATATATTAGGGGAATTTCCTCATCCATCATTCACCAAGTCAAGGTATGTTCTCACTTTCATAGATTAATTCTCCCGATACACATGGGTTACTTCTTTTGATATAAATCTAAAGTCTTCAACAAATTTTGAGACTTTAAGGCTCTTTCTAAAAAATAGTAAAGAAAATTCATCAAGGTTCTTTAGACTGGAAATGGGGGTGAGTATGTCAACAATAATTTTGCTCAGTTATTTATAATAGAGGGGATGGTATTGAAACACACAATTCCTTATACTCCCCCAAAAAATGGTGTTGTAGAATTTATGAAAAAATCCTTAAAAGAGATGGTTAACTACATGATACACTCCAAGGGCCATCAAGGTTCTTTAGACTGGAAATGGGGGTGAGTATGCCAACAACAATTTTTCTCAGTTATTTATAATAGAGGGGATGGTATTGAAACACACAATTCCTTATACTCCCCCAAAAAATGGTGTTGTAGAATTTATGAAAAAATCCTTAAAAGAGATGGTTAACTACATGATACACTCCAAGGGCCTTACATCATAGTATGGGGCAAAATAAATGTGCTTGTATTCAAAACCAAGTTCCCCATAGAGCCTTGAATGTAATAACTACCTTTGAAGTTTTAAGAAACCATTAGTTGATCACTCTAGGGTCTTCGAATATCCAATCATGGAATGCATATTGAAGTAGAATCAGAAGGCAATGAAACCTTGATCTAAATTGTATGTTATCTAAATAGTGTAGAAGTTTGTCACCTACTCCACCCAACCACACATGAGTTTTTCATTAAGAGGTGTGTCAAGTTCCAAGAGAGTCCTACTGAGTCTATAATTTACATTTCTCCTTCTACTTTGGACTCACTTAGATTTGATGATTCGTTTGACAATGTAGATTATCCATAAAATTTTCTTGAGTTAGATTCGTCTTCTTCTTCTATTTTTGACATCAAGTAATTTTCATCCACTTATGGAAATGTTTTGGAGGGTGATGTTTCAACACCTAACTCACCTAGTTCTTGTCCTCTCTGGGATAGAAAAACCCTTAAAAGTGTATGCACTTGGGCAAGGAATCCAATAGATGGAAAATATACTTGATTAGACTAGAGTAGAATACACAAGTTGTTTGCCTTAACCTCTAATCCATAGAAATTCAAAGAGCCATCTTGCATAACTAAGTGGGATAATTTTATGTATGAGGAATATGATTCCTTGATTAGAAATCACACTTGGGACTTGACTCCACTTTAGAAGGGAAGGGAGGCAATTCAATATAGGTCAATCTATTAGACCAAGTTTGTAACATATGGGTCAATTGACAAGTATAAGGAACATTTGGTGTCAATGGTTTATCACAAGCTTTTGGCATTGACTACATAGGGACTTTTGCACCCATGAACAAAATGACTTCAATCCAACTTAATTTTCTATTACAACACATGGTTGGGATGTGCACTAGATGGATGTGAAGTGAGTTTCTTCACAAAAACCTTGAGGAGGAGATTTATATGGAACAACCACCAATGCTCATTCAAGATTCAACCTCAATTTTTCAGATTTAGGAAATCCCTCCATGGTCTTACATAGACCCATCATTCTTATTATTATTAGATGAATTCCTTCCTCACAACTATAGGTTTCACTTAGTGTCATTCAAATCCTATTGTATACCTCTTGCAGTAGGATGATTCATTGTTGATACTTGTACTTTATGTTGATGATTTTTTTATCATTGAGGTCTCTTCATCTACTATTACAATAATAAATTCATATTTGCAAGGTATATTTGACATGAAAAACTGTGGTTTACTACATTACTTCCTTAGTATTGATATTTCAGACTTTGACTTAAGGATCACTCTTGCATAGCCTAAGTATACTCTTGATCTACTTGATTTGTTTCACATGATTGATTGTAAGCCATCTCTGATTCCATTTCTATATAGAGTCAAGCTTGAGGCTGACTTTACTACACCATTGGTTGATGCAACCTTGTATTGATAACTTTTTGGTAGTATCATCTATCAGAATCATACTAGATCCAATATTTCATATGTAGTAGGTATGGTTTTAAGATTCATGTCTGGAGCCTCATGAGTTACACCATAAATTAGTTAAGTGGATCCTTCACTACTTTCATTGTACTCTCAGGTTCAAGATTCATTACATAGTTTGATGGGTCCAAATATTAGCTTATTTTTTGTTGTTTTCATACATACTTTTAGACACTTTTAGATATATTTCCTAGACAAGACTCCTATATTATACTGCCTTTTCATACTTATTATGTAGACTTGTACCTAAAATATAATGATGGAAATATGGTTATGACATAATAGTACTGTATGGTTTATACATATATATGTATGAAATGTTGATGGAATGTTATGTTTTAATTGTGATAGTTAGTCTTGTGTACATGATTTACAAAATTAACCTTTTTTCAGCCAAAGAGGAACTGTAGCATGTAGTAGTTGCATGGTGAGCCCACGACAAAAGGATGACTAGGACAACAAAATAGGGGAGTTCCAAATTAAGCTAAATGTGATGATTGCTGATTAAAGACACCTGATGGAGATTGAAAATGCATATTTATGACCAGTTAATAAGCTTGAAGTAGAAGGATCCTTTTACTGATAGGATTTTGCCAAATGTTTGTGTGTTTACATGCAATTCTATTTTACAGAGTTTTAGTCCTATTAGGATTCTTCTTTTTAGTAATGATTTGAATAATTCAGTCTTAACTATATACTTAGATATTTATGAGTGGAAGTTAATGATAACGGTTAGTTATTTCTTTGAATAAGACACCCTCAAGCTTGTATATAGCCAATGGTTGAGTCCTTAGGTCAGCTAGTTGTTTTTTTAGTTTTCGTATTATTAGTTATTTTTAGTTTCAAGACATTATGAATATTTAGAATGATTGAATACAATTTGTGAGAAGATCTTGTGTAAATATTTCATGATATGTAATGAATGAAGTCAATTTCACTGAATGAGTAGAATCTACTAGTTAGATTTGGTTTCAGTTAAAGTGAGAACAACCACTTGAACAGGCCACTCAAGGTACTGTTCTTCACTTCATTTTCCAATTGTTGATTTCTATTTAAAAGTTGTTTCCAGTTTATCATTACTTCATGAACATGCATACAATGGATAACCAATAGTACTCCTGAGGTTAATTTAGTTGAGTCATTAGTTTTTATCAGTTTTGTGTTGATACAGTAATGTTTTATTAGCAACAGTTAAGTTACAATCCAAGTTGTACATACCTGTAGCCACTAGTTCTGATTTATGTCTTCTATTGTTTTGCAATTCTGTGAATTTCCAACAAATAGAATCACTTGAATAGAATAGATTAGGTATTTTCAAGTCTTTGGAGGCACATACAATGCTACACTATCACAAGTTTACAAACCTTGAGTTGAGATTTTAATGTAGTCTTTGCAATGTTGAGTGGGTTGTTCAGTCAAATAAACCTCTAAATTGTGTAGGTTCTACCAAGTTCACAATACATTAGTTTAGACTACATTTTTGGCATCATTGTCGAGGATGGTGTTATCTTTATAGACTTATTTTTACAAGCTTTCATAGTTTACATTTTGTTTTCAACATTAGGACCATTAGACTTAATATTTTTCAACACCAAAAGTTACACTAACATTGTGCAAGACCACTGCTATATAAAGCCATATTTCATGTATCCGAAGGCAGAAAAATTCTTTGGGTAGATTCCTTCCCTCTTCACGCCAAGAAGCTATAGTAGAAATTAGTGAGCCTAGTACTCAAAGCGAGGGTAATACTAAAGAATAAACTTCCCTATCACCAACATATACTACACTTATAGAGGGAACATATCGAACCACGGGGGATGCAATGGATGATGATTCTAAATGTGCAACATTTGAGTTTCCAATCACTAACCAGGAAAGGGCTACAATGCTGAAGAATATCCCTCCTTCATCCTTACCAATATTTTATGGGTTAATGACTGAGGACCCATATATATTTTTGTTTGGATTTAATGTCCTATGCAAAAGTTATGGTTATACTTCTAATGCTCATAGGCTCAAACTCTTTCCTGCAACTCTAAAGAATGTAGCCCTAGGATGGTTCATGAGATTAGGTAGGGATGTTGTTCCTAATTGGGACACCATGAAGACATTATTCTTAGAGAAGTATCAAGACTATTGTAGGGGACCTGATAGGAGGAAAGATGACATTTTTAGAATGTTGCAAAAGGATGATGAGCCATTTGAAGATTATGTAGAAAGGTTTTAGTTTGCTTTGAAGAAAAATCCACAAAACAAGTTGTTTGAAGAGTCCCTCAAGTTATTCTTTTTGAGGGGAGTCAATGATGACTGCATGGATGCCTTGAACCTCATTAGACAAGGAGATATTTCACAAATATCACTTCAAGACATTTGTAAGGTCTGTAGGAATTATTTCAAGACCTTCACTAAAATGTTGAGAGGTGATAGGACATCCACTATTGGTAAATCATCTGCAAGGGTTTCAAAGATATAGTTAAGCAACCTATTGTCCAACATGAAGGAGGAAATTATCAACCATTTAGCAACTCAATTGGATACTCTCCACATCAAGAAGAAGTAGGAGGAAGCTAAGGCCATGCTCACTAAATACTGTCCAAGCTGTAGGAAAAGAAAAGAAAATTGTAAATGCAAGAAAGGGCTAGTATCCAGCAAGATAAAGTTGAGAAACCTAATTTTTAGCCAATTGAAAAAGATGATTGACAACTCTTTTATATAGCACAAAGGAGGCCATGGAAAAAATGACAAGGTATGCCACAAGACTCCCTCAAATTTAATTCATCCTTTCCTATTGGGAATCAAAAAAATTCTACTTGGAACTCTTAGCCTTGACCAACAAACCAAAATCAGTTGTAAAACCCTCAATAATGGCCATATCAAAATCAAAACTAGTAACAACCAAATCCTTGAACACAAAAAAATTTCCAAGGTTCCAATTACAATCCCCAATGGCCAACACATCAAAATCAGTGGGAGCCTTAGTGGCAAAAAAGCTAGCAGTGATAGCAACAAAATATAAATTATTAGCAACCTATGCTTCCACCTCCACAACAAAAACAAGCTATTATGCCTCCATAAAATCCTACATATCAACCACCCAAGAAACCACCAATACCTTCCCAACCTACCTAACCCTAACACTAAGCTTGTTCAATAGGTTTATACTAATGAATCTATGCAATACCCCACATATGGGGTAGAGGTGAGTGATGTCCACCTCAAATCAGGAAAAAA
Source organism: Sequoia sempervirens (assembly GCA_007258455.2). Taxonomy (NCBI): domain Eukaryota; kingdom Viridiplantae; phylum Streptophyta; class Pinopsida; order Cupressales; family Cupressaceae; genus Sequoia; species Sequoia sempervirens. The sequence continues at coordinate 148,878,045 of VDFB02379711.1, read as the reverse complement.
ACTTGTTGGACCTTCATCCCCTCAAATTACAGAGATGAAGGATGAGGAACCTGCACTTGAAGCTTCAAACAAACCACCTTTCGGACCTGAGTCAAATCAGGTACAATAAACTACCTCAAGTCCAAAACCACCTTTTCCTGAATGCCTGGCTATTCAAAAGCATCACACACAGACTGAGAAAAATATCTTAGGTTAACTAAAGGATGTGAGAATCAAGATTCCACTTATCCAAGCTATCAAAGGCATCCCTATCTATACCAAAATTGTAAGGGACCTATGTCTTAAGAAACCAGGAAGAGAAAAGAAGGATCCTTAGATAGTCCATGTCTTGGGAAACCTTGTAGATATCATGCTAGGGAACATAACTATCCCTAAGTATACAAACCCTAATAGTCCAATAGTGGATGTTAAGATTAATGGGACCCTCATCAAGAGTACTTTGATAGACTTGGGGGAAACAATAAATGTTATGAAAAAATAAACAATGCAATTAGTTCAGTTAGACAACCTTAGGCCTACACAAACTGTTTTACAACTAGTTGATAGGTCAACAGTGAAGCCTAAAGGAATCATTGAAGAATTAGTTATTGCATTGGATTCTTGGGAATATCCTATTGATTTTATAGTTCTATAGCCAAAGGTTAATCTTGCACCTAGCTACCCACTCATCCTAGGCATACCTTGGTTAGCTATAGCCGATGCATTCATAGGTCATAGGTTTGGAAATATGATAATATATAATGGGACAATCACCAATAAGTTGATTCTCTATCCTCTAGCACAACGTTATGCTGAACTTGAGCAAATTATTTGGCCCACTTTTAATGAGGAAGATAACTATTCTTTGCAGCCATTGATGATCGTAGAATGCAACCCTTTGTTGGATGACTAGGATGAAGATGAGATTATTGATCACATAATCTAGAATGACTGCGGTAGGAGCCTGTAGAAATAGGCTCATCTCACATGCCTACAAGACCCCTTGAAAAGTATTGTACCCACCAATTCCTCAGAAGAAGTATCTGAGATCTTCCACTCCTTACTGCCACAACAATGTGTACCAATCATTCCAAGCCTTGACCTCTCATTCGTGCAAGAATCATCTAAGGAATTAGAAGTCATGCCAGGAAAAATGTTGAATATAAACAATGCCTTGATTGAAGAACAACATAATTCCTTGCACACCATGTTGCAGGCACACTCAACAACATATGCATGGGATTTCCATGATATGAAATGCATTGATCTTGATTTATGTATGCACATGATTTATATCAATGATGGTTATAGACCCATTAGGCAGCCTCAAAGACATATGAACCCTGCTTTGAGAGATATCATGAAAGTTGAACTTCAAAATCTTCTTGATGTAGGTTTTATCTATCCCATATCTAATAGTGAATGGGTCTCACCTTTGGTAATTGTTCCTAAGGAAGGTGAAAAATAGAGATTTTTTTGTAGATTACAGGGAATTGAATACAACCACTAGGAAAGATCACTTTACATTGCCCTTGATAGATCAAGTGCTTGATTCTCTAGCTGGGAAGAAGTACTTTTCATTCTTAGATGGTTTCAGTGGCTACAATTCGATAAAAAATTCTCCAAAAGATTAGGACAAAATTGCATTCACATGTCCTTGGGGGACTTATGCCTACTCTGTTACGCCCTTTGGGTTATGCAATGCTCCAGCTACCTTTCAAAGGGCAGTACTCAACATCTTTTTTGACTATGCACATGACTATATGGAGATATATATGGATGATTTCACTACATATGGTGAAACCTATGATGAAGCCCTTGAAAATATGGAAAATGTGTTAAAAAGATGTAAAGAACACAACCTATTACTCAGCAAGAAAAGTGTTTTATGATGATGACACAAGGTATATTATTAGGGCACTTTATATCCAACGCAGAAATTCAAGTTGATCGACATAAAATAGAAATTATATCTACCTTACCTATTCCAAAAAAGTAGAGTGATATTAGAATTTTCCTAGGTTATGCAGGCTACTACAAGCGGTTTATTAAAGATTTCAATAAAATTGTTGCATCATTATTTGTTTTGTTGAGTAAGGAAATTGAATTTGAATGGAAATTAGAGTGTCAACACTCTTTTGAAGAGAAAGAAATCCTTGACTCAAGAATCTATTTTGAGGGGACCTAATTGGACTGTATCTTTTCATATGCATACAAATACTTTAGATTTTGCTATTGAAGTAGTTTTGGGTCAGAAAGAAGGAAATAAAGAGTATGCAATTTACTACATCAACAAGAATCTTCAAGGAGTAGAGTTGAACTATACTGTTATAGAAAGGGAGATGCTTGTAGTGGTGTATGCTATCAATAAATTCAGGCACTATATTACTGGTTATTTAGTCTTTACAGACCATACAACAATCAAATATTTGATGAACAATCTAGTAGTTGGGGGTGATTAGTAAGATGGTTGCTTCTTCTACAAGAATTTGACATTACCATAGTGGACAAACCTTGTAAGGCAAATGTAGTGGTAGATTTATATCAAGATTTCCAAAATAATCAACTAAAGGAGTGGTGGATGATTCATTTCAAGATGAACACTTATTTTCTCTAAATGTAAATATACCCTGGTCTGCTGATATTGCCAATTATTTGGTAATGAGGCAGATTCCACCACACTTTTCTCCAAGGGAAAAGAGATAGCTGGTACACAAATGTTTTTGATACTCCTAGGTATCAAGGTATTTATTTTACATCGGTCCTAACAATATCATGAGAAGATGCATAAGGGAAGATGAAATCTTTGATATCATGAAGGCTTGCCATGATGAGCCTTTAAGATCCTCACAATCGACTATTATTGACCAAATTTACACAAGGATGCTATTAAGTACACCAAAAGTTGTGATAGGTGTCAAAAAATGGGAAGACCAACAAGGAGTGATGAAATTCGATTGCAACCTCAGTTAACATTAGCACCTTTTGACAAATGGAGTTTATATTTTATTGGACCAATCTCACTTACATCAAACAACAAGGAATACATTCTTGTTTGCACTAATTACTTAACTAGGTGGGTAGAAGTAAAATCCTTGTAACTTTTTCCAGAGATGGTAATGTGACTAAATTTTTATATGGTAATCGTAAGGAATTATAGAAGAAGGAACCTCACTCAATGTATAATTTTATAGCCATGCTTCAAAGGGTACATAGGTACATAACAACTGGTATTGATAGAGGAATATACTAGATGCCACTTACATTTCACCCACCTATGTTGCTCTATCTGATTCCACACTGGACTAGGAAGAAGGGTGAAGAATGTGAGAGAGTTGGGCATATCAGAGTGAGTCAAATTTCAGAGTGAGTCAACTTTCAGAGTACAGAGGTTTTTATTTGAAACAAATCTAGGGAGTTACGTTGTTATGGACCTGAGGCAGATTACCTTATAGTACAATCAATACCCCTAGTGTTTTACTTGGGGACAAACAAAAGGCTAGTTGGGGGGAGTGATGGGTCCAGATATCAACTCATTTTCTGTTATTTTCATACATACTTTTAGATAATTTTAGATATATTTCCCAGAAAAGACTCCTATATTGGACTACCTTTTCATAATTATTATGCAAACTTGGACCTAAAATATAATGATGGAAATATGGTTATGACATAATAGTATTGTATGGTTTATACATATATATGTATGAAATGTGGATGGAATGTTATGTTTTAATTGTGATAGTTAGTCTTGTGTACATGCTTTGTAGAATTAACCTTTTTGCAACTAAATAGGAATTGTAGCATGTAGCAGTTGCATGATGATCCCGCAACAAAATAATGACTAGGACAACAAAATAGGGGATTTCCAAATTAAGCTGAATGTGATGATTGTTGATTAAAGGCACTTGATGGAGGTTGAACATGCATATTATGACCATTTAATAAGCATTGAAGCATAATGATTCCTTTATTGATAAGATTTTGACAAATTTTTGTGTGTTGACATGCAATTCTATTTTACAGAGTTTTAGTTCTATTAGGATTCTTCCTTCTTTTTAGTTATGATTTGAATATTTTTTTGTTAAAAGGTGCAATGTACCCATATTATTAGGGGTAAACGCTTTTGACCGGAGCTATGAAATGGGTACAAGAAACCACAAGAAACTATCAAACCCGCAAGCTCAATGGCCTGGCAAAGGCACAAGGCCTACGAGCACTTTGGCCCAGCGAGGGTTTGAACTCTGGTGGTTGTCACTACAACCAAGTGACTTGACCATTGAACCATGCCCATATCATCTATGATTTGAATAATTCAGTCTTAACTATATGCTCAAATATTCATGAGTGTAAGTTAATGATTATGGTTAGTTGTTTCTTTGAATAAGACTCCCTCGAGCTTGTATATAGCCAATGGTTGAGTCCTTAGGTTAGTTACTTGGTTTTTTAGTTTTCTTATTATCCATGATTTTTAATTTCAAGACATTATGGATATTTAGAATGAATGAATATAATATGTGAGAAGATATTGTGTAAATATTTCATGATATGCAATCAATGAAATCAATTTCACTAAATGTGTAGAATCTGTTAGTTAGATTTAGTTTCAGTTAAAGTGAGAACAACCACTTGAGCAGGTCACTGAAGGTACTATTCTTCACTTCATTTTCCAGTTGTTTATTTTTATTTAAATTTTTTTTCTAGTTTATCATTACTTCATGAGCATGCATATAATGGTTAACCAGTAGTACTCCAGAGGTTAATTTAGTTAAGTCATTAGTTTTTATTAGTTTTGAATTGATATAGTAATGTTTTATTAGCAAAAATTTATTTACAGTCCAAGTTGTAGGTACCCATAGCCACTAGTTCTAATTTATGTGTTCTACTATTTTGCAATTATGTATATTTCCAACAAATATAACCACTTGAATATAATAGCTTAGGTAGTTTTGAGTCTTTGGATGCATATACAATGTTGCACCATCACAAGTTTACAAACCTTGGGTTGACATTTTAATGTAGTCTTTACAATGTTGAGTGGATTGTTCAGTTAGATAAACCTCTAAATTGTGTAGGTTCTACCAAGATTACAATACATTAGTTTAGACTCTACATAGTTGACACAAAGGTTGAATTGATTGGATACATAGATTTAGATTGGGATAGTGATAATCAAAATACAAGTCAACTTCAGGTTATAGTTCCTCACCAGGTTCTAGTCCTATGATTTGGTTTAGCAAAAATGAAAATGTTATTGATTTATCATCTATAAAGGAAAGGTATAGGGGAATTGTCAACATAATTATTGATTCTATTTGGATTTAAGGAATTTTCATTGAGTTCCACATTCCATTTAGACAAACCACAATCATCTATTGTGACAAATAGAGAACCATCTAAATATAGATTTGGCCCAAAAACCATGAACCAAACACATAGAAATTCACATGAATCATATTTGAGAGCTTATTCATGGTTAGATCATTGATTTCACTTTTTTCCAATCTTCAAAGAAATTTGTTAATATTTTTACCAAGAACAAGTTCATTCATCTATGATCTCTTCTTGGGGTATAATATACTTCAGTAGAAGCAACATCTTTAAGGGACTTTCAAGTCCTCTTCTCCTTCTTTTCTCTCTTTTGGGGGGATTTTTTTCCATTGAGTTTTCTCCTCTTCTTCATCATATGAGAGATTGCATTGTACTTGGGTACCTCATCAGGCTTAGGTGTGGGACCCAGTTTATATATGCCCACCTAAGCTATGCTTAAGGGGGGTGTTATTGTAGATATTATCTCATTATCATGCAAATGGATAACTCCACATGGCTTTAATCCTACTTAGGTGTCATAATTAGTGGGATACAACTTGCTATTTTTTGGCAAGTCTCATGGAATTAGTGTTGGGGATCTTAGGCAGGATTGAAACAATAATATAAACAAATTTAAGAAATTATAATGTAGATTTGAATGGCATAACAATGAATGAAATTACACAAGCATAAAAATAAATATTAATGTGTTCACCTTTTGGGCTAGATCCATATATAACAACTATTATAGTTTTATTAAAATTTCAACAAAAATATAGTTACATTCACCTACAACAATATGTTGTGAACACTTCAAAAACTCTGTAAATTTCTTCACATGTTGATGCATGTTCTCAATGAAAACTACAACTCCTCAATTTCTTCATGAGCAACTTGATGTGTTCATCCAAAACAACCTATGATTGTAAAATTTCCAGATGTGCAACCATGCCACTTCACATGCCATTTCCACAACATGAAAAAATAATTATTTTGAGCAGTTTCCAAAACCATTTTTCAATAGAATTTATTTACAAAAATCCCTTTATAAAAATAATGAATTTTTTCTTCAGGGAGGAGGGGCTCTGCCCCTTACACTCCCCCATTAATTAATTTTGGGAAAAACCACATCAAGAAAAGAGGCCAAAATCTTAACCTAGAGCATGATCAAGCTACACATACCAATAGTTAGCTCAACACATGTTGCTAACCTTGAGGAAGTTAACTCACCATAAGTCTCAGTTAGTGGGATTTGATTTCCTATCCTTCTATTATTTTGGGTGGTGGTTTCTTCCCTTTATCCTATGTTTACATATCATTTCATATGTTAATACAATATTGTTGGATCCATTTTCATTTGATTTTCATATTTTATGTTTTTATAACTTATAGGGGTGTGCAATTTCTTAATACTCGTTGCTTGATCGATACTGACATTCTATCCAAATCATTCTGGCATTCTCACACAACATAATCAGTAATTTTTTAAAAAAGTTACACAAAGGGGTCCGGGCCATAAAAGAAAAGGCTAACAAATAATTGCAGATGTGGCTGCACAAAGGATATAAACAATTGGTTGCACTCAACCGTCTTCCAATGTGAGAAGGTAATGTATGTGTTGATGGTCAAAACAACACAACAACATTAAACATAATATTACTATTCTATTTCTCTTGAAAGAGAAACATAACACATGGATATCTAACTCCCAAGGTCTTGGTAATCAGTTCTCGACTATGCTGATTTAACTCAATGGTTGATGTAACTATAATGTTCAAGGGGCCTGCTGGTTTTGAGCTTCTGGATTGTTATAAGATCAAACATATATTTAAACCTACTTTAACCGGTGGTTTTAAAGAAATAGAAAAAGATAGATCAAAGCTTTTAAACTGAAGAAAATGTTGATTCATCCAACTTAATCAGACTTGTTACCTTCCAAGGAATTCCTAAACTAAAATTACAAAATAAAATTAACTTGTAATTAATACACAATTTCATTCACTCACAGTGCAAACTTCAACAGTAGATTGCAAATCACCATTTAAACAAAACATAAGATAGAATTTCATTCCTTGAAAGCTTTCCAAATCAAATAATTAACCCAAGATAAATACCATTTTGGAGCGCAATATGAAGTACATTTAAATCTGGCTACTTATATTGTTGGTGAAACAGATAAACAACATTTACAAATCTAGCAAGATCACCAGTGTATAGAAAATCCATGTCTTCGAATTATCTCCATCTATACTAAGAAAAACTGGAAGATACATCACTTCCTTCTACTGAACTTAACTCCTACTCTACTTTTGCTTTGGAGTTTATCTACCTTCTAATCCTAACTTGCTAATTCTTAACCAAAAAAAAGAAGATGAAAAATAAGATCCTATTTATCTATCTTAAGAAAAATCTCTCTATGTGTGTGTCTCTTTTTTTTTACAAAGAGGCAAAAGTGTCATATATACCAACGTGCCAAAAAGGAGTCAGCCCCATTTTTAGGGTTTACAAAATAAGTCGGTTACAGAAAGGTTGGCCCTAGAAGATTTTTGGAATAAAGTCAATGATGCATTAAATGTGCATACCCTGTTCATGTCAATGAAATATCTCCCTTAGGAATGGCCTTCAAATCTTTTGCAACCGTCGCATTAACTTGCAGCCCTCGTGTTTGACCTCGAGACTTCTTTGCAGAGCTGCTTTGAATGTTCTGAAGCACTATCATTAATGTCAATCTACTTTTTCTAGTAGACATCCCAACTGTCATTAAGATTCGCGGCTTCTTCCTTTCTACTTTCCTCTCATTCTAGATCTTTCTACAAGTTGACCCCCTTGAGAAGCAACATTTGAATTTCCTGTCTAGATCTTTACAGACAAACATCACTGTTCACCGAACCGAGTCATCATCTTCGATCACAGAGTAGATCCATACCACTCATAGTTTGTTGATATTCTTCACAAGAATGGTCACAATAGTCCAACTGCCAATGGTTCACCTTCAGCTTCCTCTGATTGGTTGAACAGATACCATGTAGGATCCTCAGTCGGTCAAAAGTTATTCAAACAGAATCACATGTCGGTGAGACACTAGCCGTGTCTCCCCAATGCTACAATGCTCCACTGGCACCATTGGCATAACTTACAACCATCGACAAGAGTTCATAGCGAGCTGCAGGAGTCATACCGATATCCAAGACCATCACCCAGAATATCACTTTCGGCAAGAGGTCATACCAAAAGCACCTGACAGTAGATATCACTTTGACCAAATCATCAGCAAGAGTCTCGGTGATGCTCAACATGAACACATCCATCAGAAAGACCAACAAGTCAGAACAAGGTCTTAGCGAGCCTCTATGTTACACCAAAGTGTCCTTTCGTTGATGAGACTTCCTCAGTCCGCAAGACTTCCAACGAGCCTTCAGGTCACACCGAAGAGTTAAACCATTGGCGAGACTTCATCAGTTGGCAAGACTCTTCAAAGGTCATACCTCTCCTCGACGCTAGCTATCGCCAAGAGTCTTACCAAAGCCATATACCCATCGGCAAGACCACAACCATCAACAAGACATCATACCGAGTGTAAACCATTTGACCAAGAGTCTCCTCGATGACAACCTTGTGAAAAACTGTCGGCGAGAGTTCTCCCCGAGTGGAGAGAGATAGAAAAATCACATCGATTGAAATGTCTTGGCGACCTAAGCATTTCAAATGAATAGAACACAACTGCTAGTCAGCAAGACTTCTAGAGGGTCCCACCAAATTTATTCTTTCAGGAGTTTTATACCAAATCTGATTGAGGCACACTTTCCAACAGACTTCCTTCAGAAACAACATCAGATGTTCTCGACATGCTTTAATCCTGCAAAACAATGCCTTCATTAGTCCTCAAAAGCATAGAAAATACATCACTCTTCGTCCTACCTTTCATATATCCTTAGGAAAAAGAAACCCAACTCTGGCGGAGGTGGAACCAAATCCAAACCAGAAACACACTTTCCTTTAATACCGGCGGGGGTAGAGCCAAGATGAAACCGGAACCGGGATCGGAGTCGGAATGGGAATGGGAACTGAACATGGAAATAACCATCATTTCCAAGTACAACCCACATTCCGGCTTTGCGTCTGCAAAAGGTAATGTAACCCGGGGAACGTAGCAAGGCGGGGGTGGAGTCAGAACCAAACGGGGAAAACAAAACTTTTCAAAAGACCAAATTCCAAATCCATTCCGAACCTGTCCCCGCAAAGAGAGAAAACAAGGGAAAAACACAAAAAAAAATGCAAGCGGGATTAGAGCAAAAACTGATCTCGGATGAACCACAACAGGGGCGGGAACGGAACCAAATCCGACACTGAAACTTTTCCAAGTTTCAGGTTTAGATTCCATCCCGATCCCGCCTCCGACAACATATAAAGAGATGACAAAAAAGGATGAAAAAGAAAAAGGGAAGGGAAGAAAAACACCCCACAACCAAATGAAGGGAACAAAAAGGAAAAACAAATGAGAAAGTTTGGCAGAACCGGGACCAGAATGGAACCAGAACCTGGAACTTAGAAAAGTTTCAGAGTTCAGTTTCATTCCGCATCCCGCGTCCACCAATACAAAAGGAACAAATGCAAAGGGAACTGGCGGAACCAGAACTAGATCGGAACCGGAACCTGGAACTTAGAAAAGTTCCAGAGTTCGGTTTCGGTCCCGGTTCCACATTCGCCAGAACAACACCGAAAATTCCCAAGGCAAAAACAAAAGAGGTGGAACTGGAATCGGGAACGGAATGAAAACCAGAACTTGGAAGGAATTCCAAGTTCGGTTTCAGTCCTGGTTCCATGTTCGCCAGAAAAAAAAAAACAAAAAAATGCCTAAGGCAGAAAACAAAAGGGCCAAAGGAAACAAAACAGAACAAGGGGAGACCTATTTTAAACAAGTTTAAAATGGGGTGGTTATGCAAGGCATAACAGTATGCATGAGAGAATACTATGTAGTCATGCAAGTGATAAGTGGCATAGCAAAAGGAGTGAAGGATGGTAGATTCTAGAACAAGAAGAGGGGTCGTGGTTGTAAGATAATTGAAGGAGTGAAGGTAGAGGTTTACAACAACTATAAAAAGATTGAAAGACAATCCAAGATTTTGGAGTTGAGAGAAGATCATGGGAATAAAATAACTGTGGTGAATTGGAAAAATCACGAAGGAAAAAAATACATAATATGGATGGTGGAAAGAGGTCACGAGACTTGATGAAAGAAGAGTTGCATGTTAAATGCCAATTTGAAGATAGGATGGCTACAGTGGAATAGTGTAATGTTTTAATTATGTTAATATGAATTTGGGTATTTAAATTCTAATCACTTTCAATTGTTCATTGTGTTAATTTGAGTTTTCATTTAAATTTTATTGTCAAATGTAATTGTCAATCAAATGATGGATTGATAGCGAAATTGGAAATCTGGTAATCGGTGAAATCAAATTGTATTGGAATTAAATAGTGGCATGGGTTTGAGAATGCATGTCATCACAAACTAACCATTGATGGGGCTTTGAAAGGAAGACTAGGTCTCTCTAGGGCTAAAAGCATCAGTGAATATTCAATAGGGAACCTAACAACAATTGTATCAAAGAAAATAAAAGGGATGAATAATGAGGCTAAGACACATGCATTATTGATAGTTCTTCAAACATGCCTCTGATTCAAATTAAAAAATCATTTAAATAGATGAGGGTTCGATGTTCATCATTACTCAATTAAAAAATAATTATATTTTACCTCAAGTTTGGTCACATATCAATTATTTCAATTCCTTCATGGTTCAACACACTTACAGAGAAGCCAATATGACACTGAATTATTTGGAAAATTATGCCACATATATAATCTATGAAAATAAAACTAGAATTCTTGTGAATTATTAGGAAGAACTACACACTCACATTTATATCAAACATGGCATCAACTCTAACCTCCATGAGGAATGATCCAAATGAAGTAGGATTACAATGCAAACAAGATGGAATAAATTCCCTTGATAAATCTACTCTCACCATTATGAGATGGGATGGTAAGGTAGGGAACAATATCAAAGCATTTCAATGTTAAAACTCATCTCGACCTATCATAAAATGCAAAAACACCATGAATACATGTGTTCAATTAACTAGTGAGACATAAGAAATGGATTTTATTAGGACTGTCTTGGAATGGAGGCTCAAAAAGGTGTTGAAAACTTAGTTGGGTAGATAGCATTGCATGTCTCAATGGTTTTTAAGAGAAGTTATTTTTCATAGACCATAGATACTAGGTGAATTTTTATATATCATCAATAGTTGTTGGAATTTTTCTAGACCTTGGAGAGAAAAAGGAGATGGGGAACTCGATGGCCAATCTGATGGTGAAGAAACATATGCTCAAAAATCTAAATAAAATGTTGTAGATTACTACTCTTGGACTTGGATTTCTAATTGGAAATGGATATGTAATGACCAATAGATCCATAATTATTCAATGGAAGCCATTTATTACCACCAAAAATCCATTGATAGGGGTAAGGAGGTGAAAATAAATAAATCATGGACTTCCTAAAGAAGGTCATGGGATTAAGAAACGAGTTTGGCATATAATAGATGATATACCTATTTACTAACAACTTGGTGGAGGATAGATAAATGTAAGGGATCATATATATTTTATATTGTTATAGATTGATAATATGTAAAATATATCTAAATTTAGGGAATTTTGTTTATATTCTCTAATATTGTTATAACTTTAGTATTTTTCTCAACCTAAAAAGCTAAAATGCTAAACCTTTTATATCACAGTTTAATGAAATGGGAGGGGTCCCCATGACTATAGTTTATATAGGAAAAAATTAAAATGCATGAATATAATCACATACCTTATAGTATATCGTATTAAGAAATCATATTATTACTATTATTTGTGTGAGAATACTATCATATTAATATTATTTCAACATTTGATATGAGTTTGTCAACATAGTACACATATGTTGCTAGAGAAAATTTTAATTTTTTTTATTTTGGTTTGAATGAGAATGGATGTAGACAACTTGGGAGGGCATGTGGCCTCCCTTATTCCCCTTGATTTTCCTAACAATAATTTGGTTAGTAATTTAGTTGATGAGATCAAATCGGGTCCTATGTGGTTAGCTTGGAGCATGTTCCTACTATTTTCAAAGTCATCAACTCACTTGAAGCGCTTATGTTATCATAATATTCTAATGGTCATGGCTTGAAATTACCAAGTTATAAATGTTGATTTGATTATCTCAAAGATGGATCAATAATTTATTCTCCTTCCATCCTAACATTGACCTTTTTTTAGAAATGGGCTTTTGATAAATAGAATCCAAAAGTTCAATTGTTGGTTAGTGCTTTTCTTGGTGGTTTTTTTCCTTCAAAAAGAACTCCTTAAGGTTCTAGTAGGAGAACCTTAGTTGTTTTGAAAGAATAGTCTTTCAATTTGAAGGAAAAAACTAGATTTTGACCCTAACACTAACCAAGTGGCAACTACCCTTGTTTTGGTTCATCTCCTTGGTATTCCCATCAAGTTTTTGATGAAGATGTTTTCATCTAGATTGCTAATTATTTTGGTCACTTCCTCACTATGGATAAAGTCACAAAGGGTAAAATAAATTTATTTTTTTACTTACTTTTGTGTTAGTGTTTAAGTTAATAAGGTTCTCCTAACATCTATAACCTTGGAATCCAAATTGGGTAAATGGGTGCAACCTATTGTCTATAAGAATTCAAAGATATATTTTTTAAAACATTCTCAAGAAAGTCATCTTATCAATGTATTTCGATTTTTTTTTTTAAATTATGGACAATATTAAATAAAAAAATAAAATTATGGATGAGCAACTTTCTCCAAAAGGTTCTAAAATGTATCCTTTTGAAATGAAGTTATGTAAACTTCTAGATTCGCCCTCCAATATGGTTTTGGTGAATAATGATAAGGTTTCTATTCCACTTGTAGGCTCTGGTGTACTACGCTTGGGGAAATTATTGATTCAACTCAATGAAGCAGAAAATAATGAAACTTATTTTCATCAATGAATAGGTGATGATAAACAATAGTTGAAAAACTTTTCCAAAATGAGAGCTAGGTTGATTTATCATAGAATGATGAATCTATTTATACCCCCAATATGGTTGGTGATATCAATAATTTTCTACTTGAAGTTATATATTAAAAATTCTTGGTTGTATCACAATATAAACAAATCCAAAAACAAAATGAAAAGGAATATAATTAAAAAATATAAATTTTAGAGTAGGAGAATTTTTTTTCTATCCTTCACGATATAAAATCTAATTATCTTCAAGAAGAAGGTATGGAATGCATAATCTCTAATATTTCTAGTACTATTTGGGTGATGGTTTTTGTAGGAAGGGGGAAGGGTCATTCCAAGAAGAATGTCAAGAAGTCAATGGATGTTGGGGTGGACCAAAAAAGTGGAAGGCTATCTCCTAGAGAAGAAATAACAAGTGGAAGTAAAATGTAGTGCCTACCTATTCCTAGCATGTGGTGTTAGTGGGAGTATTGTATTTCGTATATGTTGAGATTTTACATGATCACATTTTGATATTATTGCTCTATATTCTAATTCATTGTTCCTCTGTGGTTATTTTATTGTTATGTTTGATTTAAATGGCAAGGAAGTGTGTGTGTGTGTGTGTTATATTGCCAAGTCCCTTGAAAGCAGATTTATGCATTTTATTTTGGAGTTGTTATTGGGATGCCTACATGATGTAGGATTTCCCAAGTGATTACTATTATGTTTTATTCATGAATATATGAATTAATATAGATGTTATAACTAAATAATATTATGAAATTTATCATTTAAATGCAATAAAATTATGGATATGATGTTGTACACCATGAGGTATTTATGTGATGATTTGGCTATTTATATATAGAGCAAGTATAATTGACATTTGCATTGAGTGGTTACATGTACTAGGTATTTCTCCACCTTGCTCCATAGGTCTGAGTATACCCCAAGGATAGTTATAAGGAGATGTCACATCAACCATTATTGTATTGCCTTACCCATCATACTCAATCTGAGTGTGAGACCCTTGCTATTTTACCCATTTTAACCTAGATACTACCATTGGTATGATTACGAATATCATAACCCTTCTTGTGGATGTCTTCTGAATGTGTGATTGATGTCTTATTAAATTTCCTATTTCCACAATTTAATTTAGTTAAATGCTTATATGGAGTTAATATTAAAATTATATGTTGAATGATAATTGGGGAATAAATTTAATCGCTTATCAAGATTCAGGGGTTATTTGTGGAGTTTCAAATTGAAGAATGGAAATATAATTTATATTAATTTTAATTAATTTGAATCATAATTCCCATAAGTAATGTGAAAATAGACCTTTATAAACTTAAATAGTAAATTGAGTGTGGAATAGAAAATTGGATTATATTTAAATGTCTTATTTTGTCTTGGGTGAAATTAGGGATTTGATGCAAGTGCTTGGAAAAGAAAATATATTTTATTATTTTATTTTGGAAAAGGAAAATGGGGTTAAAAGGGAAAAAGGCATTTGTTTTTCATTTCTATGGTTTATGTTGTGAAGAATTTGGAAAGGAAACAAAACCTATTTTCCCAAAATTATTATTTTTGTGATTGTGGGAGCAATAAGAGGGAAAATTGGATGGGGTTTGAGGCATCGAGATAGGAGGGTAGGAGATCATGCTCATGTGTGGATTTGTGCATTCGTGGGGTTTGTTCGGTGTTCTTCTCATTTCAAATTTTGGATAAAAATGAGGCAAGTTTCTAATTTATCTGCTTTTGATTGTTGGTTTCAATTTGAAAGGTTGAAAATGAATTAGTGGAATGTTACAACCTCCCAACATCTTTTATTTCATAGATTTAGATGGAGTATTGATTGTTGTGTTAAATTTTGTAGATTTTTTACCCACAAGTCATTATTATGCCCAATTTTTTGGGACTTGTGCAAAATGATTGTTTTATAGCTTAAAAGGGACGTTGGAAACTTTTATCACCAAAGATTATCTTTAAAATTTTAGTTTTTAAAACTTCAAATTTTGGTGAAATTTTAATAGTGATTTGTAAAATTCTTGGATTTTGGCATTGAAAAAATAGCTAGAAAATTTGAATTTTAATGTGAAATTGAATGAATTGGAGTGGGGGATTTGAAGTATTCTTCATGAATTCTCATTTTTGATCATTTGAGATAATGTTCAAAATTTATTTTGAATCAAATTATTGCATTATGTTTCATGCCTCTTTCGATGTTTTGGTGCTTGGTATTTTCCTCCATTGGTGGATGTGCCCAATGAGAGGTCTTGCTATGCCATTGTGTTGAAAGAATGAAGAAATTTATCATTAATGAACTGCAATTGATGTAAAAATTACATGATGGATGCCATTATTTTATGAAGGATGTTTTTAGAAGATTCATTTTACAAGAGGGTTTGATTTGCACACCAAAAATAGTCAAGTATTTTTTGCTAAGAGTCTACACCGATAGATTCAATACACAATGCCTCTAGTATTTTGGTCCACATTTGTTCACCCTTAAATATTTACTTATGTGATTCTAATATGTTGTTTATGAGTTTCAATAGCATCTTCATTTATAATTTCATCTGATTTGGATAAGTTGTTCGAAAGTTACAAGTAACAAAAGATCGACATATAAGGTTTTGACAACTTTTTGTGTAATGGCTATGACTTAACTGGTCAACACTCCATGGATTTGAGTTAGACCTTGTAGTTTTGGGAGGATGTTAATAGGTTTCAATTCATTGTGTTTTCTAGTTGGCATGACATTTTGAGGTCTACGTGTCCTATGGTGATAAATAGTTAGAGTATTTTTCTCTTAGGTCCCATGCCTAGCTGACCTAATGTATGTAAAAGGGTTGTGGAGATTAAATATGTGACACGAATATAAAAGGGAGCTATTATAGGTCCATGCCATCCTATATTGCATGTTATTTTAGGCACTAAGGAATTTTGATTTGAATTAGGTGTCGATAAGGCACCTTTTGCATGTTTTAGGGCTACATCTAATTAGGTTGATCTAATTGATGTTTGCAATGGAGTTTGATATATATACAAGTTTGTTTTGAGTTTTTGGAAATCAAACTTGAATGTGTACATGATCTGAATGCAAGCAATGATGTGAATTATTAGAGAGTTGAGCGAATAAGTGGTGAAAGTTGAGAAGAGGTGTGTGAATGTAAAGTGGGGCAAATATTAGTAATATGAGTTAGATGAAGTGTATTAAGTTAGTGTTATAAGATTCAAAGGAACTGAATCCAACATATGGTAGATGCATTTTGTATCAGTTAAATCTTGGATGTGTAGCCACAAACCTTATTTTTCTCTTTCTTTTCTTTGTGGATAGTGAGTCTGCCTAGAAATGAGCCTTTCTGTAATATCTTATAACCGGTTATAATATATTGTGAGCTAATCCTCACTGTGGTTTTTCCACATAAAAATCTTGGTGTTTATGTGTTTTGTGATTTTGTGGATGTTTTCATGCTTTCATTCCTTATAAAAATTAAATATTCCTTTGTATTTGGATGGTTAATGATTGGATGGTTTAATAGAACACCGATTTACCCCCTCTTAGTATTTCAAGTTTCGAATAATTGGTATCAAAGCTTGGATTCCTGGAAGGAGCTTGAACGCTTTGGGAAGATCTTGGAGATTGAACGCATGGCTGATAGAAAATTTACTATTCCTTTGGAAGAGATTCCTGCTATTGAATACACAAAAGAAAATTGTATGCCTGACAAAGATGGAGAACTCAAAGTTTCTCTTGAAGATCTTAACAAAGTTGAAGATGAAAACATAGATTTGAAGGAAAATATTAAAGAAGCAAATGAATGCATCAAAAAATTGAGAGAGAAAATCAAGAATTTTAGAGAAAGGCATAAGGAGGCCAATGAACAATTAGAACAAGCAAATGAAGATATCACTAGACTGAAAGTGAAAGTGGAAGAAAAGGAAAGGATTGAGGAATGTTTGAATGAAATGGTGAAAACAAAATCTAATGAATGCATGAGGCTTGAAAAAGAAGTGGTAACTCTAAGATCATAAATGGAGAAAGCAATAAGTCATGAAGATAAATTCAAGGCAAGTTCTACAATTCTTGATGAGTTGATTGTAGGCAATAAAGCATCTAAATACAAAGGTGGTTTGGGACTTGAAAAAGGTGAAAGCTCAAAAGTAGGCCAGACACCTAATGCAAACAAGATCAATAATCCAAAGAAAAATGAAGACAAGAAGAACAATGGCAACATCCAAAATCAAAGAAACAATGCTAAAAGACCTCTGGTCAGACAAACAAATGCTTAAAGTTGCCCATATTTCAATGGTATTTGTTATTCTTGCAATAAATTTGGACATAGAGCAATGGAATGTAGAAGTAGAATAAATTAGAATATTCCATCTTTTACTGGTCAATGCTTTACATGAAAGAAGTTTGGACATAGATCAAATGAATGAAGAAGTCAAATGATGAACACATATAACATTGGTAGAATGATTCAACCTTTCAATGATTACTATTATACATGCTATGGATTTGGACACAAGGCTAATCAATGCAAGTCTAGAATGAATAGAAGGAATGATGTTCAAAAGAATGTTGTATGTCACAATCGCAATGAACTTGGGCATATTGCTAAGTTTTGTAGAAATAGAAACACGAGGAAGGATAATCCGACAAAGAGAAATGAACCAATCAAAAAGATTGATCCAGTAGAAGTAAAGAAGGAAATGGAAAAGATCTAGAGAAAGAAAGAGGAGACTAAGAACAAGGATGAATCTGTGCCCTCATTCGGTGCAAATGATTCCTCTAGGAATTGAACTTAGGCATTGGATTAGGGGAGAAATAATAGATAATCAAACAACCCCTGACTGATATAAGGTGCCATGGCTTGGCACAAAGATATGTGACAAAGATGAACTATTTTAACCTTCTAAAGAAGACACCAGAAGAAAATATGCAAATACAAAGATTTGTGGAGCAATTTAGGGTCTACTATTGCATAGAGAAGGGTTTTACCAACTTTATTGTTTGTCACATTGAATGTGAATTAGGGAAGATATAAGGATTATAAGTATCTACACTTAGTCAATTTTATTCACTTTTACACATTCAGAGCAAGCAAAGCAAGTTGAAGTGAATTCAAGAGATCAAAGACAATTTGTGAAGCAGAGCATCCAAACCCTAGTTTTGGTTGAGCAAGAAAAAGGTATTTACCATTATATAAAGCTAAAATAGATCTTTTTTTTAAAGAATTTGAATTCAATAGATATGGCAACACCTACAATAGTGAATGTGAGTGAGAATCCTTGACCAAAATTCAAGAAATGTCCCATAATTTTTTTTTAGAATGACCCACTTAGAGCTTTTTCAAGCATTCCATATAGGGTTTTTCCTACATAAGACATTAGGGATTACATTCATGGGAAAATTGAAGAGTATAACCACACAAGATTTACAGACTTGTGGACAAACCAATTAATTGGAGATGATTACTAAACTAAGCTAGAGTAAGAAAACCTAGTGAAGAAGAAACTGGACATTTGACAATGGTGTCCATGTTTCATTTATGATGATGAAACTAAGTTTGTGAGAATGGCATTGAGTAGAGTGCATGAAAAATTCATATGGACTAACATGCCTGGTTTGATATCTAAGGAAGTTATAAGGGAGGTTATTGGAATTTTTGCCACCAAATCTGTATCGGTATTGAAATTTGTGAAGAACAAGGATGTGATGGAATTAACTCCAAAGCCACATTTGATCAAAGAGATGTCATTGTGAACACTATCCAAAATCCTACAATAAGATATGTAGCTATGGTTATAGGATATAAGATATACTACATCAACAAAGAGAATTCTATGTTTGCTATAACAATTAATATAGAATATGAGATGGTGGAAAAGGAAAAGGATTATGATTTGTGTGAGTTGCTCAGGTAACAACTCTTTGAGAACTTGAAGCAAACTAAAGAGAATAAATAGCCCTTCAATTTTGATTATTTCGTAGTCTTTCTATTGTTCTAATTTTTGAAAGAGCTTCCAAGAAGAAGCAATGTCATAAGAGCATACCAATATCCCATCAAATCTTGGAACACATATACAACCTTGGTGGTATGAAAGCTTAGGATGAAGCACTTACTACATTATTTGTAGTATTCTAGAAGAGAATGCATGAAATGGAGAGGATCCCTAAGTTAGTGGTGAAAAAATATGAGAAGGATATCACATTCTTGGTCACAACTAATGAATGCATCATTGAAGTTGTAGAACCCAAATTTTCTAGATTCTACCAATTGGATGTAAAAACCAATGAAAATGAAGTCAATGGTTATGTTGACATATTGTTGAAGAGTCCTAAGGACACTACACAATAAAGATATGACACATATGAAGAGAAATATATGGAAGTGCATATGGAGTTGAAGAAACCAAAGATAAAGAAAAATGTGAAAAAGATGGTAGATGAGTTTGTATAAAGGAAAGGGTTCACAAAAGAACAAGTGAGGGAAGCAAGAGTAAGAGTAGAGGGAGAAGAAAGCACAATTGGTGGGTCCACTAGACCTAGAAGATTTGGAAGAACAACTTCCACCACTCCCCCTAGTATTTAGATGCCCTCCAGAATACCACCTACCACCAAAATAATTAAGAGGAAAAAGACTAGTGCTTTGATGATAAAGGAACTTTAGGTGAAGGAGGCCACAAGGCTTGAGAAGAGAAAGAAAACTACTCTAACAACCCCCACTACTACTACCACATCAAAGAGAAGAAAAGATAAAGCTTTGAGAGAGAAAAATCCAAGTATATTATCTGAAGAAGAAGAAAATGATGAAGGGTCCTTGTTGGAAAGAAGAAGAACTGACACAAAGAGGTAAAGAGTAGACATAATTGATACCTCCGATGAAGAGGAAATTGAGAAGGAAAATCAAGACTTCAGAATACATATACATAAGAAGATGAAGGAAAGTAAGGAAAAGAAGAAAATAGATGATCCATAGCAAAAGAAGAAGACAACTCTGGAGATGCCTCACAATCCAATGAAGTTGGACACATTATTTAAAGGAATTTTGCACCATGAAATGTTGGGAGAAATAGTAGCCTTATACAAGAATGAATATGACGTGGACATAGCCACCACAATAGAAGAAATCATTAAGTACATCATCATCATTGAAGAAAATACAAAGAATATAAAGAAAAAGGTTCCAAATGATGTGTGGAATATTTTAATGGAGAGTAGAAAAGAGGAAATAGATAAAGAGGAGAAGATTAGATCAAATGCTATGGAGAAAATTGGATTCTCCTTATCTAATGCTAATAAGGTCACATTGGCCCAAGTCTATAGTAAAGAATTTAGAACTAAATAGAGAGTCACAATTTTGATGGGAAGAGAACAATATGAGTTTGAGAAAATGTAGAAGAAAATAGAAGAAAAGATCACAAACATTGCTCATAAGTATGGCATAATTCCTCTACCAACAAAGATCAAGATTCGGTAATTGAAGACATTGGAGATACTAATGCAGAGGAAAATATAGATAATACTCCTCTGAATATAGATGAACCAATGCAAGGAAAAGCTAAAGATAAGTGCTAAAGGAGAAATAGGGACTAGAAAGGAAACCACAAAGGACGACACCTCTATACCTCTGATAACACATGATTTAGAAGTATACAAGTCTACTCCTCCACTAGTAAACAATAATCAAGGCAATCCAAAGATATTTGTTCCTTCGATAGACATAGAGCAAGGTATTAGTAAAAGTGATGAGAATGATGCTGATAATGAATGAGGATAGGAAAATGAAGAAAATAAAAGAAGAGAGGATGATGGTGAGAAGGAAGGAGAAGAAAAAAATGAGAGTGTGGAAAATAAGCAAGGAGAGAAGGACAAGGACAAAGGAGATGAAGATAAAAAAGAAGATGAAGATAAAGATAAAGAAAAGACCTCTAATGAAGAAGAAAAGGTAGAGGAAGAAGAGGAAACTGATACCAAAAAGAATAAAGTAGTAGAGAAATTTGAGGAGTTACTTAATCCCTCTAGTGAATCTTCCTCTGGTAATCCTTTGAAAGGTCTTTAGTCTAAGAAATTAAGGTTCCAATCGGTAGTTTCTTCTCAGTAATTGCAATTGACCATGTAGTAGGCTAGTTTTGATTTAGATAAGATATCTCCAATTCATAAGTTGCAGCTAGGTGATGTGTTTCATGCATCAGCTAGGAAAGAAATTATTGAAACACACCAAAGGAGTGGTGAGTTAATGAATGGAGCTATAAATACATCGTAGGAGGTAACACCCGAAACTAATATTGATACATCTTTGTCTACAATGGAAAAATTTATGTTTCTAATTGATTCCTTCAAGGAATATTCCTTTGACTTAAAGTGACAAGTAGAAATAGAGGTTGAGATGAGGATTGCAGAGAAGAATTGGATGTATATTATAGAGAAGTGTGCATCTATACATAACACGGTTGAAGAGTGTTTGAAGGAAGTGTAGGCTTGTGAAGAAGAAGCAAAAAAAATATTTTTATATTGCATGAAGTGGTTGGATGCCACACAAGGTATAATTTAGATGAAATTGAGTCAATTGAGTCCCAACTAACTAATGCATCAAGTGCCTATGATCTGACACTGGAAAGAGATCATCAGACCCGGTCTGCTACAATAGACTCACATGACAAATTCTTCACCCTATAGATCTAGAAGGAAGAGATAATCAAGCATCTAGGGAAGTTAAAGGACTTGGTAAAAACAAAGCATATACCTATCTCATATGCCCTTGTCAGTACTAACAAAATTTCAAAGTTAAATCATATTCCTAGTACTTTGGAAAAAAGAGAGGACACATTGATGGAGCTTGAGTCTCAACACAAAATGCTTGTAGCATCGAAGAAGAGTTGGGAATAAGGAAAATCTACTTGGAAAGCTATTCTTTAAAAAATTTAGGGGCCAACATCTTTGGGTTGACCATTTCTATTTCTATGTATTTTTTCATTTTTTCATCTTTACAAATTCTTTTGTAAATACGCGGATGTATTAGGAGTTTTTGGTTAGGGGGAGCTAGTCTATTCATTTCATTTATTTCAATTTGTATATATTTGAGGGGGAGCATACAAAGTGTTAATAATTGCACACCCTTTTCCATTGATGTTAAAGGGGAGAGATACATGTTAATGATACATGGAGAAGTTTTGTTTTGGCACATGTTTCCATAAATGAGAAAGGGGGAGATTGTTGAAAGAATGATGAAGGTTGTCATTAATGAGTTGTCATTGATGTCAACATTACATGATGAATGTCAATATTGTATGAAGAATGTTTTTAGAAGAGTCATTTTTCAAGAGGGTTTGATCCACACACCAAAACAGTTAAGTATTTTTGCTAAGAGTCTACACTGGAAAATTTAGTACACAATGCCTTCGATATTTTGGTCCACATTCGTTCACCCTTGAAGATTTACTTATGTAATTATAATGTGTTTTTATGGCTGTAAATAGTATCTTCATTCAAAATTTCATTTGATTTGGATAAGTGGTTCGAAAGTTACAAGTTGAAAGGTTTAATGTTGTTGCTTCTATGCTTGGGAGATAGAATAACAATATTCACACTCTCTCATTCAAGGAAAACCCTATTGATCTCAACCTCAGGTGTACAAAGGAGAAAGAGATCTAGTAATAGGGTTTTCCTAGGGTATGATTGTAAACTAATGAGGGGTTCACTACCAAGCTAGGGCTTGGAAAGACAAATGAAATGCAAGATTTAATGTTTCCACCTAATTCAATGCAAACTTTCACTAAATGACCTAAAAATGCATGTAAATCAAAATAGGAAGATGAGAGATGAAATGTGTGCACCTAGAAATCTAAAAAAGATTGGATGAAGGCTTGAAATGCTAAAAACACTAATTTTAAAGCCTACTGGGACTCATATGCCAGTCTGGGAAATTTAGTCCTAGATTAGGGTTTATGGGTGGAAACTAAAATTTGGAAAAAGGGTGTTTGAAACTGCAAAAAATTGGAAAATGACCTAAACTAGGACTCACGCCAGAATTGGCATATTAGTTCAGTTAGGTTTTTCTAAAACTTAAAAGCCCGAATATAGTCCTCAATGTCTGCTCTATCCTTTCCAATTGATTTCCAAATCCGAAACCTTGATTTGCAACCTGTAGAAGTCTTCTAATGATCTTCAATGCACAGTGACAACTTTGACAGCTTTGAACACTTTGAAAACTTTCTCCAAACTTGCTCTTCAATGTGTCTTCAACCTAGACCTAAAAATAACACACTAAAGAGAGGGAAAAATGTTGTTTTGTTAGTAGAAATGGGTTTGCCTTGGTCAAACCCCATTTTGGTAATCAAACCTTGAAATGAAATGAAATAGGAATGGAGAATGATGAATGAACAAAATATGATGTTGCAAATCACCAAACCCTATCAATAAGAGGCTACAAACATGTATGAGATGGATCCAATGGATGTAGATCTTGAATCTTTCTTGAATATGATAGATATTGAATTAAATTCTACCTTGAATCATGAAACCCTACATCACAATTGTTAGCTAAAAAATTAACATGATGCATGAAGACATTGACATGATGCTTGATGTTTGAATAATGCACTAAAACACTTGATAATTAGCCCTTGAAGACTCTTGAATGCTCTTGTCAACACTTGAATGCTCTTGTGAACTCCAATGCATTAATACTTGAAGGCTTAGGATGATCTCTTGAATGCTTAGGTGAAAATGAGTGAAAAAACCTTGTATTTATACTTAATTATGCCAAATTTCATGAAATTACAACACTACAAGCCAACAATAGATCTAGAAGGATAAAACCCTACCAAGAATTTAAATTAATTTTAATTTTGGGCCACACAGGACTCATACGTCCAAGGTGGTGTATGAGTCCCATTAGGCATAAATTATGGGATCATTTTAAAAATGCTTAGAAAGGTGTAAAATCCAGATTAGGACCCAAAACCCTAGGTGGGACTCATATGCCTAAGGTGGCATATGAGTCTTAGATCACTAAATCTAGGCCACACAACCTAAAAATACCTAAAATTATGGTTGTATATTGATTTATGTCAAGATTGTCCTTAAAAAGATGCATTAAATGAGGTTTGTGGATGCAAAATAAGGCCAATTAAGGCATAAAGAAGCCTAGTTATTTATGAAAACCCTAGAAAAGTGTGACAGTGTGTTATAAAACTTTACAACACCTTAAATAAGGTATGATTAAGTTTATTTAGTTCACAAGGGCATGTTTAACACATTACAACACTAAGTCAAGGCATCATTAAGCTCAATTTTACAAGGACCCAAACAAGTGTGAAAATGTCACCAACGACTTTTTTTGACACTACACAAGTAATAGAAGATCGACATATAAGGTTTAGACAATTTTTTGTGTAATGGCTATGACTTAATTGGTCGACACTCCTCCACAGATTTGAGTTAGACCTTGCGATTTTGGGAGAATGTTAACAAGTGTCAATATATTGTGTTTTCCAATTGAAATGACATTTTGAGGTCCATGTGTCCTATGGTGATGAACAATTGGAGTATTTTGCTCTTAGGTCCCATGCCTAACCAACCTAATGTATGTAAAAGGGTTGTAGAGATTAAACATGTGATGCGAATGTAAAAGGTGTTGAATATCCAAGATATTGAGAGGGTGGGGGGTGAATTAGTATCTTCTTAAATTTTATGAATAGATACCATCTAATTATTCCAATGCATACAACAACAAAGATAAGTAAAAGCATTAACAAAACATGAAATCACATAACACATGAACACTGGGATTTTTATATGGAAAAACCAAAATGGGAAAAACCATGGTGAGTGTTAGCTCACAATATAGTATAACCAATTAGAAGATATTACAAAAATGGGGTGGCTCACTACCAAGACTCACTGTCCAAATACAAAGGCTCACTACCTATAGAATTACAATGACAAAATGGCTTACATCCAGATAATGAACTGATAAAGTACACCTAGTGAGTGCAGATTCAATGAAGCTCAGTAAACTGACTTGACACACTTCATCATATTCACTCTTCTTCACATTCACATTCACAACACAATCATCACACACTTAAAATTCTTCAAAAAATGTCCAATATATATATATGATCTCTCTGCAAGCAGTAATTAGGTCGACCTAATTAGATGCACTTCTTATTTATCAAAAATACCAACTGTCGGCTACAAGCTTTCACAAAATCTTCCCAAAAATCAATTTAGGCGCCCAACATGCTACATCTTGTCGGCATGGACCTAAGATAGGTCACACATAAATCCACATAACAAAAATTAATTCACCATTACACACCTTCATCCATTAGGTCGACCAAGGATAGACCTAATAGAAAAATTACAATCAATAGAGTAATGCCAATACACCATATGAGCATCTGAATACATGAGATCTTGAATGTACGTGCTTATAGCATCCATGCGCCATTTCCAAAAACCACAAGAAACAATAATCAATAACAAACAACTGCGTACCAAAATACTGGAGGATATACCAAAATATTGAAGAATGTAAGCATTATACCAGTTCAGATACCGGACCAGAATATCAGAACAAATTCAAACTTGATCTTGCAGTTGCAACTCATATATCATGGTGACATCAATGACAACACAAAACAACAAAATGCGATTTTCTTCTTCATTTTTCCAACAATCTCCCCCTTTGTCATTGATGGCAACATGTGCCAAAAATAATATTTATAAAATTCCTTGTTTACAACACTTCTCCCCCTAACACCAATATTCCACCATTCTTCACTCCCCCTTTGACATCAAGGACAAAGGGTGTCCCAAAAACTGAAATTGAAATCTGAAAACAAAGAAACATGCATCAACCGAAAGATGGCGAGCCTTGAAGCTCCTTAAGAATACCTTCCCATATTGATTTACCATTCTCCCAACTATCCTTTACAACAATCAACATCTTGTTTAGGGATTCCATCTCTACCAGAGTTTCTTCTGCACCATTTGAAGTATCAAGAGTCAAGTTTATCTTAAGTTTTTTCATGCTTTCCAAGGCCTTGCCAACTGAAGTGTATTCCACTCTTATAATGTCACTTAACTGATTGAATTTTCTGATAATCTCTTCCTTCTATTTCTATAAAACAAATAATTTATCTTTATGCACAGTGATGGTGTTCCAGGTTGATCTGTCTCTATCTTTGGATATATTTTAAGTACCAGAGACAACAATCAACTAGGACTCAATAGAGTCCATGAAAACCTTTATGGTTTGAGTGGTGTCTGACCACTTCAAGCAATAAGCAAGGAAAAAAATTTCTTCCATCTCACAAACTTGTACTGCATCCAAATTCTTTTTAACATTTGTGTGTGCTAGAGCACACTTATTATGCAATGCCAATAGCCTTTTCTCTACCGGTTTCTCCTCAAATTATTGTTTTTCCTTTTCTCCAAGCCTAGAGGTATACTCCTTGAAATAATATAATAGCAATCTCAAATTTTCAATAGGAGTGAGGGATGGATCAATTGATGCACTAGGTGTGACCTCATGCAATGTCTTGAGAGCATTTTCTATGAGTTATGTTCCTTTCTGATGTGTTTTAATAATCTCTTTCCTTTTGGGTGCCTGTAATGTATCTCCTAACACACTTTATGCACCAAAGACATCTTTTCCATATCTACATATCCTTCAATCATAGGAAGTTGTAGAAGTTCCCGAGGAATTATTAGCTGAAATCTGATTTGCTTGGACAACAAGCCTTTCAGAACATCATTACTGGAGGACGATTCTCTAGGATGCTTAAGAGATTTTACAATTTTCTTTTGAATTTCTTCATCTTTCCCAACAGATTCCTCATTTTTCTTTTCTTCCTCTCCCTTTTCATTCTCTTCTTCCTTCTTTTCTCCTTCCACTTTCTCTTCTTCTTCTTCTTCTTCTTCATTTTCATATTTATCTTTATCCCTAGTGTCTTCTTCATCATTTCGATCTTTTCCATTTTTATCTTGTTCTTGTTCTTCACTACCTTTTCCCTCTTCAGCATTTCCTTTTTCTCCTTCAGTGTGCTCCAGAGGAGCATCATTATGCATTTTAGGCTTAACTTCACCTTCATTCTTCTTCTTTTTTTTCCAAAGGATCATTTTCATCATCGACACCATTTTCAACATCAAAGTATTCATAGATACCTGCACTAACTGTATCAAGGGGAATATCTTCCTTAGCATTTTTGTGAACCCCAATCCTAAACCTACACAAACATAGCAAACAAACACAATGTTAGATCCATATGCAAGTTAGAACTAAGATTCCCCATGAAATTCATCTACAATGCTCAAAATAGGAAACAAATGAAGAACACAACAAAGAAATCAATTAAATCCTATTAAAGCATGAAAACACTCAATCCCATGGGGAAATTTGTGTCATTTTGATGTAGAAAATGGCCCTTTCCCAATCCCTTGTAAGCTTTGTGATGACTTGATGAAGATTGGATGCTTCCTTGATGAAATTCTTGCATAACCTAGCTATGAAAATGGAGATTTGGATGAAAATATATGATAACTTGGATGAACTTTGCATAAAATGACAACTTTGCCTCAATCTCCTCCTCTCCAAATGAGCATAATGATGTTACATTTATTGTGGCTCTTCTAAACAAATAGAGAAGGTCTTTATTTATAGATATGAAGGATTGAAGAATGCAAGATATGGAGGATGTGGGACAAAGATAATCCAATGATAAAGCACCACTTGTCATCATGCTAATGGACAAAGGTTGAGCACATTTTGGTTATTGTGCAAATGAGGGGGAGATTTGAAATTCAAAAGATGGCTTGAAGGATGAGGTGAAAGGTGAAGTTAATATCACTTGGCTCAAGAAAAGGACATGTAAGAGATTTTAAATGCTTTGTTGGATGTACAAACCCTTTTGGAGGGATTTTTCAAATTTGGGGAATATTCCAACCATTGATGCCTTTTTGAAAGTAATTGAGGATTTAATAATTCAAAAGAAATGATTTATTGAGCAAGTGGCAAAAGCTAGAGGATTTGATGGATTAAGACTAAGATTAATCAGGATTTGATTAATTTAAAGGAGATTACCTGATTTGACCATTTGATTTAGATTTTTAGATTTAAATAAATCAAAATAAGAGGAATAATGATTTTAGACTTAATTAAATAAGATTTGATTTATTTAATTAAAGAGGATGGTGTTAGCTTTAAATCAAATAAAGATTAATTTATTTAATTTAAATGAGATGACTTTAGAGATTAATTAAATAAAACTGAATTATTTAATTAAAAGAGGGACTATAGGATTAATTAAACAAAGTGATTTATTTAATTAATAGGAGATGACGACTTAATTAGATAAAAAATGATTTATTTAATTAAGAGATGAAATGTGATGAATTTAATTAAATAAAGATTATTTAATTAAATGACAAGCAGGGGAGATGATTCAGGATGAACTGGTGTTAGTAAGATTAGGATCAGGCGTATAGGATCAATTGGTTTATTTTCAATGTCTACAATTTTCAACAACAACATCTTCATCAGCCTTGAGCATGCCATATTTTTCTACTATATCCTTTATCACCTTTTTTATTTCCTTCCTTATCTCTTTATTTGATTTTTACCCCTTGTCATTAAAATATTAACCCTTTTTTTCATTCGAAACATGGTTGCACAAATCTTTTCAAAGAATTCAGATCATCTAGGGTCAGAGAAGACCCAATCTTATCAAATGCATCATTCCTAATTTTATCTCAAAGTGCAACAACCTGTGATCTGCTTTTCATCAGAGCTTCCCACATATTCTTAGGTACATCTTGCTTTATATCATCCCATTTAACTTCCAAGATGATAACATATTGAATGACAACTAAAATTAATGTTTTCTTATCCTCTTTTCCAACATCATCATAATATTTTGTTGTCGGCTTCATCATGTTCTCAAAATGTAACAAAGTATTAAGAGTATCCTCTAATTTGAAATGGGGACCAGAACTTACTGGAATGTCCTTTTCTTCTCTATAGTTCGTAGAGGCTTCATCAAACATCTTTGAATTCTTCGAATCTAGTTTGGTGTGCACATGAACACCAAATTTTTGCTCTTCCTCATCATCAGAAGACGATACAACACGCACTCTCTTAGAACCAACAACTTCCTTAAAAGCACCTTCACCAGAGGATAAAATTCCTCTTTTCTTCCTTACCAATTTTATAGCAAGATCCTCTTCCTCTTCATCCTGATCATCTGTGACGCAAAGATTTTTCTCTCTTGTATCCTTTTCTTTCTTTCCTCTCTTTTGAGGGGCCACCAGAGGAGTTCCTTTCCTCTTACCAGATCTAGTTGTAGGTCCAAAGGAAACTGGGCCTTTTTCCTTTATCACAATACTGGGTTTAATCTTTGTTGCAGGGGCTACAAAGGATTTAGCAGGAGTAGTCCTGTCAAATCTCCTCAGGCTAGATGATTCCACCTTCAACTCTTCTCCCTTATCCCTTCCAAGAGAAATTTTCTCATCAGTGAATCTATCTTCTCTAAGCTTCTTTTCCACTCTCTTTCTAATTATTAGCTTCTGATGCTCCATGTGGATCTCCATAGACTTTTTAGGATAAGTACCAATTCTGGTTTCATTAGAATCCTTCAGGTTTTTCAACAACATTTGTACATAACCCTCAACCTCTTCTTCTATAATTTCATATCCCAATGGCTAAATCAATATGGCCTAGGGTTCTACTGCTTTGATCATGCATTCATCAGAGGAAACATGAAATATGATGTCATCTTTATATTTCTCGACAATTTTCCTCGGAATCCTATCTCTCTCATTCATGTTTCTCTTAAATATAACAAAGAATGCTATTAGAGAATTTTCTTGAGCATTCAAATCACCCAGACTATGCATATAATCAAAAATTTGATGTGCCACCGGTCTGGACGAGTCCCAAAACACTTCATCATTCTTTCCAGGAAGTCTCTTCATGAAATAGAACAATAAACATATAATCAATGAATCGAATTTGAAAGCATACTTCCTTTCCTTGGTCATTCTCAAATTCTCAAGCGGCTGTAGCCGAAGAAGCTCACATAAGTCATAGTCTACACCATTGACTACCATATCAAAACCAATATAAATAGTTGTAGCCGAAACAAAGTTCTCTTTGTTGGTGAAGTACATTTTGTGACCAATCATGATAGCGACATACTTCATAGCCGGATTGGTGATGGACTTTGTTGTTAAAGATCTCTTGTCATATGTAGCTCCTGTGAGTTTCGTTACCACTTTATTCTTCACAGCTTTCAATACAGGTATTGGACCTTTATCCCAAAGGCCGGTAATAGCCCTAATCTCTTCCTTAGTTATTATGTGTGGTCGTTCAGTCCACAATAATTTATCATGTATTTTGCTTAGGAATGGCTTCACAAATCTGTTATCAACCACATAACTGAAGTTGGGAAAGTTGTTCCATTTGTCTAACCTCTTCACAAGTAGGTTCAAGTATTCAGGTTTTATCAAGAAACTATCTTCAGTAAGCTCATTTTTCCAAATGTCAATCAATTTGGTGTGGTTGAATTCCTTAGTCTTTACTCAAATATACAGTCTTGTGTCCTCAGTCGACATAACTCCATGAGGGATTGATGAGAAGGCACCCATAGGGTCATCTTCGAAAACTTTCAAGGAATATTTCCTATAAGAAGGTCTCAGTATTTCTGACACTTTAACGACTACATGGGTTTCCATTCTTCCAATTTCAAATTCAAACAACTCAAAGAACACAAACCCACAACTGTACAGAAAATTAAAATACCTCTTTCTTCATAATGAACCAGAACTAGGGTTTGCATAACTCGAACTCCAAATCACCTCAAGAACGCTCCAAAAATCTCTTAAATTTCTTTAAATGCATGATTAATCAAAATTCCTTACACATTTTCTTTATGAAACAACTATTTTCCCTAACTCGCATTAAATGCGAAAATTTCAAAAAGCTGTTGAAAAACTCTTCTCTACTCAGAAAAACCCTAATTTTCTTAGCAAAAGATCAGTCCTTCATATTTTCTTCCAGTTCCAGTTGCATAACCTCTGGCTTATCATTTCTCACAACATATCTTCATGCCAAGGAATGACACGCCAAACATCAAGGGGGTTCAAGTGATTTTATGTAAAAGCTCCCCCTAAGACCTTGCTAGGTCTATTTCCCAAAGAAATTGTCTGTACCGGATGAGGGCATAGACACATCTGTCATCTCAGTCTCTTCTTTCTTCCTCCAAATCTTATTCATTTCTTTCTTAATCTCATCTTTTTCAACCTTCTTTGCAGATTCATTCTTTTCTACCAGATTGGTTTGCTTACCCTTCTTGCTTCTGCAAACTCTTGAGATATGTTTTGGTTTGTTGTAGTTATAGTAGACAACATTTTTCTAATTAGTCTAACTTCCACTAACTCTTGTTCTGCATTGATTAGCTTTATGTCCATACTTGTTGCAAGTATAACAGTAGCCATTAAAGGATTGATTCACTCTTCCTCCATTAAACTGATTCATCATCTGGGTTCTACATTCATTTAATCTATGTCTAATTCTTTTGCATGCAAAACATTGACCTGTGAAGGGACTAGGAAACTGATTCATCCTACTCCTACATTCTATTGCCCTGTGACCAAATTTGTTGCATAAAAAACAAGTTCCATTAAAGGAAGGATACCTTTGTGCATTAGGTTGTCTCACAGGTGGTCTCCTAGCAAAGTTCCTTGAATTTCTTTTTAGCTTTCCTTCATTTTGAGTCTTCTGGTTGTGTTTAGAGTTTTCACCTCCTTCCATTCCCAAGCCACCTTTATCTTTACTCGATTTTTGTCCTAAAATCAATTCATCAAGCCTGTTAGAGCTAGATTTGAAATTGTTTTCACAGAGTTTTTCCTTCTCCAAATCCACTTTCAAGTTCACTACTTCTTGTTCAAGCTTGGTGCATTCATCATACTTGATTTGTACTAATTTATTTAGACATTCTTCAATTATTTTCTTCTCCTCTACTTGCACTTTGAAACTGGTAATTTCTTCATTAGCCTGCTTCAACTGATCAGTTACTTCCCTATGCGTTTCTTTGAAATTTTTCAATTGCTCTTTTAATTTCTGGACACATTCATTTGCATCTTCAAGATTTTCTTTCAAATCTCTGTTTTCTCTTTCAACTTTATCAAGATCTTCAAGGGTAGTCTAGAGCTCTTCTTTATCAATCATTTCTTCCATCATCAGGATCTCCCTCAAGCTATTAGGATTTTACAGAGGAACCAAGATCTAATACCAATTGTTGAATATCCAAGATATTGAGAGGGGGGTGAATCAATATATTCTTAATTTTTTTGAACAAATACCATCCAATTATTCCAATGCATACAACAAAAAAGATAAGTAAAAGCATTAAAAAAACATGAAATCACAAAACACATGAACACTAGGAATTTTACGTGGAAAACCCAAAATGGGAAAAACCATGGTGAGTGTTAGCTCACAATATAGTATAACTGATTATAAGATATTACAAAAATGGGGTGGCTCACTGCCAGGACTCACTTTCCAAATACAAAGGCTCATTGCCTACAAAATTACAATGAAAAAATGGCTTACATCCAGAGAATGAAATTATAAAGTACATCTAGTGAGTGTAGATTCAGTTCCAATGAAGCTCAGTAAATTGATTTGACACTGTTAATCATATTCACTCTTCTTTACATTTGCATTCACAACACAATCATCACACACTTACAATTCTTCAAAAATTGTCCAATATATATCTGATATCTCTGCAAGCATCAATTAGGTCAGCCTAATTAGATGCACTTCTTAGTTATAAAAAATACTAGCTATCGGCTACAAGCTTTCATAAAATCTTCCCAAAAAGAAATTCAGGCGCCCAACACGCTACATCCTATCAGAATGGACCTAAGATAGGTTGCCTATAAATCTACATAACAAAAATTAATTCACCATTACACACCTTCATCCATTAGGTCGGCCAAGGATAGACCTAATAGAAAAATTGCAATTAACAGAGTAATGCTGATACACCATACGAGCATTTGAATACGTGAGATCTTGAATGTATGTGCTTACAACATCCATGCACCATTTCCAAAAACTGCAAGAAATAGTAATCAACAACAAACAACTATGAACCAAAATATCAGAGAATATACCAAAATACTGGAGAATGTAAGCATTATACTAGTTTAGATACCAGACCAAAATACCATAACAAATTCAAACTTGATCTTGTAATTGCAACTCATAAATCATGGTGACATCAATGACAACACAAAACAACAAAATGAGATGTTCTTTATTTTTCCAACAAAATGAAACTATTATAGGTCCATGCCAACCTATATTTCATTTTGTTTTGGGTGTGAAGGCATTTTGATTTGAATTAGCTATCGACAAGGCATGTTTTGTATGTTTTAGGGCTACATCTAATTAGGCTGACCTAATTGATGTTTGCGATGGAGTTTGATATATGTACAAGGTTATATTTTGAGTTTGTGGACATTGAATTTGAATGTGTGCACGATCCAAATGCAAGTAGTGATGCAAAGTATATTAAAGTTCAATGAATAAGTCATGAAAGTTGATAAGAGGTGTGCGAATGTAAATAAGAGCAAAGATTAGTAATATGAGTTAGATGAAGTGTATTAAGTCAATGTTTTGATCTTCAAAGGAACTAAATCCAACATATGGTCGATGCATTTTGTATCATTTCAAATCTTGGTTGTGTAGCCACCAACCTTCTTTCTCTCTTTCTTTTATCTATGGATAGTGATTCCACGTGGTAGTTATCCTTTTTGTAATATCTTATAATTGGTTATAATATATTGTGAGCTAATCCTCGCTGTGGTTTTTCCCATTTTGGGTTTTCCACATAAAAATCCTGATGTTTATGTGTTATGTGATGTTGTGGATGTTTTCATGCTTTCAATCCTTATAATAGTTAAATATGCCTTGGTAATTGGATGGTTTAATAGAGTACTAATTCACCCCTGTCTCTTAGTATTCTGAGTGTTCAACACATTGGTTAGTAGGCCAATGAGGAATCCTTTGTGTACTCCATTGGTGGATGTGCCTAATAAGAGTTCTTTCTATGCTATTGGTGATTAGGCCAATGAGGAATCCTTTGTGTACTCCATTGGTGGATGTGCCTAATGAGAGTTATTTCTATGCTATTGGTGATTAGGCCAATGAGGAATCCTTTATGTAGTCCATTGGTGATCATTCCTAATAAGAGTACTTGGTTATGTCATTGTGTTCATGCCAATGGGTTATGTATTAAACCATCATGTGGTGTTGTTTGATCTTGCGTTACATGTGTGACATGTATGCATTATTTTTGGCATGTGTGTAAGCCTTCCCCCATGTGTCTTTTGTAAATGTGATTAGGCCATGTGGCATCTTCTAGCATAGTGGGAGTGAAACTTGTTGGTTTCACGTGGTAGGGTGGCATGGAAACCACCATTGGGGTTCAGAGTGAAGGAGCAAAGAAACATCAATATCCTCTTCTTTTATAATTCATTTGCTTTGTAATTATTTGAATTTTATGTAATTTTATGTTGGAAGGAAATTTAAGTCCTCTCCTTATGTAAATTCAAACTAATTGTAATGTAATTTGTAGATGAACCTCACTCTTGAGATGGATTGTAATCATTTTATAATTGTCAACATTTTAACATTAATTACATGTTTCGATGTTGGTTTCAAACATTACTGTAAATGTATAATGTTGAATTCATGTCTTGGAAGTTTAAAATTAACTTAGGAACATTTATTTTGGGTTTAAAATGAAATTAAGTGTCTTCTAGTGAGTTTGGGTAGCCTGGTCAACTCAGAAGTCTCCAAACCCACCCAAAATGTTTCTAAGTGTGTTTGGGTGGCCTTGTCATCAATGTGATGCCCCAATATCATACTAGGGCCCTTGGTTGATAGTGGGGTAGCCTGGTCAGCTCATGAGTCTCCAAAATCACCCAAAATATGTCTAAGTGTGTTTGGGTGGCCTTGTTATTAGTGAGGCAACTTGGTATCAGACTGGGGTACCCTGGTTGATAGTGGGGTCACCTAGTTATAAGGGACGACAGACAAAAAATTGTCTCTCTATTTGGGTAGGCTCATTCCCATACAAAAAACATAATTT
Organism: Sequoia sempervirens; assembly: GCA_007258455.2. Lineage (NCBI taxonomy): Eukaryota > Viridiplantae > Streptophyta > Pinopsida > Cupressales > Cupressaceae > Sequoia > Sequoia sempervirens. Next base: position 148,842,500 of record VDFB02379711.1, on the reverse strand, counting down.
AAATTCTTTTAACCAAGGTTATCCAAGGGTTTTCCAAGGATATTTCACTTTTCAGATAATTTTTATGTCCTACATTTTTCTTGTGATGATTGTTTTCATCAACTAGGTCTTCAAAACAGTCAAGTTTTCTCTCTTTTAGGCCCTGCTAGTTCCTCTAAGTTTTGGGACCTCAGAGGGGTAAACCATGTAAATGGAAGTTGTTCATTATGGTCTTTGGGGTCTAATGATTGTTGGGACTTATCCTTAAGTTTCTTTGTTGATGAATTATGTTTTCTCCTACATTGTTTTGCTTTCACTCTTTTGAAGTTGTCTAGTTGGCAAACCTAGGGTTAGGGAGATTGTGCACCTAGTCTTGTGAAGTTTTAGGAAGGCTATAAACCTTCTTGGTTGGTGATTTTTAGTGTTCTAAATATTACTCATATGTCTTGAGGTATTTTTTTAATTATCTTTCCACTTGTGTGATGTCATATCATGACAATACATCTTGTAAAGTGTGTGGTGTGTTCGGAAATGATCTTTCATCCTTCCAGTTAGAGGAGAGTTTGTATCTCTTGGTTTCACATCCTTTGGTGAAGGTTTATCATTTTTTTAGTTGGTTAAGTGACTATAGATGTGGATTTTAGGTTGATGATTCCCTCATCCTATTTGAGAGTTGTGTTATGAGAGAACATGATCGTGGTCTGTAATCGATCATCATGTAGGATATGTTTTCTCTCTCTCTCTCTCTCTCTCTTGTTCTTTGTGGTGCATTTATCTCACAAGTGGTTATTCTTCCATTGTTTACACCTTTCTCATGCAATGGTGAGTTCATATTATTGTTATTCTTGTGTCATTATGATCATGCAATACTTGTGTGCATGATGTTGTGTAAGTATGACATGTTAATGTTGTATCTTCGATGTTGTGGTTGTTGTGTTTAAAAAAAAGTTATTCAATCAAGTTTTTCCTTGTTCTTCAAGTAGGGCATTACAAAATAATAATTTGGAGTTTTAAACCTCCAAGAAGCACTACAAATAAATATATTACTTGGAATATGAGAGGGTTTAATAGCCCTAATAAATAGTTTTTAGTTAAAAATTTTGTTTTAGATAACCATTTAGATATTCTTCTACTTAAAGAAGTTAAGATGTTTGAAAATAACTTTACAAAGATTTCCAAGTGCATTTGGCCTTTTTTTTAGTGATGCTCAAGGTTATTTTAGTGGAATTTCCACTTTGTGGAATCCTAACATTGTTAGTAGTAAGCTTAAAATGTCTTCTAAAAATAGCTTGAAAGTTATCTTCTATTTTCTCAATTCTAACAAGTAGTGGAATTTATCAAATATTTATGCTTTTAATACTAAATATGCTAGAAAAGGGATGTGGTTAGCAATTAATTATCTTATGAATAAGAATGTTGATTCCCATTGGATTTTGGTGGGGGATTTTAATACCTCCCTTTTATTAGAAATATGTGTTGTCATTGATGTCATGTGCATGTACTGAAGCTTGTATGTTACTGTAAAGATAGTTGATGTGCAAAGATATCTGTTGATATAGTCAGTAATGTAGTATATGGAAGAATTAAGATTAGCTTGGTGTCTATGTGTGGTGCGAAGGTGGGTATACTTTTTCTAATATGTTTCTAGTATGCCTACATTAATATATTACTAGTTTGGTGTACCGCACTTAGAGATAAGTTGATTTTTTTTTTCTAAGGTATTCACAATGTATACTCTAGATAGATTCATGGTGTTTTTATCTACATCCTTAATGTTATCATGGAATCTAGCAGGCTCTTCAAGAAGTGTACGAACTTTGGCTATGGTAATCCTTGAGGACCCAACAGTGAAAAAGGTGAAGAAGTTTGCTTCTAAGAGTAAAGTGTTGGATGATTTCATTAATGAAATAATTGAACATGGTTCACAAGTCATAGTTGTTGTAGATGAAAAGGCCACTCAGATAGCCAAGCTAAAATAAAAGCTTGATAAGGAAGAAGTATAATTTCCAAAGAGAAAAATGAAATGGAGAAATGCCTCTCATTTTGGTCACAGATAAAAGAGGAAAAGCTAAGTAAATTGGTGGAAGTTGGGGTAATTCCTGACAAAGAGACATATGTGGAGGTAAGAGAATCCATCAATCATCGCATTCAAGTGATCAAGTATCTTATCGATGATATCCACCAAGTACAAGAAGATGTCGAAGGACATCATGTTATCCTTGAAAATGGAATTAAGGAGTTACCGGGTAAGTTCCTTGATGATCATATTTTCCTCCCGACTAATGAACTTTCATAGATCTACAAGTCATCATGAAGTAAGTGGAAGATGCAAAATCTTCAAAGACCTCCATGCATGCAATTTGTGACATACAAATTTCTCTTGATAATCTCAAGATGCATCTTGATAGATGCAAGAAGATTCACTCATATGCTAGAAGATCAATCACCAGAGTTCACACCATTGTGGATTACACTATTGGTCCAGATTGGGCATTTGTCTTGGAGATAAAGAAGAAATATAAAGAATTTTGCACCCAATGCAAGGAACCATGAAGACTTCTTTTTCTCCAGTGTTAGGTTTTTCTTTCATTTAAGCATTTTTTAAATACTTCTTGACATCTTATATGTCTTTTTCCAGAATGTAACTACATGTAAAAACAAAGATGTTTTCCTAGAAAGATGGACAACATTTTTGAATAACTTGACTTGTTAGGTGATATTTCCTAATTTTTCTCACATAACTTTCCTAATTTTTCTCATCTACTTTTCCTAGATTTTCTCTTCCCTCTCTTTTATAAAGACGAGAGGATTCTTTTGTAATAGCTATCTTTTATCTTTTGCAACGAAGTGCTGCCCATTTGAGAAGCAAATACATGACACTTTTTGTTCATCTTTCTATATCTATTTTGATCAATAAAGAAGAAAGTTGCATACCAGACTTTGTGTGGATTTATTATCTTTTGGATTTGATTGAGATTGGTAGTGATTAGTGTGTGAGATCTAAGGGCTTTGAATAAATCTATGTAAACTTTGTGTTACACTATTTATTTGATTTTGTGATACTATTTGGATAACTATTGGCGAATTATCTACAAGATTTTGTTCTTGTATTTGTTCATGTTGTTCATGGAATTGCTGTATCTAGAAGACTTTGTGCTTCTAACACGACACTCGTTACGTATCTCAAGGATCCATTGGCGAAAAGCTACGGAATGACTTTGTGCCTTTGTGAGCTTTTCTTTCTTATTTTTATTGTTTATTATTATCATGCAGGTATCTCTAAGCTTTTCTTTGACAAGATAGAGATATTGGAATTACTTCTTTGTTTTTAGTTTGAAGTTATATTGAATAAGAACTACCAACCGCGAAGCATTGTAAAACATATTCTCTGAAAGAAGAGAGAAGTATGAATGTGACACACCCCCATCTCATAATTGTAGTGTACATTTTTGTGAATACTTAATTAGTTTTACTTCATTTTAGTAAGTAGTAAGAAGGGTGCCTCCCCTTTTTGAGAGGAGAGATTACATCTCACACATCTATGGTTGAAAACAAGGTTGTGTAATCTATTAAAAAGGGATTACATAATTTTCACCCAATAGTTTTTTAGAAACTCTGCTAGGGAATAAATCACACAATCCAAGCCTCATGCTTTCGATTGAAGTGAATAAGCTTTCTAGTATTTTATTGTGATCTTGTATATTGCTATTTTTGATCTCTATTTTTTTTAGATCTACACTCTGGAAGATATAAGGTATATGTGAGGATTGAGGGCTCAAGGAGTAGCATATCCACTTTTTGAAGACTTGTTGCAACATAATTCTCCACCTACTCCTTCGCGAGTAAGGTCACCGTTGAAGCGCACAAGTTATCTTCCATGAAGGCTAAGACCTCCTCTTCCAAGTGAATCCTCTGTTTTCCACAGAGTTCCAGTTCAAGTACCTATCATACAACCTATCATGGCAACACCACCTATAGGACCTTGGGGAAATGCTTTCAGTCCCCTCCATTTGGCTGCACCTTTGCATGAACTTCCATGTGTTTCGAGAAAGCATATTTCAAAGTTTCTAGGTGACGAAAAACAACATCTTGATGAACACGTTTCTGCCTTTTACATTGTTTGTGGTGTTCTTGGCATAGAACATGAAGACGTTGCTGTGAGGCTATTCATTGAATATCTACAATGAGTTGTTGTTGAATGGATCTATACTCTTCTAGCTGCTTCTATCACAAATTGGAAGACTCTTTGCAACAAGTTCAAGGAAAGGCTCAAACCTATTGAAGAAGCACACGGCTTATTGGCACAACTTACAATTGTGCAGAAAGAGGCCCATGAACCCATGTGAGTTCATGGCTAATTTTAATAAGCTGGTGACAAGAATCCCAAATGAGGCTAGACCAACTGATCATAATTTGAAGTGCTTCTTCATCAACACACAACTCCTCAAAGTAGCAACTCAACAATTAGCTACCAATCTTGAAGATGACATGATCCTTGCTAGAGAAGTAAGGATGAGTACCAACAACAAGAAGAAGATGCAAGCATCAGGATCTTTAGCTTCTAATGCTAATGCTCCAAGTGCTAATTCTAATTTTGCTGATCCCATGGTTCAAAGGTTGGAAAACAAAATCTTGGCTTTGAAAAATAAAGTTTCCAACAACAACACCTACAAGGATGTTCCTAGAAGGACTTTTATGAACTATGCTGGAAACAAAAAATAGAATCATCTTCCAACACCACAAGGAAGACTCACACTTGAAGCTCCACCTACCACTACTACCGCGGGATACTATGAGGCTAAACAAGATGAATATGCATAGTTAGATTATCCCATGGAAGAAAGTGTTGATCTCTTTCAAGATGAAGAAATGGAATCAACTGGCAACTCCAATATTGGCTATTTGCAAATGTTGAATGAATCTGAGGAGGACATGGTGACAGATGCATATGTTGTCTTTATGCGGAAACAAAAAAATCATCTTGATCAAACTCAAGCTACTATTCCATCGACAAAGGAGAAGCCGCCGATTACCATTACAAAAATAGGATCTCCTCTGCCTTGGCAACCCAAAAATGCAACAAACAAACAAGTAAGTGCTCCTCGTCCCCCTATGTCAATTCCTACCATTCCCAAAGCCAATCTCCTAGTTTCGAAGACCACTGTACCTTTTGTTAAACCTATCAGTGAAGTTACCACATCCACTTAAAAAAAATCATTTCATGCTTTTGAAATTATTGATCATGCCAAGAAAACCAAGATCCAAACACCTGAAGCTAAATACCTCAAGGCCAATCTCAACCAATTTGACAGGCTTGTCAAGTTTGTGAAGGATAAAGGAATTACCCCAAATCAGGATTCATCTCCTGATATTCCTATTGCTTCAAAGCCCCATATGCCACATAAAAACCTTGTTTCTACCCCTCTAGTTGCATCTAGGCATATTGATCCATTCTTTATTTCTTTACATGTCAATGGCTTTAAATTAAGCAACTATGTTATATATTCCGGTGCATCAGACAATGTGATGCTATCCAAGGTAGCTACTGCCGTAGGTTTGAATCTGACCAAAACCTTTAGCTGTTGTTTCTCCATGGAGAACAAACAAGTACCTTTGATTAGTCAGATCAAAGATGTGTAGTACACATTTGCTACGTATCCAGAAAAGAAAATAAAGATGACGATTTTAGTAGCTGACGTGCCAGCATCTTACAAAATCCTCCTTGGACACAATTTCTATAAATATGTTGGAGGTGAACTAAACATGGACATGTATGAGGCTAGGATACATGTAAAATGCATGATGCAAAAATTGATTCCTGAAAAAGAGTCAAAGTTTTTAGTAACTCAGTTCGATGATCCAAGAGCTTAAATTCTATTTGAGTCTTTAAACATTGGAATGTATTATATAAAAACATAAGAGGTTGGTGAATCTTCAACAAGACATGAGTTGGAGAGTGATGATTCTTCGTAAAAAAACAAATGAGTCATCATTAGATGATTTGTCTATCTCAGATCATGAAGCTTCATTAGATGATGAAGCTACAAATTTTAATATCGACAGTCTTGGTGACCCAAACGACATTTGGCTTGTCGAGTTTGATGGAAGTTTCTCTTCCACCAGTTTTAGAGTGAGAATGGTTTTCATTTCCCCTATAGGAACTTTTTTCCCTTTCTCTTTCAAATTATAGTTTGACAACACTAATAACACTGTCGAATATGAAGCTTTGTTATTAGGAATGCAAGTTGCACGAAAGAAAGGTATAAAAAATATTCATGCACAAGGTGATGCTGAGTTGATAGTGTGTCAAGTAAGGAATTTGTACTAGACAAAAAATGAGAGGCTTAGGCATTGTCATAATCTTGTTTGGGATTGCATTGAAGAATTTGAGACTTTTGATATATTTGTAGTTTCAAGGGAATATAATGATAGAGCTAATTCCTCAGCAGTTTCAACCACACTTTTGATACCACATAAATATTTTCATGGTTCCACCTATACCATTGAGTTGGTTTTCCGCTTGAGTGTTCCTAATAATTCAGAGAATTGGTAGATTTTCAATGATGATAATCAAATTGTTTCCTTTTTGGAGAAGGAATTTTTTTTTGATGAATTGTACTTTGAACCAAGTGATTCTCCACATTGAGAATTTTTTCAGATATGGATCCAGTTACGGGTGAAGAGTTCTCACAACTCAAAGGGAATAAAATTCCCAAGGGGTTGGTATCTCTAGAGAAACTTTTTGATAAGCATGATTGCTACGTCAAGAAACAACTCTTGGACTCCGATTTGTCTAATGAGGTTGAGTAGATCCACTTAGGAATTGAAACACATCCTAAGATGGTGAACATTGGTAAGTGTTACACAATCGAAGAGCAATAAAAGTTTGCTAAGTTGTTACAAGAATATATGAATATCTTAGCATATTCATATGAAGATTTGAAATCCTTCCAACCAAAGGAGGTGCAACATGACATTCCCCTTAAGATTGGAGATTTTCCTTATAAACAAAAGCAGAGGCAATATAACCCAAAGATTTATGGAATGATCCTTGCGGAAGTTCAAAAAATACTGAATGCTCGAATAATATTCCCTATCCATCATTCAACATGGATAACAAATATTGTTCTCGTTCGTAAGAAAAATGGTGAGATCCATATTTGTGTGGATTTCTAAAATCTAAACCAGCTGTCGCTCAAGGATAATTATCCTCTTCCAGTAATAGATCAAGTTCTTTAAAATGTGACTGGGTCTAAAATGCTGTCCATGCTAGATGGTTTTTCTAGTTACAACTAGATTGAGTTCAATTCAAGTGATCAACACAAGACAAATTTTACAAAGCCATGGGGCACCTTTGCATATCGCAAAATTCCTTTTGGCTTGATTAATACTGGCGCCACATTTCAATGAGCTATGGACTTGGATTTTCGTGATGTGTTGGGTAAGTTCATTGTAGTGTATCTTGATGATCTTATGGTTTTTTCTAAAAAAATTCATGAAATTTTTTACCATCTAAGGAAAATCTTGGAGAGATGCCGAAAACATGGTATTTCCTTGAACCCCAAAAATTCAATTTTTGGGGTTACAAAAGGTAAACTTCTTGGTCACTTGATGTCCACATAAGTAATTGAGATTGACTCAAAAAGAGTTAAAAGTATCAAATCACTCACTCTGCCATCAAGCAAGAAGGTTGTCCATTCCTTCTTTGGGAAAGTAAACTTTATGTGAAGATCCCTTCTAGACTTTGCAAAAAGACTCATCATATTGTTAATATGATGAAAGGTAATACCACTTTTCATTGGATGACAAAAGGAAAAGTTGCATTCAATGATATAAAGGAGGAAATTGCTCATGTGCCAGTGTTAGTCTTCCCAGACTACACAAAGGAATTCATCATGTATAGTTATGCTTCCGAGCATACACTTGTGGCAATTCTAGTGCAAGAAAATAGTGAGGGTTTTGAATCCTTGATAGAATTCATGAGATGTCCTCTAAAAAAGAAAAACATGCTTTTTTCATGGTCAAAGCTGTTAAATTTTTTTGGTTCTACATTCTTAATAGTCATGTCAAAGTCCTAGTTCTAGATTCAATCGTTAAGTCCATCTTAACACAACATGAGTTTGGAACGAAAAGAGGCAATTGGATTGCCAAGATTCAAGAATATGACATGGACATAAAGCCTACCAAGTTGATACGTGGGTGAGGTTTGTGTTAGCTCATTGCTGAAAATAATCTTGATGGAGTTTCAGAAACTGAGGAGTCAGATCCAAGTGAACTTCCAATGGTGTTATTCATCAGTATAACTGATAAGTGGTATTCCAACATTTCCCATTTTCTCACTTATGGGGAATGTCCTGATAATTTAAATCCAAAGGAGAAAATAACCATCAAACTAAAGTCAACAAACTTTGTCTTATGGGACAATGGTTTGTACAAAAGTGCATTGGATGGAATTTTTTTGCAATGTGTTGATGAAGAACAACATGAAAAATTGTTGAAGTCATATCATGACTTAGCATGTGGAGGACACTTTTCAGCTTTGGTTACCACTCACAAGATCTTGAGAGAAAATTACTACTTGCCTACACTCTTCCAAGATGCGTACTCTTGGGTGCATAAATGTGAACTACGTCAACAGTTCGTAGGTAAGCCAAAGCTGGCGGATTTTCCTTTAAAACCAGTTGTTATTGAAGAGCCCTTCTAGTAGTGGGGAATTGATTTCATCGGTGTAGTAAATCCACCATCAAGTGTGGGACACACCTATGTCCTAACTGCAACTGACTACTTCACCAAGTGGGTGGAAGTAATTCTAGCTAAGCATTCCACTTTTGAAGTGGTATGTAGTTTCTTGAAAGAAAACATCATTTCCAGGTTCGGTGTGTCGAACAAAATTGTTGCTGACAATGCTTTTGACTTCTCGTCAAGTGAGATCACCAATTTTGTTTTAAACATGGAATAAATTTGTATCATTCATTTGACTATTACCCACAAGGTAATGGTCAAGACGAATCAAGTAACAAAAATTTGGAGACTATAATATGCAAGCTTGTGGATGAGAATCAACGTTTGTGGCACAAAGCTTTGTATGACACTTTGTGGGTAGACTGAATAAATCCAAAGTGGGTGATTGGTATGTCTCCCTTCCAAAGTTCTTGTACAGGTTGAATGCAGAAATTTGCATAACCTTAGAACTTCCAACCCTCAAATTGGCTAAGGCCATTGAGGATGAGACTTTTGACAATTCAGTTGATAAGCATGTAATGTATCTATCCGAATTGGAAGAGAAGCAAGTTGAAGTGGCTAACTGCATCGTGGAGCATCAGGACCAAGTAAAAAATCTTTTTGAAAAGAAGGCCAAGTCTCGAGATTTTCAAATTGGTGATCTTGTTCTCCTGCAGGACAAGCGAAGAGAACCAAAGGGTATGCATGCGAAGTTTGATTCACTATGGACATGACCTTTGAAAGTTCATCAACTGCATGGTCAAAGTAGTTTCCTCTTGGAATATAAGGATGGAACACCATTTTCCCTTCCTCACAGTGGGAAACATATCAAACACTTTACATAGTAAGGTGACAGGCACTCGAATGTAAATACTTTTATTTCAGTCCTTGCATCTTTTTATTTTCTTTGCCTGACTCTATGCCCAATGGATGGATAAAGGCACTTGAATTCTGGATTTCTTCTCCCTTCAATCATTTATAAGATTGACTAAAAGAAGATCCCCACCTAGAGCCAACTATTATCATGGAATCTAGCAAGCTCTTTAGGAAGTGTACAACCTTTGGCTACGGTAAGCCTTGAGGACCCAACAATGAAAAATTTCATTAATGAGATAATAGAACATGGTTCACAAGTCATAATTGATGTAGATGAAAATGCCACTCAGATAGCCAAGCTAAAATTAGAGCTTGGTAAGGGAGAAAGTATACTTTCCCAAGAGCAAAAAGAAATGGAGAAAGGCCTCTCATTTTGGTCACAGATGAAAGAGGAAAATCTAAGTAAATTGGTGGAAGTTGAGCTAATTCCTGACAAAGAGAAATATGTGGAGGTAAGAGAATCCCTCGAGCATCTCATTCAAGTGATCAAGTATCTTATCAATGATATCCACCAAGTACAAGAAGATGTTGAAGGACAACGTGTTATCCTTGAAAATGGAATTAAGGAGTTACCGAGTAAGCTCCTTAATGAAGATCATATTTTCCTCCTAGCCAGTGAGCTTTCACAGATCTACAAGGAAGCCGTCATGAAGCAAGTGGAGGATGCAAAATTTTCAAAGACCTCCATGCATGCAATTTGTGACATACGACTTTGTCTTGATAATCTCAAGATGCATCTTGATAGATGCAAGAAGATTCACTTATATGCCAAAAGATCAATCACCAGAGTTCACACCATTGTGGATTACACTATTGTTCCATATGAGGCATTCATCTTGGAGACAAAGAAGAAATATGAAGAATTCCATGCCCAATTCAAGGAACCATGAAGACTTCTTTTCTCTAGTGTTAGATAGTTTTTTCTTTCATTTACACATTTTGTAAATAGTTCTTGACATCTTATATGTCTTTTTCTAGAATGTAATTACATGTAAAAACAAAGATGTTTTCCCAAAAAGATGATTTTTTTTTTTGAATAACTTGACTTGTTAGGTGAGATTTTCCTAATTTTTCTCATCTATTTTTCCTAGATTTTCTCTTCCCTCTCTTTTATAAATATGAGAGGATTCTTTTGTAATAGTTATCTTTTATCTTTTGCAACGAAGTGCTGCCCATTTGAGAAGAAAATACATGAAACTTTGTGTATCTATTTTGATCAATAAAGAAGAAAGTTACATACCAGTCTTTGTGTTGGATCGATTATCTTTTGGATTTGATTGAGATTGGCAGCATTTAGTGTGTGAGATCTAAGGGATTTGAATAAATCTATGTAAAATTTGTGTTGCACTCTTTATTTGAATTTGTGATACTGTTTGGATAACTATTGGTGAATTATCTACAAGACTTTGTCCTTGTATTTGTTCATGCTATTCATGGAATTGTTGTATCTAGAAGAATTTGTGCTTCTAATACGACACCCATTATGTATCTCAAGGATCCATTGGTGAAAAGCTACTGAACGAATTTGTGCCTTTGTAAGCTTTTCTTTCTTATTTTTATTGTTTATTATTACCATGCTGGTATCTCTAAGATTTTCTTTGAAAAGATAGAGATATTGGAATTACTGGCTTATTTTTGGTTTGAAGTTATATCAAATTAGAACTATCAATCGTAAAGCATTGTAACACATATTCTCTAAAAATAGAGAGAAGTATGAGTGTGACACACCCCAATCTTGTAATTGTAGTGTACATTTTTGTGAATACTTAATTAGTTTTAATTCATTTTAGTAAGAAGTAAGAAGGGTGCCTCCCCTTTCTAAGAGGATAGATTACATCTCACACAACTGTGGTTGAAAACAAGGTTGTGTAATCTATTAAAAAGGGATTACATAGTTTTCACCCAACACTTTCATAAAGAAATATTTTGTCCAACAGTTCAGAAGTTAAGATGGTCGAGATGTGAAGGTGTTATATCCAATAATTCAACCCATTACACCTTATCTAGTGAAAGATATAAGTAATGTTGATAATCAAGGTGAAGAAAGCTTGCAATATGAACTTAAATGAGTGAATGAAAATCTGAAATATGTAGATTAACCTTTAGCCTTAGTGTAAAGAAATAATGAGAGAGAGAGATAGAAAAAACCATAAGACATGCAACAACAGATTTACGTGGAGAAACCCCGAAGGGAAAAAAAATCCACCATCGAAAGAGAGGAAAGTATATTACTGATAATCTCAAATATTACATGCAGCAATAGACTTCTCTTGTCATTCCTTGTAAATCCAACAACAACCTATTACCCTACAAAACTGAATTGAATAACTCTAGCTCAAGGCCCCAATTTATAGAGATTTGTGAGGATGAAAACCACCATGGTTTCACCAAACAATAGGTAGAAATACCACCTAGAGAAACCCACGCCTCCCTCCTTGAAATGGTGAAAAAATACCAAAAATAGCCTCTTACAGATGCTCTTACAGCTGTCATAAGGCATCTTTCATGCATGGGCGCCTGGGGTCCAAAAATAACATATTCTGTCATACTATCATAGCATCTTATGACAACTGTCATGCATGTCATAGATGCTCTTACAACACCCTATTTTGACCCAACAACCTTATTTTAGAAGATTCCAAGGTGGGATGCCTAGCTATTTTGTCCTTTTCCGAAAGGACAAATGGTAACGGTAACACTACATTTACATTGTCTCTTTCACCACTGTTGGTCAAACAGTTTCACCTCTTATGGGTAAATGTACAAAAAACTTTAGGAGAATAATAAATTAAAGGATTTACAAGGTTGATGACACCTAAATCTTAACAAGTAACAGTGTTTTGGTCTATGTTTTGGCAGAGTAAAGTGTTAATGAAGGCTTGTTGGAATGGTACACATTCCTGTGAAGTGATAGATATGGTTGTGAAAAATTAGGGATATGTTAAGAGAGGTATAAGATCTCTTCCATGTAAGTATCACATGTTTTTGAGTTCAAAAATGCAATACCCTAAGTTTTGAAGTGTTATAGTTTGTCTGGAATGCTCTTTTTTCACCAGTTCAATATGTTTCTCTTCTTGCACCAACATATGATGATTAGTTTCCTCAAGAGAATGTTGAAGAGATATTGTGCATAGACTAAATTATTCACATCTTAGTTTTCATGATGTTTTTGGTCTCTCCTTGATGGTGTAAAGTTGAATAGTTGGTAGTTTTGGAGGTGTCATTGTTTGGGCCAACAATATTGTTTCCTTCATCTACGATTGATACAGATTAATTATTTTTTCTTTAGAGGATGTGTTGTGATGCTCTTTGGTCTTTTTCTACCATGTATTGATCCACAACTCATTTCTCTTCATAATGTATATGTTTGGAACCGACCTATGTTGTATAATACGTTTCAACTAAAGGTCATCTTGGAGTTGACCTAATTGATGTTTTCAGTTGTTACAAAGGATATTTATAGAAGAAAAAGATCATTTTTGAATATAATGATGAATAGTGAATTGAGATTTAGTAGTATGTTTAGTATGAAGTGTGTAGAGCTGGTATGATGGAGTGATTGTGCAAAAAGGGACCACAACATAGCATATATTGGATGCTTCTTTATAGAAGTTCATGTTCATGTTTTTCATTATAATTTTTATGTATCCTAAGCTCTAAGATAGCGAGTCTCACTAGGTCTTGTATCTTACACTAAGGTTGTGTTCCTTAGTCTACAAGTCTTTAGGAAGTGATCCTTAAACAACATTGTAATTTATGTAAGCAGTGAGTTTCATATATTGTGAGTTAACTCTCACTGTGTTTTTTACCTCATTGTGTTTTCCATGTAAAAATATTGGTGTCCTTGTGTGGTGCATGTTTGCATTTCCACTCTTCTTTCAGTTAAAATGATTTAATGTTTAAATCTACAAATGGAAAAATTTAAGTTTTAGAATATGTTGATTCACCCTCCCTCTCAACACTTTGATGTGTTCAACAATTGGTATTAGAGCCAAGTTCCTTTGAGAAGCTTAAAAACAAAGGTAGATCTTGCACTTGAACACATGGGGTATGTAACAAAGATCAATGATATGTTTATTTTAGAACTGATCTTGAGGCAATGAAACCTGAAGGTTGGGACATCAATCTAGAATATTGTGAAGTAGATTTTGAAGGAGAAATTTGGTCTGCTCTTGAAAATTTGGATGAAGCAATAACACTAAACATCAAATATGAGGTCATTCTTGATTCAAATATTGAAGAAGAGATTGTTTCCTTGAGAAAATAACTATAAAATGTTAAAGAGAAAATTGAAAGAGGTTTGAAACTAAAAGGAAGTTCTAAAATTCTTAATGAGTTAATTAACACTCAAAAGCCATCAGAATAAAAATCTGGTCTTGGTTTTGAAAAAGGGAAAATTCCTATAACCAATGCATTTGCAAACTTATATGATAAATTAAAATAGAAGGAAAGTCTAATATAGAGGAGAAAGCTTGCACTAAGGATTCTAAGAAGAATGCCTCTAAAGATGCAAAGACAAAAAATAGCAAGAAAGAAGGTGGATTCAATCCTGTCTAAAACAAGAAGAAGACTTTAAAAAAGTTTTCTCCTACTAGGTATTCTCAATCTTTCGATGGTATTCATTATTATTGTAATAAGATTGGCCATAAGGATGTTGAATGTAGAAGCAAGATGAGTCAAAACTCATTTAGGCCTCCAAGGTACAATGCTATGAACTGTCAATCATTTCAAGACCATTATCTTTCTTGCAATACATTTGGACATAAGGTTGTTGATTGTAGATAGAGAAGAAATGATAACATAGGTAGAAGATCCTTTGTGCCCCAAAGATACAAATTTGTTTCATTTCATGGATATTGCTATTCATGCAACAATTTTGGTCACAAGGCTACGTAGTACATAACTAAGGCTAAGAGGAACATTTTTTTTTTGGAGCATAACATAATGTGTTATAAATGCAATAGGGTTGGGTATATAGCCAAGTTTTGTAGAAGTGGTTTTGTGAAGCCACTAGTTCAAAAATGGGAAAAGGATGTAACCCTAAATCTAAAAAAGAAGGGTAAAAAAAAGGGTTGGATGGAAAAACAAGTTTAGAAAAATGAAAAGAAGGATAGTAGTGTGCTTGTACATTCTGCACAAGATCCTAAGACAAACTAAAATAGAGCATTATCTTAGGGGGATTTTTCATTTGAAAACTATTTTTTCACCTTGAAAGGATAATTTGTTGAGGATTTCAACATAGAAGATGAGTTGGTTCAATTCCTTTGGTGTACAAAACTGCTAAGCAAGAATGAATCTTTTGATAAAGGTTTCAAAGCAAGTGAATGGTTTGTGGAGGTGTGCTAAGCTTCATTTCATCCTTGTGTTGAGATTGAGAATTCTTGCAGAGGGTTTAGCTAATGAAATATGAATGCATTTATGGAAAAAAGTTAGGGATTTTTGAAAAACCTTTTATGTGGTTTTTGGGTCATTTGTTTTCATTCAAATGATATCAAGCATGTGCAAGAGATAAGTGAAGAAGGTTCTCAGTGAGTTGCATGGAAACCCTAATGATAGTATTCGTAAGTATCTCTATGGTTTTCTTGTAAAACCTTAGTATTTATATAGTGATACCATGACTACACCAATTGTCATTGATGTTGTTGATAAGCTAAGGCCAAAGTTCAAGAAACATCCATACATATCTATTGTGACCAACAAAGATGAAGCATTTTCTCATGTTTCGATAAATGTGATTCATTCTAAAGATGTTTGCATCTACATTCATTCTCGGATGAGTGAGTACAATCATCTAAAGATGGAAGAGTTCAGATACAATCATCTCTTGGGTGATGATTTTCAGTTTAAACTAGATCATGTAAATGTGGAAGCAAAAGGTTTAGATGTGTGGAAGGGTTTCCCTAACTTTTTCTTTGAAGATGAATGGGTCAGAATTTTCTTGAGCTAGATCCATACATATATATTTTGGCTTGATCAACCCCACCTAATCGCAAAGGAAGCTATTAGGGTTGTGACTAGATTGTGCTCCACCAGACCCTTGTCAACACTGAAGGCCATAAAGAATGAAAAAGTTATGAATATTACCAAAGCTAAATTTGACAAAAGGAGTCTAATTGTGGATGATATTTCTAACTTAGGGTTCTGATATGCCACGATGGGTATTGCATATAAGGTTTACTACACAAACAAGGAAGGGTCTGCTACTGCCATGACCATCTACACTTCTCATCAGATGGTGAGGGAAGGAAATATTATGACCTTTATGAGCTCTTGCAATAGTAGTTGTTGGAGGGTTTACAAAGAACCAATGATTCACACTACAATTTCTAATATGGCACTTTGATTATTTGTCTCATGTTCTATTTCATGAAGGAAATGCCTAGTTTGAAGAATGTGGTTTGAAGAAGGGATATTCCTATTACACATAAAATCAAGGATCACATGTGTAGCTTTCCAGATAACAAAAAATATGATACAATGTTCTGGGGATTCTTCAAAAATTTTCAAAATAAAATGTAGAAGAGGGATAGGATACCCTCACAAGTTGTGGAAAGATACAAGAACGATATCACCTTTATGGTGGATAAAGATAACTATTATATGGAGGCAACTAAACCAAGAAATTCTTGGATAACAAAATTTCCCTATGAGGTCTCTAGACCTGGCTAGATTCCATATGTTGACATTTTTCTTAGCAAACCTAAGGATCTCACTATTGAAAGGTTTCACACATATGATGAAAAATCCAACAAGAAAATCAAGAAAAAGTAGAAGAAAAGATGGAGAAGTCGAATATGGAGAAAATGATGTCTGAGGTGCAAAAGATGCTTGGCACTCATGAGGTTTTGTGCAAGCCACTATTGATATACCAACTCCTAGAAGGATAAGTAAGTCTTCCTCTATCACTACTTCAAATTTTAGACCAATTCAATCACCTCCTAGTAGAAGAAGGCATGCCATTGTAGAACCAGTGCAAACTAAGACTGTTGAAAGAAAGAAACTTAGACCTAAGTAGTAGGAAAAAAGATAAAAGATCAATCCTGTGAATATGGATGATGAAGAAGAAGATGAAGAAGTAGAAATGAAAGATTTTTTCTTGAGAAGAAGAAAGAAAGAAAAGATAGGGAGAAGAAGAAGAAATAAACTTGTAGAAGAAGAAAGGAAAGGAGATTGCTAAGGAGAAGACTGAGAATATTCCTTTGGTAAAACATGAACTTCTGGATTATGGTACAATCCTTAATGGGATTTTTAAATATGGTCTATTGAATGATACAATGGAGCTACATCCGGATGTCCCTTTAGAGGATAAAAATACAATTGAAAATGTTGTCATTGAATACATGTTGAAATAGAACATTCTCTTTAGTGACATTGTAGACAAAGCACTGAATAGCCTTGTTGAGGTTTTGAGGTAGACAAGAGAAGAAGAAATCAAGGCTAATGAAGAGCTAAAATTGCAAGCAATAGACAAAGCTAGGATTCTTATTTCCCAAGAAGAAAAAGAGATGATTTTTCGAAGACTAGCCAAGGAGCTTTAGACTAAAAGATGAATAGTTCTATTAATGAGCATGAATGAAGATGTCAAGAGGAAGATTTAGAGTGAAACTAAAGAAGCTACACGAAAAATAATTAATTAATTTCAAAGTAAAGTTGATGTTGACTCACAAATTCATGATATTTATGTTGAAATAAATACACAATTTGCCTCTAGATAGACAAGAAACTTAAAATATGCCTCTTCTAGAAAATACAAATGAGAAAAATATATCTGGTCAACAAGACGTACAAGGACTCTTTATACTTCAAGAAGGTGTCTCTAGTGTGCAAAAAATGTAAGAAGTCTCTGATATGGAGATGGAAGAAGAATAATATAAAGAAGAAGAAAATGAGAAAGAGTAACTGCTCCTCCAAAGAATAATGGTGCACAAGATGAAGTAGGTGTCCCTACCCTAGGGACCACTAATTCTAGTGGAGAACATAACATTCCTCCTTTGAGGGATTCATGAAATAATGAGTAGATGAATCTTGAGAAAGTGTAGGATGAAAAGGAGAAGATAGTTGAGAAGCAAGATGCTTTTGTGGATATAGGTCAGGGTTCCTCATCTTCAAATTGTTTCAAGGACCTAATAGGGATGCAAATGTAGTTTCAACCTATGGTAGCACCCCAAATTTTGTAGATTCCCACTCATGAGGGACAAGTTGAC
This sequence comes from Sequoia sempervirens, assembly GCA_007258455.2. Taxonomy (NCBI): domain Eukaryota; kingdom Viridiplantae; phylum Streptophyta; class Pinopsida; order Cupressales; family Cupressaceae; genus Sequoia; species Sequoia sempervirens. The sequence goes on along the minus strand of VDFB02379711.1, from coordinate 148,824,720 downwards.
TTATCAAACATTTCTCCCCTCCATAAGTTACAACTTGGTGATATTATGCATGCTTCTGCAAGGAAGGAGATTCTACAGGAACATGTGAAGAAAACTAGATTAATTGATGATGCTATGAAGATTATTCAAGAGGGCTTAACAGAGTTATCTTTCTTTCTTGGTCTTCAAATTTCTCACATAGATGATGGTATGTTTATTTTTTAAAGAAAAGTAAGCCAAGGAGATGTTGAAGTATGGTTTTTCATAGTCTGATTGTCATTTATGTCAAAATTGTGAGTTTGGTTATTAGAGTTGGTTGTAGTTTGGTTGTTAGTATTGTAGTCTGGCTATTTGGTTTCCAATCTCTGTGAGATGCTTCACATATATTTTCTATTATTTCTATGCTCCTATAGTTTGATAGTTAGCTTCATATGTTGTCAGATCATGTGTGATCCAAGTTTCATGTTGTTTGGACTATAGGAAAGGTGTTTTGTATTTAACGGTTTGAAGACCATGTTGTTTCTATGAGGATGCTCATAGAGGTGCAATGTTTGGATTTGCATTCTTCTGTGTTTATGGATATGGTTGTGTGGTTCAATTTTTTATTTTTTATTTTTTGTTTGTATTGTGAAGTTACTATATTCAAATTTTCATATCTTTAGTCCTTTTGCATTGAAAGTAATAAATGACAGAGTGTAGGACTATATTATTTGGATGATAGTTTTAGTATCTATTAGCTTGCACCAACTTGTTGCTGTATGGAATGGTGAATTGGCTTGTGGAGAGTGTTCTTGAAGATCATGTGATGTTTCCTATTTCTCTACAATATGTTCTCTAGTTTCTCTAGAACAAGTTGTGGTCCATATTGAAGGTGTTGCTAGGTTATACTTGTGCTTGGCCAATTGAGGTATGTTGAAGGTGTACACCACAAGTTCTTATTTACATGGAGTCTATGGAGTGTTTGGAGATGTTGCATGGTTCATGAAAAATCATTCAAGAGAAGAAAATGTAATGTTTAATCTTTCATGAGTACCACTAATGTTGTAATGGTTGACAGGCTACAAGTTTCATGTTTTCTTACTTAAGGCTGACCTAATTTGAATTTTTGAAGCATATAGATGTTGCTCATTGATGACCATTATTGTGAAGATGTTTAGGACTAGGTTAAGTTAGTGTTGGAATTCACATTGAGGTGTTTTCCTCTTCCTATTGTTACGTGCGGTCCTTTTGGGTCTTGCTCTCTCTATATGTTTCAAGTTGTTTGATCTTTGGTTGACTTATAAGTGTAATATTCTTACCGTCATTGGCCAAAATATATTATAATCAATGTAATATCATCTATAAATTGTAAACATAGTTGATCTAGGTGGTGTGGTAGATTCGAGGATGTGTAATGCATTATGATGTTCATGTAAGCAACTGAATGAGAAAGAGCAGAAGTGAAAGATATTGTCCAAATTCAAGTTGATCATATTTTTATGATAAAAGAGAAGTGAAGGTGTGCCTAACTAATTTCTAGAGATAGTGATCCAAAGGAAAAGATTCTTGAAGGTTGAAAGTAGTGATCTAGTAAGCTATCAAGAAGACAATTGAAGAAGTTGCATAAGTTGTCAAAGCATAATTACAATCATCAAAAGAGAAGGGAAAAACAAAAATTACAATCATCAAAAGGATTGAGCTTCATTGTCAAATTCAAATAGTAGGATTGTGATTCTATAATATTTTTAGAGTTTGTTCTCAAATCAGGGAGTAGTTGCTTCCTTGGGTTGAAGCCCTAAAAAAAAGTCTACATGGAGTTGTAGCTTCCTTGGGAGTGACCCTAAAACCTTTCTACATGTAGTGGCTTCCTTGGGTTATAGCCCTAAAACAACTTGTAATTTTTTATCATTTGTGAGGCTAGATTAGGACAATAGCTCCTAGCAGCATTTCCCACCATGGTTTTTCACTTGGGTTTTCCATGTACATTTGGTGTTTGTGGTGTTGTGCATTGTGTTCATATTTCATGTTTCTATTTGTGTTGTATAGTTTAAGTTTCAATTTGATTAAGAGGGTTTGAGATTTGATAGAATATTGTTCCACCCCCCTCTTAGTATTTTGGTATATGTTCAATAGGTTTATATTCCAAAAATTCAATAAAACTATGGCCATTTAGTTAATTGATATAAAAATAACCTAACATCTAAAAATTATGGGGTTGAAAGTTGTTTCACTTTGAGTAAAATTCTTTACAAAATCTCCAAAGCATGTCCAATATATCCTTGTTTCTTTGGCCTTTAAAGACCCTTCATGAGGACATAGTTCAATTCAAAAGATTTTGAAATAAATAAGGATTGCCAATATTTATACATATAAATAAATATAAATATATTTGAATATCTTATATAGAGGCTAATTTATTTAATGAATTTGATAGTTGTATTGGTTATTAACAGGTGGTTTCAACATACATAGTCATTTGACGTTTTCAATTAAAACTAAAAAATGATGCTGATTTTAACAACAAAAGATTAAAATTAAAATTATCATTAATTTTTACAAATACTTGTAGAGAATAATAAGAAGGAAAATAAAATCATATTACAATAGGCTCGTAAAAATCTAAAGATAATCGAGCTTCCTTAGTTTGTAACGAAGAAGAGATCACAAGAATAACATAAAACAAAAATAAAAAAATCAATCATAAGTTTATAACACTAAACTACATCTTAGATGAACATTATTTTATAAAAGGTTTCCCCATTTAATATATTATTCTAGGAGGATAAGGATGGTCTAAGGATTTGGTGCAACCACACATGGAGGGTCCAAAAAGGATTGCCCAACCATGCATCCTAGAGCTCAACACAATGAAAATAACACAAGAAATTCTCAATAAACATGAATTATCATTGATTCAAAAAATTTCAATCTTACATGCATCATATGCCTTATATTCAGAATGATTAGGGTTCACAGGCCTATTAGAAGGGCATTACAAGATATTACAATTAGCACAAGGCCTTATAACATTCCATAACTTGGAAGGTTGGATTGAACTATCTATCCTAACTTACTTGATTCATGACTCCTTACTTTATAATGAATTATAAATGATATTAAATATGAATCTCCAGCTTCAATTATGATTTGCATTGGCCTCAAGGGTTTACAACCCCAATGCAAGATCAAATGTGTAGGTCAGCCAACAAATGTGAAAAGATAACCCTTTGAGAAATGAAATGAATTGTGGATCTCAAAGAAATTTCTCCTAGAATTAAAATTCCTTGTATGATGATCCATTGAGCTTTGCACATTCTAGAAAAGGTCTGCACAAAAAGTTTGAGCTAGATATGCCTTGAATTCTCTACATTGAATTGACAATGAAATTCTGAGAGTGATAACTTTTTGTAAATGAATGCAAATCACCTAAAATCTAAATATGTTGTAGATGACCCTGTGTAGAACCAATGTCCTATTCCATGAGTTGAGAAAGGATACAATGGTACAATGTGGAAGAAATTGTTGAAATAACTGCAAACTAAATTGTAAGAAAATAAATGTTTTTGGTTGATATAGGATTGCTTTACAACTAGGGATGCTCCTACATCAGACACCCAGGACTGGAAGAAAAGCAAGTCCCTCACTTTTGAGGGGCTAAAGGAAAAACAAAGTGGTCTACCTTAGCCTGATAAATCCATGATAAATCCTCCATTGGTCTACCTTTCCACTTTACTAGGTACTCCTTGTACTACTTGTTCCTAGTGCTCCTTCCATTTATAGTGTCCAAGATCTACTCAATCTGCTTTGGTGGTTGACGTGGTAACCGCTCCTCCAAACCAAATTCTTTGTTATTTACACTTGAATATTCTTCATGGCACTCATAGATGTCTGCAACATTGAAAATATGTGATATACCAAGTGCCTCTGGTAACTCCACTTCATATGCATTTCTTGAATCAAAATTATTGAGAATCTTACATGGCTTCCTCATCTTCAACTTATTGTATGTTCCCATTGGAAACCTTTCCTTCCTAAGATATACCATAACTTAATTGCCAACAACAAATTCCATATGTCTTCTTTTCTCATCTACCTTCTTATACTTATTGTTCATTTCCTCCAAGTATTTCTAGACTTGAATATGCAATATTTCCATGAATCTGCAAATTCTTCTGCTTCTATACTTCTCTTATTCTCCATACTAATGTATTTGAGCTTTGAAACTCCTCTCAAATGTATCCCTATCACAATCTCAAATGGTATCTTTCTTGTACTCTATTTTATGAATTATTAGATGCAAAATCTGCTTGTGGTAGAACTATGACCCAATTTCCTAGTTTATCTCTGACCAAACACCTTAACACATTACCAAAACTCATGTTTACTACCTTTTTTTTTCCATTTTTTTGTGGGTGATATGCTAATCTGAACTCTTTTTCCACAATGTCCTCCAAAAGTATCCAATGAACTTGGTGTCCCTGTCTGAAACTACGCTCTTTGGTAATCCATGCAATCTCACAATATCCTTGAACAATAAGTTAGAAACATGCACATCATTAGTATTCTTTCAAGGAATAAAATATGCCATCGTAGAATTTTTTTGCACTATTACCATTATAGAATCATACCCTCTTTGTGTTATTTGGCAATCCTAATAGGAAATACATGCTTATATCTTCCCAAGGTCACTCTAGTATTGTCAAAGGTTTGTACAATCCAGTATTTTGACTAGTCCCTTTTGCTACTTGACAAATTCTACAATTTTGAACATACTTCCTCACATCCTTATATATCCATGACCAAAAATAGTGTTCACTCACTAAAGCTACTATCTTATCGACCCCAAAATATCTTGCTAGTCCTCCACTATGCTTCTCTTTAATCAAATCCCCCCTTATTAAACTCCTTGGAATACACAATTGATTTCCCTTGAGCAACATATCTTCTTGAATCAAATAATCCAGCCATTGAATCCTATCTATTACTACTGATTCCTTAAATGTTTTCCATGCTTCAAAAAAATTTAGATCACCCTCATACATGTGTTTCAGTTCTTCAAAACCCAATAATTTTACCTTCATTATTGTCAAAAATTCCTTCTCAAACTCAATGCATCTATGAATTTATTTGAATTACCACTCATATGCTTCAACACAAATTTATAGCTCTACAAGAATTCAACCATCTCACATTCTCTAGTTCAACTTACCTAGACTGTTCAAATATTGCAAGGCTTGATGATTAGTTTATAACACAAAACCCTTAGGTAGTAAATAATGTCTCCACATCTTTAAAGATTGAATTATGACATAGAAATCCTAATCATAAATTGAATATCTCCTTCTTACATCATTCAAATTTTTACTAAAATAAGCTATGGGTCTTCATTCTTGACTTAAATACTACTCCTATTGTATTTCCACTGGCATCACAATCAACTTGAAATACTTTATCAAAATTAGGTAATGCTAACATTGGTTTCTCTATTACCATTTTCTTTAGAAATTCAAAACTTCTTTGTGCTCTGGATTTCCACTTAAAATATTTCCTATCTCCTCTCATTGTTTCCATCATGGGTGTGCAAATTCTACTAAAGCTCTTAATGAAATTCTTGAAACTTTCCAATCCAAGAAATGGTCCTACCTCTCCAATGTTCACTTGTGTAGGCCACTCAAAAATTTCTCTAACCTTTTCAAGGTCTATCTTCAATCCTTCAACAGAAATGAAAAAACCCAAGTATACCAACTCTATCTTCATCAGGCTACACTTCTTGATGTTTATCAACAACTTCTCCTCCCTCAACCTTTGCAATACTTGTCTAATGTTTCACAAATGTTCTTCTTTGGTTTTACTAAAAATTAGAATATCATATGGTGGGTTAAAACCTCGTCATATACAATAGTGTCATAAATGATGTGCGAGTTTTCCCAGTGAACATATGAGTGTGATGGTACTATTTTTGGTGGTGATGGGATGGCTCTATGATCCAAAATGAGAGTTAGGGCATCGAGTAGAGGAAATCATGCTCTTGGTGGTAGGCTGCAAGTTGGGAAATCAGTGTTTGGGAATGGTAGGAGTCAAAATCCTCTTTGCTCAGAGCCTATGTCTCTCGCCCAACCTACCCTTTGCTCAAATTTTGTCCCTTTGTGTGTAGATGTGGACTCAAAGACTTTGGTGGTGGAGGATTCTTCCTCTTTAGATCCTAAAACACTGGCTAGATGTAGAAGTAAGGAAAATCCTTTCCATGAATTTAACATTTTTTGTTTGTCTTAGATTATGAAGGATAACCCTATCCTACCTCCTCCTTTGTCTTTGAAGTCGGATGCTATCCCCATTCTCGAGCAGGTTTCAAGGCTGGAGGGCTCTTCTTTTTTCATCAGCGATGTGAAGGTTGCCTTCACGGATGAACCAACAGAGCTCCTTATTTATGATGTTCATATTAGTACAATCACTACTGATGTTGGTGTGTGCTCTTTGGTCCTTCATTTCATGTGCAAATGTCCATCTTTGGACTCTCTTCTGGAATGGGCCAAACAGACTTGGGATAAGCTTTCCATCATCATGATTGAACCAATGGATTTTGGTTTTTTCCTATTTTCCTTCAATATGACAGAGGACTGTGAATTTGTAAAGCTTAATGGCCCTTGGTTTTTTGGAAACTCTATAATTTTTGTGACTTCTTGGACCCATTTTTCGATCCTGCCACCATCATGATTATGATTATTCCTATGTGGATCAGGCTCTACAATTTCCCCCTAGTTTTGTGGTCTCTAGACCTCATTAAAATGTTGATTAATCAGGTGGGGGTTTTTGTCAAGGTGGAGCTTGAGATGTCTGATACTACCTGTAGGTTTATCAGGGTTTGTGCCATGGTGGATATCTCCAAGCCACTCTCTCATTCCATTCACATTCTCTCTTCTTTTGACACTTGGACCTAGTTCTTGAATTTTGAGGGGCTTCCCTTTAGATGTTTTTGCTACAACAATTTGGGCCATAAAGTTGAGGCCTACTCTACGAAGCATCTCTCTAGCATGTACTACATCAGTCTCATAAAATGGCTGAGAAAATATGGCTGTCCTAATCCTGACTTCATTTGGTGTGACCATGATAAGTTTTTCTCTTCTTTGGATCCCGTGGTTGAGCTTGTTCCTCCTATTTCCTTCTTCTCCTCCTCTTGCTGACCTCAACACCAAAAGGTGGTTTCTCTTCCACTCATCCCAGAGGTAGATGAGTCTGATTCAGAGGGAACTTATCCTTTTATGGTTGATTTAGAGGAGAATTTTGATGATTTTGATAATTGTGAAAATTTTGATACCTTCAAGCTAGATTTCATTCTTACTTCCTATCGATCTCTTGAGCTGGGCCAAATGGTTAGTAGAAAATCTAAACCCAACTGTGGGACTAGGAAAAAGAAAGGAAGAAAAATGGATGCTGAGAAACTTTGTTATGAAGGTTTGGATGTTGTTGTGGTGGGGTCTCAATGGACCATGGAGGCTCTACTGTCACAACAATCTAGAAAAGTCTAAGTTTTTCTTGGGTCTATAGTTTGATGTTTTTTGTACTCTTTTGTTTTGTTTCTCTTGCCTCTTTTGGGGCTCGAGGCCTGGGGCTTTCTATATATTTTTTCTCATCTACTTCTCTTAGTCTTCACTTCCTCCATTAGGTTCCTTTTAGTGCTTTGTTTCTCTCCTCATTATTGGCCTTGTAGGCCTTATGTAATTCATTTCCTATGTTTATTCTCCTGAGTGCTGCCCCATTTTTTAGCTATTTATCTATCAAAAATAAAATAAATTAGAATATCATCTAAATAAATAAGGAAAAAATTACCCAAGAATTGGTTCAGTACCTCATTCATCAACCTCATAAAGGTTCTAGGTGAGTTGATCAATCCAAAAGGAATCACTAAACATTCATACAACCCTTATTTAGTCTTAAATTTGGTCTTCCATTCATCTCCTTATCTAATTTCAATTTGATGATATCCATTCTTTAGGTCAATCTTTGTGAAATACTTTGGTCCACTCAAACAATCCATGATGTCATTCATTATTGGCAATGGGTATCTATCCTTCATAGTGATCCTATTGATTTTTCTTGAGTCTGTAAACATCCTCCAGTCTCCATATTTCTTTGGTGCTAGTACAACAGGTACCACACATGAGATTAATCTCTCTCTGACTAGTTTCTTCTTTAATAGTTCTTGTATTTAATGTTTTAACTCCACATTTTCTGTAGGTGTCATCCTATGTGCTGCTTTTTTAGGAAAAAAATCCCTAGGTATTAGATCTATATGATGACTAATGCTCTAGACTAGTTGGAGTCCATCTAGTACATTCTTTGATATGACATCTTCATACTCTGTCAATAGTTTTGCTACTTCTATCTGTGGTGAGTCTGCCTCCTTTGCAGTGGGATTCTCTAACTCTGGATTAACACCCTCCTTTGGAATCAATGCAAAACACATGTTCTCATGTCTTAGTCCTTCAAGAAACTTCCTTCCATCTACCAAACATAGTCTGGTAGTGCTACAAGCTTCCCTTTTATCCTCTTCTCCCAAAGGTATCAATATAGTTCTTTTTCCACTTGAAGTCACAATATAGGTATTCTTCCTTCCATCATGAATTGCTTTCCTATCATATTTCCATGGTCTTCTTAACAATAAATGGCATGCATCCATGGGCATAATATCACACAACACTTTATCATTATATGATCTTATATAAAATTTCACCAAAAAATGTTCATTCCCCAGGATTTGATGTTCATCTTGAATCCATGCTATCTTATAGGGCTTTGGATGTTTCAACCTCTTCAAATTAAACTTGGTTACCATCTCTTCTGAAAATAAATTGTTGGTACTACCACTATCAGTGATAACTTTACATACCTTTTCCTCTAGACTTACATCTTATCCTAAACAAATTCTTCCTTTATGGCAGTTCTCAGTCACTTCCTCATGCATAAAATCTCTTCTCATTAATAATGAATCACCTTCCTCTAGATTCCCAATTGAACTAGGGGATCCAACAAATTCTTCATCCACATAAGCTTCTATTTTGATGTGCTTAGTCCTCTTACTGATACTTCCTTTATGACATTCAAATGCTCTATGTTCACATCCACACTTGAAACAATTTCCTTTGAATGGTCTCTTCTCAAATCCTCTTTTATCTCTCTTATATCAATCATTGCAGTAGGAATTATGATCTCCTCTATCATTGCGATAGAAATTTTGTCCTCTCTTCCTCTATGGTATGAATTATTGTCCTTCTCTTCACTGTGGTAGGGTTCTCCATCCTTGCTTTTCTCTACATATGGTCTTCTGTCTCTGGATTGTGATCCACTTCTCTAGAATCTCCCTCTTGCACTTCTCTATATTTGTTAAATTTTTTTGTTAATCTTTCCCTCTACCTTTAGCACAAATTAGCATGCTTCTTCAACTATTGTCATCTTCACCAAACTCAACTCTTCTTTTATTTTTTTCTTAGCCCATTCATGTACCACACAACCTTCTCCTTGCTTACTTCACTATTTCTAGCTCTGATGATCATCTTGTAGAATTCTTCAGTATACTCCTTCACATACTTCTCTTTTCATCTTATGTTATTTAATATTTTCAACAGTTTAAGCTCATAATCAATAGGTATACATTGATTCTTCAACTTGTTACCATCCTATCCCATTTTTTATTTTCTCCTTTCCCCTCCTATTCCTATCCAATTGAACTTCTTTCCACCATATAGCAACATGTCCCTTCAACTTAGTTTTTGTAAATCTTTCTCTTTTTGGATATTCAATTTCTCCATACTGAAATTATTCCTCCATATCATTGATCCAATCAATTTTTTCCTTAAGGTTTAAATTTATTACATAATTTTGTATCTCAATTCTAGGTCTCTTACCAATATCTTTAACATCTTTACTTGATCAAAATATTCTTCTTCTTATAGGTTTTCTTAATTTTGATATGCAACATGATCTAATTCATCATCACTTTTGTCTACATGTATAGGGTTTAGACCTATCCTTCTATCTTCTTCTACAACATCCAACTGGACTCTCATTGTTCTCATCATATTTAACATTTTGTTCATTTGACCAATAATATTCACTATAACATAGACTCTTCTTGGCAACATCTCTCTCCTTGGACCCAGTGCAATTGCCTTAATTTGCCGATTTGGCTACAAGGGCTCAACTGCCTCATAGTTAGCACTCGGTTGAAAACACTTACAGTCTGACTTAGGTTGGTGATTTTTTCACTACAAGGAATTCCTTCTCAAGAATCACAAACTTGCTTTGATACCACTTGGTGCAACCATGATGGAGGGTCCAGAAAGGATTGTCCAACCATGCAACCTAGAGTTCAACACAACAAAAATAACACAAGAAATGCTCAAGAAACATGAATTATTATTCATTCACCTTTCAATCTTACATGCATCACATGCCTTATATGCGGAATGATTAGGGCTCAAGGCCTACCACAAGGGCATAACAAGATATTACAATTAGCACAAGGCCTTATCACATTCCACAACTTGGTAGGTCGGATTGAACTATCTATCCTAACTTACTTGATTCATAACTCCTTGCTTTCTAATGAATTACAAATGATCTTAAATATGAATCTCCAACTTCAATTATGATATGCACCAGCCTCAATGTTTTACAGCCCCAATGCAAGATCAAACATGTAGGTCGGCCAAAAAATGTGAAAGGATAACCCTTTCAGAAACAAAATGAATTGCAGATCTCCAAGAAAGTTCTCCTAGACCTAAGATTCCTTGTACGATGTTCCATTAAGCTCTGTACATTCTAGAAAAGGTTTGCACAACAAGTTTGATCTAGATAGGCCTTGAATGCTTTGATAGTGAAATTTTGAGAGCAATAATCACCTTAAATCTAGATATGTTGTAGATGACCTCATGTAGAATCAATATCTCGCTCTGCAAGTTGAGAAAGGATACAATGGTAAAATGTGGAAGAAACTGTTGACACAATTACAAACTAAACTGCAAGAAAAAAAATGTTTTTGGTTGATACAAGATTACTTTACAACCAAAAATGCTCCTGCATTAGAATTGTGGAATATGTAGTTTAGTTTTAAGGATTCTTGGTCCATGTACAAACAACATTTTAATCAAAAAATTTATGAAATAAGAAATTACAAACTAGATCAAGTGTATATATGAACATAAACAAAATGAATCCACTTTCAAGGCCTTCCAAAAGGAATTAATCAGAGGTAGGCCTTCAAAATAAATTACAAAAAATATAACACAAAACATGGGAAAATTTTAAATTAATGCTAAATATTGCCTATACCCTCTTGGAAAATGATTGCAGGTTTCTACTCTTGATTAAATACTCAAGTTACACATGTAGCTATCAAATGGAGTGAGCGTAGACCAAAATAATGCCTATTATTTAACAAATTTTAAAATAAGGATGAAAGGATATCCCATAGTCATTACTTGTTAGACTCTAGCTATAGACCAAATTATGATTGGCATATAACAAATGGGCATGCAAGAACAATACCTAGAATGCAATTTCAAAAGATTTTCTCTAAGCCAACACTGTGACTATTATCTTATGAAGACACAACCTATTTGGAAAGGTTTATATCTTATATAAAACTCTTATGAATACATTGTATGTGATTTCATAGTGATTATACCAAAAATCTTATTGAAAATCCCACATTGATGGTATAGGATTAATTTTACACTAGGAACAGTGGAAAAATTTAGGAGATTCTAGTATATTATAAAACAATATAATTCCACCGTTCATAGCTGTTCTAGTATATTATAAAACATTAGTTTGCATGCATAGTTCACTAATTTTGTCTCTCAACTAGAGCAACCAAGGTATCTATATAGATGCCTAGTTCACTAATTGCATATAAATTAGACTAATGGAATTTTTTGCATGCTTAGTTCAAGGGAGTTTAGCATCTACTTAACCTCATAATTTTAAATTTATTTAATCCACATTAATGAAGACTCTACTTGAACAATTTGATAGTATCACTTGTATTTTTAGCTGCCCGCTTTTGGAAGAGGGCATTATTTGGCTTTCTAAAATTTTAGATTTTAGAAATAAGATTGTATTACATATGCTAGTAATTTATTCTTCAAACTATCAACTATTTCATTTTTTCTAGTAGTTGTAATTCATATTTTGATCATATTAGACTTCATGGTAAGAAATTAATATTTCTTCTAATAGAGTGTCTATGATCATATGTAGAATACTAAGCAATATTAACACCACAAATACAAAAAATAATTGAAATAAGCACTTAAGCTTTCCATTAATCAATAATAAATAAATATATTTTCAACTCAACCTTATTCCTTCCACTTTCAAAGACACCTTTGTAACATACCTGCCTCTTCATCTTCCTATTTTCTAGACATTCACAAAATTATTAAGAACATAAATAGTTATATGATTTAATTTTGCTCATATAAGTTGTTGAAAATATCAAAACCAAAAAAACTTCAAATCTAGTAGGAAATAAAATATATTAAAATCATTAGAAAAACTCATTTTCATTTAAAAGAGTAGAAAAATTGTGTTTACTTGGGTTGGGTATCGGGTAAGAGAGTTGGAGGATGTGATGAAAAGTTCCTACAACTCATTGATATTTAGCTAGAAGTTGTGGTAGAAATGCACGACTTAATAGAAAAATATTCTAAAAGGGTAAATCAAATATACAAACAATAATACATTCAAATCCATGATATTTTTACTCATTAATAGATTATACATGAGTAGTTGTGAGTTAAAACATGTTTTTAGGAGTGAGTGATGTGACAGATTTTTGATAGTGAGACTCGTTTTCAAATGGCATAAGAACCAACAAACTAGAAAGTAGTTTAACAACAACCCATTACCTATTTCCCTGTATGAGACAACTTCCTAGCTGAAATATCACACTACATATAGTCTATCGACTAATTATTCATGTGTCTTTGACACTCTTTGGAAAGTGTCCTTAGACTCCTAGGGTAAAATTAGAAATTAATTTAAAATTTAGATTCCCTAAGAATTTTGACATTAATTGGTATATACATTCATGAAGTAGAGTTGGCAATGTGGTTAGAAAGCTATTTTTAGAAAATTTCTCAACTTGGGCATATGAATTGAGTAGTGGAACATATTGAATGTTATTGGTGAGTCTCATATGATTTAGAGGATGATTTGGATGCCCATCTTAGGATATAGGCCATTAAAAAGGAGTTACAAGTAAAAAATGTCATCTATAATTGGTATGGAGGTTATTTTTACTATTCACAACTCTTTAGGAGTTAGATTTATTATTTTTAGAAGTGCCTCTTTATTTTAGACATGGTGTTTTAAAATTTTACCATGGTTTGATGATACATTATTTTAGGAAACCATTTGTGGTATTCCTCTCCCATCTCCCTATAAATTGGGGACATGATATATTATTTTTATGAGAATGCTTAAAGACACATAGGTGTTTCTAGAATGCTATAGAGAAAGGAATGTTTTTGATTTATGAAGTAGGGAAAGGGTCCTGACCCATATAGATTAGTACAACATAGTAAAGAACACCAACTAGTCAAAGAAGCACTAGGAGGAAGCAGACTTGAGAGACACTTCCCCTACCCAACAACCAAAAAATTACCCTATACCTTCCAGATCAAACATTATAGCCCTGTCAAGAAAAAAAAAACATCCAGTCTATCTTAAAATACCATTAGTAAAGGAGGTTATAATCAATAACCTTAAGGTAATATCCATGCAAAAACTAAAGCCATTAACAAAAATATAACTAAAAATATGATAGTCTAGGAACCAAGAACCAATAATAGTAATAAAACCATCAAGAGTAGCACAAAAAACCATCACAACAAGAAACAAAAAAGTAGAAAAAAGACCAAGGATTAGGTATCCTTGATCAAACTCCAAGATTTCAGCAAGTCTTCGACAATGTCTTCAAACTTCTCTTTAGGCTCCATATTTTTGGATAGGTACTCTTCATCCTCCATCACCTTTCACCTCTGTTGCTTCTTAATTTTTCCTTGACCCAAAATTGTAGCCATAACAACCTTTTTCATTACTGCATCCACCACTCTGCAAAAATTCTTCACAATATTTTCAAGGGCCTAGAATCTGCTATCCTTATCTTCCTCTTGCATCATCTTTTCCATTAGTTCCAACCTATCCTCCACCCTTCTAATTCTATCAGTGTCAAAACCCACTATATTCTCTTCACTATGGTTTTTGATTTCCATCACCTTCAGGTCCTTGGTTGCATTTTCATTTTCCACATCCATGTCATTATTTTCTTTAGCCTCCTAAATCTCTTCTTGCTATGAATCTCCTTCAATTTACTCATTGCTAGAATCTCCCTCATCTTTCAACTCCAACTCCTCCTCAATAGACTCACCATCAAGACTATTCGGGGTTTCCTCCAAAGAGGAATCAACATATTCCTTTACTACCTTCTTCCTCTTGCTATCTTGAGATACTAAAACACACTTTTCTTCCAAACTTTTAGACTTTTTACTACTATCCGACCCTTTTGACACTACCAAAGTAAGCTTGGTAGACCTATGGCCCACCATAGTTGAACCTTTTGGGTTGCCATTGTCATTTGGGATTGTAATAGTATTTGGGTCAGCCCCTAATTTGTGGATTAGTATTTTCCTTTTTTTATTCACAGTAGGGCGAATAGAAGCAACATTCTATTTTTTAGGAGTGGCTTTAAGAAGGTTTGACCACGAGGGGTCCACACGGTTAGGAGAAGTCTTAGTAGGTTTTTTATATGGGGTGTGAGGGTGACTCTCAATAAGCTCAATTTTCACAAAGCTCTTAGGGGTAGGGTTTTCAATCAGATTGAGGGGAAGATTACTCTACAAGGACGAGACCAACACACATTTACAAATAGCACAAATTAGGCCCTAGTGTAATGGAAGATTTGTACCATTGGTTAAGCTCTGACTCAGGGATGAGAAGAGGAAGAAAGTCAGGTTTATCTTCTCAAGGTGTCAGATATGGTTTAGAATTGGGAAGTGGTAGCCATGAACTGACTAGAAATGACCTTCAAGCGTAAAATATTTCATAACAAAAAAGTACACATTGTGGTATGAGCAAGGAAGTAAAACCATAGAATAACCATTTGGAATCTCTCATTCTTCTCTTTATCCTCAAAAAATTCTCAATATAATCTTGGTATTTTCCATTACTTACCTTTTCCTCCTTCTTTCCTTCATAAGCTAGTCTCGTCACCTTAGCTATAAGCTTCACATCCACTTTAAAATGGAGACCACCTAGCTGCACTTTGTTGTCCTTCTAGGCATTGGAAAACTTGTAACTCAGATATTCATTATATCCTTCCATGGTTACAAAGTGCAAGGATGCTTACACGACTCCATTCTTTTCCTTGGGCCTTTGATGGAATTTTCTTTGCAGGGGTAATTTTTTGGAAGGTCAAGAAACTCATTTCTTTGCCCATCGTCGTTCTTGACAATGGCAATTGGAAACTCAAAAAACTCAATTTGAATGGAAACCTTGTGATTTTTCATTTGAGAGGATAATGACTCAAAACAATTGGTAGGTTGTTTGAAATTGAAGCAAAGTTGGTTATCACATTTTTGAGCCCCGTCATAATTAAATTTGATAGCTCTGCCACCCTTCTTAGTCATAATTATACTTAATTTATTACTTGTCTTACCATTAGCCTTAAAACATGTCAATGTGTCTTTTCTAAGATCATACTCTATATTTTTTGTGGTGCAGATTGTATTCATTATTTCCTCATTTAAACCTTCCTTTTCGAAGTACAAGGCAATCCAAATACATTGTGCTTTCCATGTTGTTCCTCTCATGTCTTTGGAATTTGGCGTAATTTTTCCCTTGTTCCACCCACTTCATCTTGTCAACTTGCTGAGATGCCACCAAGTATTCCTCATGATAGTAGGACTCCTAAACTCATCAATCTTTTTAATCATTACTAATCTGTCCATAATTAATCCAAACTCCTAATCTATCAATCACTCCCAATCCACCCTTTGCAAATATTTCTTTTAATTGATTAGATAGATTAGAGAATTCCCAATATTTTAAAAATTCTTGTCCAAGGCCAAAGTTAGCCATTACATCCATGACCGTATTACCCTCCCTAAAAGTATGATGGATTTTGTAATGTTGGAAGGACTATACCATGATTTTACAGTCACCTAGAGGATCTTTTATTTCCTAGGATGCTTAAGCTATATTGTTAAGATAGTCAATAATAATATTAGAAACTCCCTCAATAATAACCTTCCTGTACCCATTGTCTCTGAGATAACCGATTCCAACCCAAACAATATAAGCTTCAACAAAATTATTCATTACTATTCCTAGACCCTTGCTATATCCAAATAGATAAATACCTCGATCATCCCTAACCACTCCTCCTGCTCTTGCTAGCCCAAGATTTCCTTTTGAACATCCATCAAAATTACATTTCACCCATCTTGGATCAAGGGGAATCCAAACAATACTTTTTCTTATGATCTGTTTAGCCCAATTCACATTGTTAAGGTCATGGGAAATCTTCCACTACTATTAAGGTCATGGGAAATCTCACATTGTTAAGTTCATGGAAATGTTGTGTGTGAATGTTATCTCCTTAAAATATTAATACATATTTTTTCTCTTTCTCATGTGGAGTTTTCTTCCTCCTAAAACTGTATAATATTGTTTTTTGATTTATTTGTTAATGTTGATTTTATAATCACATAATCTTAATCATGCGAAAATCCTTGCTTAAGAAATATATTTCAAATTTACATATACTTATATTATTTTCATGTTGTTTCTCAATAGTAATTTGGCATGAATGCATCATATGGGGGCATCTCAAATGGTTTTAAAAAAATGAAATTTGTTTACCAATAAAATCAAGTCTAGTTACAATATAAATGGAGCTATATGTACCTACATCAAGAGCCCTGCTAGGCCAAGTGCCAAAATAACCAAAACATATAATAGTCACATAGTTGAAAGATATCAACATAGTCTATTTTAAAACAAAAACATAATTATTAGTATCATCAAGGATTATCCTCAACTAGTTGTGGTACAACCTCATTTCCATACTCATGTATCTTATTGTTAACTTGAATCTTATTGGCTTTAAAATAATCTACACCAAGAATAGTCCCTATTGGAGGATAGATTATTTCTTAGCCATAGTTATCAAAGTTCTAGCAAGTAATATCCAACTACCAACTATCAACATCTCTTCTTATCTCATATTGGTTCTAGAAATCAATGTATTCTTTTTAAAACTTGTCATCAACCTTCCTCAAATCTTGGGGCCAAAATTTTGTATTTTTGAGATTTGAGCTAAAAATAGGAGTGGAGCCTTCTTTTAACGTCTTCATAATTTTGTTAGTAGGTGTCTTTAAAGTAAATTTTAACTATTCAACAATGTTAAGGGAAGAAATTATAAGAGAAGACTCATTTTAAGAGATATTTTTCCTTGGTATAAGTCCACATTTCTCATTTTCCTTATAAACCATAAAATTTCAATAGAAAGAGCAATGCAAAAAGCATTAAGATCAAAATTTAGGCTATTAGAGTAATCATGCATCAACTAATAATTAATTAATATTTAATTAATTATTAATCTAATTTATTTTGATGCACTTAAGATAAACTTAGGAGTGATTTTCCATATTAACTAGAGAGCTACTATTAGATCATTCTATCTCATTGCATGAGATGTTGACACTTGTCATGATCTAATCCATTTATCATTTAAGGTTTCTCCTATATAGAATTCAACCCTCATTGTATTATTAGACCTTTGAAGAACTCTCAACCTTTGAGGACTCTTGTTTTCCTTGAAAATTATCGAGGTTCATTCTATAGCTTTTTCTTTTTGAGGAATATTACATATTATTTTTTGCAGCTCTCTTGCATGGAAGGTGTCTTTGTTCATTGTTTGATCTCGTGGCTTATGTTTTTGACAATTCTAACATGGTATTAGAGCATGGATTTAATGAAACCCTTCTCAATTTATGAGGTTTTTTCTTCAACAAGGATTATAGGATTCAAATCTAGATTCTTCATTGTTTTTTTGCAATTTTTGGAGGTGGGTGATTTTTAGGTGCATTTTGACATGAAAAGGAGCTCACTGTGGGATTCAAGAAGTTGATTCAATGAATTTTGATATAAAATTCAATCAATTTTGGTGTCAAGAGTCCTAAAGGAAATTTATTTTTTCTACAGGGGTTGTATGACCTCTATATGATGATTAAATTTTTTTTTTTTTAAATTGTTTAGTTTTTACTTTTTATATAAAAAATAAATATCAAAAATCAATGGTGGATTTAGTTTTGAGGGGGTGGTGAATTAAATTTAGGGTACCTGTAGGTACCTTCCATGTAGGCCTATGGGCCCCTTGTCCCCTTTGTTGGCAGGGTCTTATTCCCTGGTCAACGACACCTACCAAGCCATTTGATGAATTTCCACTGCTAGCGGCACTTCTTATGTTGCTCAATGGGGCTCCAAAAAGTTACCAACAACCACTTTTTAATTTTTTCAGTCATCTACTAGTCTTTATGACAATCACCATTTTTTTTGGGTGATGATGATTTTTGGAATATTCTAATAGTTTTTTGGCATATACTGGCAATCATGATTTATTGCAGGGGCCATATTTTTTTCTTGATGGAAGGGAATATTCTTAGTAAATTTTGTTGACACTAGAATGATGTCATGCTAATGTCAGTAGTACGACTACATGGAAGGGGACCCTTCAAACCATCTTTGTGTCCTAAAGGAAGTTTTTCTTCTTCTTTTGTCCATAACTTGGGTGTACACTATCAAAATTGGGTGAAGGAGATATCATCAAAAAGCTAGTTTTATCAATTTTCCAATGGTGTGGGTTTCATCACCATTTTTTGTTGCTAGTGCATTCGACAGCCTCTTGAAGTCAAATGTTTTATTTTCATTCCGAAGCTTATAAAATTGATGGAGTAATATTTGAATGAACCAACTCTTCATCCACACCTTGACATGGGAACCACCAAAACACTTGCCACTTGGAATGTACACACATTTGATATCTGTAAAGGTTTCCATCTATCCCCATGAAATAATATTCAACCACAATGGAATGTGGAGCATTCCAATATATACTCTACACCACTAACACTATCACAACTAAGTCGATACTTTTTCAAGCATATCTTCAACTACGAAAGATAAACAACCATGAAATTTTTGATTTAGAATCATCCAACATGCACCAATATTACCTCAAAACTTCATGAATTTTTTTTGCATAGCAAAGTAGTGCGGACCACAAAACTGGTTCACTATAACATTGAAACTACACGTGAAACTTAGACAATTATCCAAACCACTTGGTCTTCTCCAAACAAACTCTTTTACACATATACAATGGGTTGAAATTAATGAAAACACTACAAGAACACCATATTCCATGCTCTCAACTATCTCCTCAATGAAAAAAACTTCCAACAATCTCCCCCTTTATCATCAACGACAACACATTTAGCCAAAACTAATCCCCTTTTGACATCAAGGGAAAATGGTACCAAAAATATATTTATTTACTTTACTCTACTCCCCATTACATATTGTAAGAGAGGGGGACCACTATGTACAAGGCCCCAGGTCATGGAGAGCTGAGATGTAGAAGGCTGCCCTAACTTACCTTAGCTTAGTAGGATGTTAGGATATACGAGACAAGAATGATGAGGACTATATGGTCCTTCAATCACTCTACAAACCAAAAATGTGGAATGGGGCTAGGTGAGCTAGTTTTTAGGTTCAACACTATGCCTCAAGAAGCTCTCTACCTGAGGGTGAAAGTGCAGTTTTTGGATGACAATGCAGTGCGTTGACATCTCTAAAGTGCGTTGGCATTTGTATGACCAGACATTTGAAGAGATAGTGTCAAACCTAGGAAAATGATCTAACAACCCAACTAACTACTACTAAAGGGCCAAAATAACATGATTAAGTAAACAAAATACTCTCTAATGTGATAAAGCAAAAATACAAGAGGTATGGTGGCAAGGAGGATCTCACAAAGAAACTCATTCGCCAGCTAGCTCCCTGAGAGCACATCCACTTGCACACAAAGAGGAGGAAAATGTTGGGTGGATGTATAGGGGTTTGCCTTAGCCAGACCCCCATTTAGGTTTTTCCACCTCCACAAATAACCAAGAAAGTGAGTATGATAAAGAAAGTACTATAAAACACCAAGAACACTACAAAATAATAAGTGTGCTTACTCAACCAAGTGATAGAGGAGAGGAAAGGGAAGCTTACCACCTCCACCAAGAGCACTCAAGGATGCTTGGGAGAGAAAATGAGAGTACTCAAGCCTCTGCGACAGTGCAGTGCTTGAAATGCTTGGAGTGAGTGAAAGAGTGTGAAAGTGAGCTTTTGAAAGAAGTGACAAAGTTCAACTGAATTCTTAGAGGATGAAATTCTTGTTGAAGGAGTGAATTTGAAGAGGAGATGAAGAAAAATGGCCATATTCAGGTCGGTCGATCGAAGGGGGCATTACAATTTAACTCCCAATGAGAAGTGTAACACCTCTGTAGGTTCAACCACATGAATTTTCTAGGGACGTAAGCATGCCACATGAATGTTTGCGTGCCGCACGAGAATCCCCAATAGAAATTCCCCAACCAACACACAAAACAAGCACTAGGTGGGATGCAAGCAGTGAGCTTAGGTGGAATTAAGCCTTCAAACTTGGTTTTCTAAAGTGGAGAAGGAAAAAAGGGAAATTTGCATAAGGGGTGAAAATTCACTCCTATACATTTTTCCCTCACTTTAGCGAGCACGAGTACTGATGAGTGCTTGATAAAGTAGATCAAGGAAAGAGTAAA
Source organism: Sequoia sempervirens (assembly GCA_007258455.2). NCBI lineage: Eukaryota > Viridiplantae > Streptophyta > Pinopsida > Cupressales > Cupressaceae > Sequoia > Sequoia sempervirens. The sequence continues at coordinate 148,803,853 of VDFB02379711.1, read as the reverse complement.
GTTAGAAATATATACCTAAACCGTTGAGGAAGCAGACCACAATTTGTGAACCTAAAGGTGCAGGGCAAGTGAAGGACTTCATAGCTACTTGAAACTATGAAGTTGAAGAAAGAAAGCATCTTACAGGCCTGTAGACCTAGAAGGAGGAAACCCCCAAGATCTCTCACATGGAGGAAGTCTCATGAAGTAAGCACCTTACAAGCCCACAAACCTGCAAGGTACCCCCCAAGAACTCTAGCATGGAGGAAACCTAAAGGAAGTTCCATATAGGCTCTCAGTCCTATAGGGAGGTATCTCCCAAGATCTCTCGCATGGAGGAAACCCAAGAAAGAAGAATCCGCAAAGTCAGGAAGCGACCAAGTAGGCGAGTAAGCAAATAATCACACAAACCGTCGATAATTTGGAAGACTTTCAAAGGGGTCCCTTGGGAACCCTTCAAAAGAAGAGAGGTCCATTCAAGGGACATGTTGTTTGAAAAGTGAGGTCTAGTTAGGCTGCCCCCAAGCTAGATGCAAAGAAATTAATTTGAGAAAAATACTTTTGAATGGGATCCCTCCAACCCTTCAAAAGGAAAGATGTCCACTTAAGGGATGCACATTCAAAAGCAGATGTTTTCTTTCTCAGATTGATCCATCATCAAGGGATCCTTTTGAAAGATGTTCAATTCATCAAGGAATTTGAAAGGAAGAATATTCCCCCACATGAGGGGAAGATCAAAGTCATTCCCAGTTCAGAGGAATGTTTTCAAGTCCTTTCTTTACGAACCCGTGATGAAGGAAACACATTCCATTAGGGTTCCAACTTGAGAATGTGATTTTGAAGAAGGGTTTGTGAGGATTTTTAGAGAAAAGATTCATTGGCAACAAATGCATTTTCTAAAAATAAAAATGTTGAAGAAAGAATGTTGTCACACATGAGAGGGACAACTCAAGCAAAGAAGAGAGAAAGATAAAGAGAAATCAAAAGAGAGAAAAAAACACAAACAAAGGGCACAAGGGGATCTGGTTTATTGGGGTCAAATCTATCCAAGCTCATATAAATAATAGGTAACCGTGATGTAAGGAAAAAGATCATAAATCCCCAACTAGATTAGTAAGAATGCATGAAAAATAAAGTAAATAAAAATAAAAATGGGTCAACATGGAAGGGAAGTCTCAATGCCCCCAACGCTTTGCATCATCCGTAATTTATCAAAATTCAAGCACAAACATGGAAGAATGATGATACAAATAGAAGAAGGTTTATGACACAAAAACTACACCTATATCCAAGCACCAATAGGGGTGACAAGGGTCATCTAGTCACACATAGCATGATCACGGGGGAAAACATCACAAAACACACACACACAAGATCAAGAAGAGGCCGCCTCTAACATTGATCAACCAAGAGGTCATCCATTTCCCACTCTAGATCATCATAGGGGGAAGGAGGACTAGCCTGTAGTGGTGGGATTTTAAGAGGAACATACAACCCTCTCACAATAATGACTAAGGAAGAGGGCCCCTCAAGGTCCTCTCCATTGAGCTCTTGTGGAGCTAGGGTTAGTGACTTTGTGAAGATCGCTGAAAAGGCTGAGACTTCATCCATAGAGTTAACATGCACCCTATAGGAGCAACATGTATAACTTTAGTGGATGGGGTAGGCTACACCTAAGATTCACCACTAGGCTCATTGAATAACTTGGGAGTGGTGACAAACTTAGGGGAAGCCAAGACTAGTTCCATCACTAAGATAAAACAAGTCAACGTAGGGCCACCTTACAGAGAAGGCAAGATCCTCTTACGTCCTTCGCTACTAGAAGGACCACACTCCACTTTTTCTTTGTCAAAGGAGATGAACTCCCCGTAGACAAGGCTATAGGTGTGAAGGAAGAGGAGGAAAGAACCACAATGGATACAACCAAGGTATTAGTCATATCCACAGGTTTTGGGAAAGGCTGGATATTTGGAATGGACATCAGTAAAGGTGGCTCCACCAAAGGAGCGATGAACACCTATACCCCCTTGGGGTTAGGTGCATTCGCACTCACAATAGGAGCCAAAAGTAGTGCAAAACTAGAATGGAGAGAAGGAGAAGGAAGGGAAGAGGGTGACACTGCAAGAGGCCCTAAAGAAGGGGTAGTCATCTCTTCCTCCTTCCTTTACAAGGTAGCTTGCTTAGATAAGATAGCCTTTCACCAATGCATGAAATTTTACACAAGGTGGTTTATATGACTATTTAAGCAGGAGGCCAAAGGCTACAAAGGAACAAAAGACTCCTGCTCAACCATGGGAATGTCCACTACAACCGTTTTCGGTGAAGGAACAAATTCCTAAACGGAAGCATAAGGAATAGGATGAGAAATGATAGGGGGATTTAGCTCAAGAGCCTTGGTAGAGAGCCTCTTCTTATTCACTACTTTGGGGGAAGGAGCAGTAGGAGGCCATAGATTGAATTCCCTTTAGGAACCTTTCTTTTGCCATATAAGTAATACCATAGTCTGGGGCATTCATCAGGGAGATCTGCGATCCTAAACTTGGGCTTGCGCCAAGGAGGAATCATCAGACTCAACGGATAGCCTCCGGGCCGACTCATCCAGTACTCTTCCTAAGAAAGGGGAGAGGATGAGGCAATATGGGGAAAAAAACCTTCTCTTTACCTTTACGGGAGGGAGAGGGACCTGGCGTGGACTTATCCCTTTCTTTGTGGGAAGAGGGAGCGGTCGATACAGGCTTCTCCTTTTCCTCTCGGGAAGAGGAGGCAACTAATTTCTTTATCATGGGAAGGGTCAGTTTTGGTTGTCCCTTGCCCCTAGTTTTATACGTTACATAATTCTTGTAAAGTAGGTCTATTCTCGAAGGAGCAGACCAAATGGGGAGGGCCAAAAGTGATCTAGTAGACATCCACAATGGGACACCAAGGGTTGATATTCAGTGTCATGCACTACATGCACGACACCTTCATGGTAGAATTTTAAACATTTGTGAATAACACAAGCAGTTACATTCATGGAAGCTAGCCAAGGTATGCCTAGCTTCAAACTAAATAGATCCGACTCTGAGATAACATTGAAAACTGTATCAATAGCCTTGGGTCCAACCAGGGTGGACAAAGTTATCAAACCGTAAGGTTTGAGACACATACCATTGTGTGTACGAATGGTAAATTTTGTTTCTTCATATTCTTCCTTTTGTAATGAATTTAATACTAATGTTTCCTCTATGATAACATTCACACGGCTTGCAGGGTCTACCAAGACTTTAGTCACAATGTTACCATTGATGCAAGCGAAATTGTAGAGAGGCGAGGGTTTATTATTTAAGGGAAAATTTTGTGATGTAAATGTAATATTCGGTGAATCAGATGTAGGCAGATTAGTAGGAGTCACCATGACCATTTTAACATAGGCCTTAGGTTAGTAACAAAATTAGTGGGATCTACAATCATGTTAGCAGAGTGCAACAGAAATGGGTCTTTGTATATCTGCAATTCACTTTTAGCTTTCACCACTAATTTGTTAGAATTTTGTTTATTTCCATCGAGACAATTGGTACTATCCTCAATTTGGTCCTGTATCTCATGATGCATGCACATACAATGTTTGGTATCATGTCCATTAACATGGTACTGACAATAAGTGCTCCCATCATACCAACTAGGGTAAGCTTCCTTAACAGGCTTAGGATTCAGAAAGGTTATGATCTTATCCTTCAATAGCTTCTACAAAATAGAAGAATAAGTTTTCGATAGCTTTGTGAACTTTTGGTTATGTCAAATTATTAGCAGCAACAACTACATTCATAACAGTCTTACCTTTCCTAGAGATTGATACGATGGAATTTCTGTTAGAACGAGAGCGCGAGGAGGATCCTTGAACTAAAAACCTGCTTGTTGGTACTCTCATAAAGCTGCACACAAGTAGGAAGGGTACTTCATAAGGGTGAAATTCTCTTGCAAGGCCTTTGTAATTTCCCTATGAATACCTTCTACACATTAGAATTGGGTAGCTGAAATGAGATTTGTGAAAGAAGTGCTTGATAGTGCGCTATGAAATTAGTGATTTTTTTGTTATCTCCTTGTTTACATCAGGAAAGATCCAAAAAGGTCATCTTTGGCCTGATGTTTGCTTGAAATTGTCTAAGGAATTGATTTACAAGTTGGTCAAATGAGAAAATAGAATTTTTAGGAAAGGAACAGTACGACTTGAGCACTGTGTCGAGAGATCAAGGAAACAATTTGGCCATCAACATGTTGTGATGGAAGAAGCTCATGCACAGGGTGTTAAAGGCAGACACATGTGTCTATGGATCCCCTTTACTACCATACTTTTCAAATTTAGGGATCTCCATTCCTTGGGGGAAGGGAGTGTTTAAGATCACAACCGACAATGGGCTATGTCGGAAGAAGGGTTGGAAGATAGGCTAGACAGAGGCTTGGGAAAGACTCGCTAACTGGCTCTACATCTTACCCATATTCTAAAGAAGAGTGTTTAGGATAGGGTCATTAAAAGATAAAGGGATAGAGGAACCTCCTATGGAAGCACCGCCAAAGCCACCTCCAGAATTTCCATTGGTGTGACCTCTGCTAGAACCACTACTAGAGCCATTGCCGCCAGTAGGGCCTCCGCTAGAACCACCACCATGACCTCCACCAAAGCCACCTCCACCAACACCACTTCCACCACCAAATCCACCGCCACTACCAATGCCTCCACTCACCACTCATCTTTCCAAAGCCTCCACCACTAGAGCTGATAGGGGGGTGAAGCTAAAGCCCAAGGGGACCCTATTTACTTTGATAATTTTGGGTTGTTTGGAGATAGTTAGCATATTGATAGAAGGGACCATGTCAACCATGTAAACGGATATGGGAGACATCGATACTCCTAACTATTCTTCACGCTCTTTGAAAGTGTCTCCTTTTGCAAAGCTAGGATTGTTCGAAGGCGCACATTCTTCAAAGAGAAAGGAGGCTAGTTAGAAGCTCTATACCTATTCGATCTTTACCCATCATATGTTTTATCTTGTTAACATGTCATGTCCCCCAAAATGGTAGCATCGAGAGTAGAACATCGAAGCAAGATAAACAAAATACATATTAGAAAACACTAACTATTTAAATAATTATCAATGAATATAATAAGTAAAGTCATAAAAATTATTATGATATAATAGATATTAAAGTATATAAAATTAATATAAACATAAAATGATATTAAATATATAATAGATAATAAAATATTCCTAAGGAAATCTAAATAAACAAACAAATAATGTAAATATAAGTAAATATAATATGAATTTCAATTATAATGATAATTATCAAAAACAATGTTAAAATTACAATTAGAGCCATGAACATGTTATTAAAACAATACTATTACAATTAAAATATTGATTATAAAACTCTGAAAATATAATTAATTAATAACCAAGACTATTGGACCCCTAAAGACCAGCTATCATCAAAAGTAAAGGGATGCATTAAAAAAGGCATCGATTCCCAAGGAGTAGAGGGGAAAAGACACATCCCAACATAACTCTTGATCAACTATATAAGGTAAGATGTTTTCATTCCAAGAGGCATCAAATAGAATAAATAGGAAGTAAAAGGAAAATATAGGAGTATCTTCCATAATCTAGTAGTCATTCCAAAAACATTTGATCACTAATACCCAAGATCGTGGCTGGAGGAGAAGACGACTATTAGTAGATCAATGAATAAGGTAAGGAATAAATATTCATACTATAGATAGTATGTAAATAATAAATAAGTAATAAAGATAAATACATACAGTGTATGATCACATTCTGATTTATTATAAAATGAAGTAAATAAATATAGTAAGTAAATTATATTATAAATAAACAACCACAATTTATGATGTAAATTAATAAAAGAATAAATAAATGATATTAAATGAATGGATTAAGAACATGGTAAAGGTTGGAGTTGGAGATATATATTTAATATATATATATATACCTAAGATAAATATAACTATGTTAGACATAAGATGTTGAGTATAGAGACTTATAAACACCTCATAGTAGGGGATGGGACCATACAAATTATACAAATAATATATGGTTGCATTTTCCCAATAATAAGTAATAATGAGTCTATTATGATAAATGGTATAGTAGAATATTATCTTTGAAACCTTGATAGACGTTGATGTCTACCTAATGTGTTAGTGAAATTATATAGAAGAGCCAATCATAAGTGTGATAAGGAAAAAATTAATAATCCTTTGACAAGAAAATGGCATATTTATATCATCTTGACCCTATTAGATGGTATCACTAAAACTTACTAATCTATAACATTTCTAACGTCTTTCCGAGAAACACTTGAGTGATAGATTTAGGTTAAAGTACCTCCGCTAGGAAGGGGTCATTTCAGATGGTGAAGAAAAGCCTCAGTAGGTCAAATCCAAGTAAGAGTAAGTATTCAGAGGTAAGTACTCTCAACCGACTAAAGAGCATTAAGGATGATATAATTGAATTTGAGTTATTAGGGACAATGGGTTAAAGTGTAATAGCTTACCCATTTCTTGTTAGAATGTAATGAACACTCCAATCTGTGATGATGGGTGAATTCAATTAAATGTAATATGATAGCTAATGCATAAGGATTAAATGACACTTTCCAATGTATGATATTTTTCAAGCCAAAATAATATTTCTTACAAAAATTATTGTATCTCATGGAGTTTTTATGAATCTACCCTGAAGAATAGATTTCAGGCTCAAACTCCTTTTCGCTAGTGGTCAATAAGGATTGTGCATTTGTGGAGGGGAAGAGCTGGTAAATCACCCACTGATGGAGGGTCCCAAGATGGGTGGAACACCTTGAGGGAGTCCACTTTGCGATGTGTTCACGTGCCCCTTAACACAATAAATCGCCGTCCCATGAGGCTAGGAAAGAGGAGACTAGGAAAAATTCTATTCCAATTAGGAGAAGTCATAATTGACCATGTTAATTTATGGTTTAGATGATAATTCCTTTTGATGAACTTATTCCTAAGATATGAAATTTGAAATGATATGTGCATTTTTATGTCTCTAATATGGGGACATTACATAACAACCTGAGCATCCCTATCCATCTTTAGATTTCCTTCCAAGTGATTTTCTAAGTTGCCTAGTCCTTTAGCAAGGGCAAAGACATATTCTGTAGGGATTTGAACAACCTCATGCTTGTCTACCAATGATGGTGTAGGATATGTAGGGGGAGTGGGAACGTGATTGGTCTCACCAATGAATCCCATCTCTTTCCTTGACAACTGCTCCTACACAACTACACTAATGATGGGACCAGAGAAAAGGCCTATAAATAACCCAATAGAGACCTTTGTCCTTTCCATCAGGAGGTGTCATAAACTTCTCCTAATGATATACCCAGAAGTTGTGGATTTGGTTGTGATGCTCATAAACCTTCACAACACTTAGGAACACAATAGTCATGAAGTACATGGGAGAGGTCTCAACACCAATGAATGAACAAACATTGGTTCATGTTAGGTTCACCAAAAATGTTAGAGGGGGACCACCATGTGCAAGGCCCCAAGTCATGGAGGTCTAAGATGCAGAAGACAACCCTAACTTACCTCAACTTAGCAGGATGTTAGGATATGTAGGATGAGAATGATGAGGACTATAAGGTCCTTCAATCACTCTATAGACCCAAAATGTGGAATGGGGCTAGGCAAGCTAGTTTTTAGGTTCAACACTATGCCTTAGGAAGCTCTCTTCTTGAGGAAGAAAGCATAGTTTTTGGATGATAGCGCAATGCGCTAGCATATCTAAAGTGTGCTGGCATTCATACGACCAAACAACTAAAGAGACAAGGTCAAACCTAGGAAAATAAGATAACGGCCCAGCTAACTACTACTAACGAGGTAAAATAACATGATTAAGTAAACAAATGTGATAAATAAAAAATACAAGAGGTAAGGTGGCAAGGAGGATCTCACAAAGAAACTCGTTCACTAGCTAGCTCCTCGAGAGCACATCCACCTACACACAAAGATAAGGAAACTGTTGGGTGTCTGTATAGGGTCCTGCCTCAGTCAAACCCCCGTTTAGGTGTTTCAACCTCCACAAAAAACCAAGAAAGCGAGTATGATAAATAAAGTACTATAAAACACCAAGAACACTACAAAATAGTAAGTGTGCTTACTCAACCAAGTGATAAAGGAGAGGAAAGGGAAGCTTACCACCTCCACCAAGAGAACTCAAGGTTGCTTGGCGGAGAAAATGAGAGCACTCGAGCCTTTATTACAATGGTGTTGTCCCCAACTTGCTCTACTGAAGTGATGGAGTGATGTTGCAATGGAGTGCTTGAAATGCTTGGAGTGAGTGAAAGAGTGTGAAAGTGAGCTTGTGAAAGAAGTGAAGAAGTTCAACTGAATGCTTAGAGGATGAAATGCTTGTTGAAGGAGTAAATTTGAAGAGGAGATTAAGAAAAAAGGGCATATTCAGATCAGTTGGCCAAAGGGGGCATTACAATTTGAATCCCAATGAGAAGTGTAATGCCTCTACAAGTTCAACCATAGGAATCTACCAGGGACATAAGCGCACTGCGTGGAAATCTACAAGTTGTGTGTGTGTCCCTGAAAAAAATTACCCCATCGACGCACAAAATAGGTGCCAAGTGGGACACAAGTAGTAGGCTTAGGTGGAGTTAAGCCTTCAAACTTGGTTTTCTAAAGTGGAGAAGAAAAAAAGGAGAATTTACATAAGGGGTGCAAATTCACTCCTATACACATATATTTACATAAATGTAACTCTCCCTAACAGTGTTATCCATTACAAAAATGATAAATACTTATACCGCAACATCATCAAATACTTCCACATATGTACATTTTAATCAGGAAAACTATCTATACAAAGCAAAATTGTACAACTTAACATGAGGAGGGTGGACTACCTTGATTAGACACCTTCAATTTTGTAAGGTGTACCGCCCAATCCTTCTTTCCTATCTCCTAGTCCTTCTTGGTGAAGGTAAGTAAACTACACTGACTCTCAAACTACATAAGGTCTTCTCCTTCATCCAAAGAACTAGACACTAGATTCTTTTGCAACACCTTTTCAACATTTTAACATTAGCTAAAACTCTAGTTAGAGATGTAAGCCTTACACTCATCAAGTCTCTGAGCTGACTATACTACACAATGGTTGTATCTTTCTATTCTTGTAGTTGGAAGAATTATCCATGCAAATTTTCAATAACTATCCTTGTTGCACCATCTTCATTACTAACCAGATCATAAACACTAGAGGCTTGAGAAATTTGTGACTCCTTTGAGTATATTTGGTCATTTATGATTCTTGTAGAATTAGGCCATTTTAAAAAGAATTGAAATAGAACTTTAGCTTTTTCCACACAATTCTAAATATATTTTAAGTTGCCTTGCAACTTACCATGTGCAACATTGCATTTATCAGATATTTCAACCAATTTCTTATCATTGACCTTTATTGTCATTTTTTTTCAAACTTTTCTTTTAGGTTGATAGAATATTCCTTAAAGGAATCAAGTAATAGTCTCAATTATTGGACAATAGATAAAGAATTATCAATATTTGCTTCAGGGAAACTTTCTTGTAACACTTTTTATTGCTTCATCAATCATTTCTGCACTCTTTTGGTGTGTTTTAAGTATCTCCTTCCTTACAGAGGCATGAAAGGAATCACCAAGTTGTAATTTATGTAGGGGAGACATTTTGTCCATATCTAGTTGTCCTTGCTATATGAGAATCTATAATAACTATGCAGATACCACTAATTGGAATTGTAGCTGCATATCTAGTAGAATTTTTAATGAATCTCCATAAGCTCTAGAGGATTCACCAATTGTTTGAGCACTTTCTTCTTTCTTCTTCTCACTCTTCTCCTTCTCTTTTCTATCAAAACATTCTTCTATATTATTTTCTTCTTCAATAGATTTCTCACTATCTAGAGGAGGCACACTCTATTCCTTTTGTACTTTATCCTTCTCCAGGACATCTTGTTTAACTTCTCTTTTCTCATCATTAGTCTTCTCATTCAGAGGGGGAAAGTTTTGTTCTATTTGAGCATCTTTCATATTATCATTCTTTTCCTCAACAACATTTTCCACATTAGGAGGGGAGCTATTAGTTAAGACATCTTCCCACCCAAGCTTATCAACCATCTCTTCATCTGGAGGGATGTTATTTTTCATCATGTTTTCATGCCCTCCCTCAAGCTTAGCCACATGTTTAGATTTCTCATTAACAAGTTCACTAACTTTTGAAACAATTGTATCATGCTACAATTTCTCTTCATTTTCTAGAGACATTCCCAATTCTTTTTGCAGGTCTATGACCTTCTGTAGTGTCTCATTTTTTAACCTTTCAATATCTTCTTTATCTCTACTCATTAGAGTGTTAACTCTTTGCTTTGTTCTAAATTTTTTTCTATACAATTTAGATAATTTTTTCTAGTGCTTAGTTGTAAGAGAAGAACTAGTTTTACCCAAGGAAAATGCCTTTATCTGAGCATCTTCTTCAATAGCTTCTTACCTTCTTTCAATTAAAACATTCTTCAAGAAATTAGATGATTGACTCTCAATTTCACTCATGCTAGTATTGAAAGTGACCATGTGCTTTATAATGGATTTTGTAATGGTTGCCTTATGCTCATTATTAGAATTTGGATAAATTTTGGCTATTTCTTCCAAGAGACCAAATTTTGAAATATTATTAAATAAAGTATCAAAATTCAAAGGGATATGTTCCTTATCGAAGGGGTATTTTCTATCTTCTTCCCATTTCCTTTAGGAGATATCTCTCCTCTTGACTTATTTTCTCTTCACTGAATCTTGAAAGCTTTCTTTTCTCTTTCGACTTCTTCACTCTCAATATCAACAATATCAACTTTTGACCTTTTGGCACTAGTCTCTTCCACCAAGGCTTGTGACTTCTTCTATACCAATTGAGGTCCTTCCTCTTCATCTTCTTCTTCTTCCTCATGCTTAGAGCTGATGTATTTCTCCCTTGTGTAATTTTCTTTTCTTCTCCTCTTAGGAGCCTTTTGTTGCTTAGGGACACTAGATGTATCCTTCTTCAAACTTTCTCTAGGCTTTGTTCCAGAGGACTTTTGAATGGTGGCAGAGGGGGTAGAGGTCCTAGCTGACCTTCTTATGCTGGGAGTAGCCTCCAGAGGAATATGTATTATTTATTTATTTATTTGTGAGGATATTTGGTGAACCATCAATCCCCTCCAAGCCATGCTTTCATTTTTTCAATATTTTTCTTTATCTCCTTTTCTTTTTGTTGTAGGTGCACTTCACTATGTTTCTCTACATAAGTTCCAAACCTATCCGCTGATGGATCTCTTGGTTTGCTTAACATAATCTCTTCTAATTGGTAATCTCTTTTGTTGTAACCTCGTATCCAAACTTTGGGATCAAAACAATTCTAAGTTCAACTACTTCCATAATGTAGTTATCTCTACTAATCATGAAAGTGATATCATTTTTATACTTCTCAATTTTTTTTTCCCAATATCCTCTCTCTTTCTTGAATTTTTCCTTAAATGACTTAAAGAAACCCCACAACATAAAATTATGGGTTTCTAGGTTCCCTAACCTTCTCAAATGGTCTCTAATATGAATTGCAATTGGAATTGTCCAACCACACAATATTCTTTGTATCAAGGACTTCTCTAAGAAAGTAGAACAATAAGCATACACTTAGGGTACCATACTAGAAGGGGTATCGAGATTCTTTGGTCTTATAAATATTCTCCATCAATTTTGTCTCAAGAGTTCACACATATCAATATCCAAGCCTTCCTTCACCATCTAGTGAGCAGTATGAATGGTAGTAGTCGACATAGAGTTCTCTCTATTTATATAATAGATCTTATAGACTATCAAAATTGATGCATACTTAATCACTAGATCATCAATTTCCTTCACCATTAGGGCACATTTGTTAAATTACACACCAATGAGCTTCATTAACATTTCATTATTCACAACCTTCATTTTCAGAATAGGTCCATTTGAGCATAATCCTATAAAAACCCTAATCACTTTGATGTAAGTAGGGGGGATTTTTTTCCAATAAAAATCTCAAATATAACAAGATCTGACCTCCTCTCAAGCCTTGTAACCATATTACCTCAGTTTACACCTTTTAGGCCTACAAGCCTAGTAACCCTTCCAAAACACTTTTAGGCTCTAATTCATCAAAAATAAAACAAACCTACAAATAAATTGTTGTATAAGTTGCTTTCCATATCCCTACACACCATATATCCATATCTCAATGTACTTCTTTGAAACAAAGCCCTCAAATGAAGGTTATAATGCTGCTACAAGGAAAAATTAGCCTTGTTTTCCAAAGAAAATGTTCAAAAAACCCATCACAAACCTAAAAATTCATTGGGGAAGCAATACACACATGTCAAAATCCCAAATTCCACAATTGGATTACCACTGCGTGGCCTGCAAGTACCCAAGACCACAAGCCCTCACTTTTCTCCTAATATCTAGGGTTTTAATGAAATTCCCACTCCTATCCTTCAAACTATCCAAAAAATACCTCAAACAGGTCCAATATAGCCCGCTCAAACTCTCTCCATCAAGAAACCTCACTGCCCTAACTCATTTCAACCTTTGACATATCCAAACCTCTCATTTTCACATAGAAAACTCACTTTTCTTACTAGAGCTTCATGCTCAACACACAAAAAAGATCCATTGCACCAAATAAGCATAAATAAATCTATTTACTAATGGTATAGACCCATTCCATAAGATATAGGAGCCACAAAAAGTGGAATGGGTTAGTCTTCCATTTAAACTCTCAAAACCTTTGAAACTGGGTGCAGACTTGCAACAAGAAAAACTAGTAAAACTTCCACCAAACTCTATATTAGAGTCTCAAATAAAATGGAAAAAAAAGGTAATACATTCCCCTCAAGGTTCCAAGAGAATTTTTTCTTAAAACCCTCTTGTACAGACTGTATACACACAACAATTTAAGGAAAAATAGTATTTAATCTGCAAATACAAAGATAAATCAAGGGGTTTCTTTATTCAAATATTCAAGATCAACCCCCAATCAAGATTTTACATCATATTTATATTTTTTCTATTCTAAACTAACTCTTCAACTTCTTCCAACTTCCTTTTGAAAAGGCTTGACCGTTGAAATTCCTTAAATTGGACAATTTTTGCATATTTAACAACTTTACAACTTTTGCATTGTTTTTTTCAATTTTCATCCCTCTAGACACCTAATACCTACCAAATAAGACTAATTACATAGGAAAATGGTCTTCAAGACCTTATTTAGATAAAATTACCTAAAAATCTAAAGCCTAGACAATAACTTCAAAGACTGACAATTTTTCAACAATGGTGCCCCTGCACCACACTTGTTTTTCATGTGCAACATTTCTAACCAAATGAACTTGTTGTGAATTTGGTTGAGCACATAATTTACCATTCATCCTCATGAAAACAATTTGGAAAGTTTTTCATACATCCAAATTCTTCTCCATAAAACTTTCAAATTTAGGTTTCAATTCAAAATTATCCCCTACCAATTCATTTACCTAGTAATATTCCACAATCTTCATATGATCATATTCTTCCATTTTTGTGTGAATTTTAATCCACACATCCTCTGTGTGCATCAAACCATATGGGATCCTTGAAAATATTCCTTCTAGATCCATTTCCATGGATTTAAATGGATGTTTCTTGAACTTAGGACTTGTCCATTCCAATACAACAATTACATGTGGAGTAAACATCTTGAATCACTTTTGAAACTAGGGTATAGCGAGAAACTATAAATACATTTGGAATTCTTCACTAGTTAGGGTCTCACACAACACACCAAATGCTTCAAATTTCCTTTTCTCTGCTTCTCTATTCTTCAAATACCTGATCAAAAATGACTTTTGATTATGCAAAATGAAATATAAACTTTCTTCTAGTGACCTAATTTGCATTGAATGTTACAAATAAAGTTAGGTCAAAAAGTTGATAAAACCTCACTATGTTGACACAATCACCTTTAATTACTCCACATATCTTCACAACAAGATATTTCTTTCTAGATATCTCATCAATAGATTAAGCATGCCATCCAACATCTATAACAGTGTGCTAAAGGAATCAACACCACACCCCTTATGGGGGCTTAAGGATTTCCAGTTAAAACTCCCCTTGAGCCAAAGCTCTCTATCTAGTTTTTGAAGGAAACATCTGCACCAAGAGTAGGAATAAACTCATTCTTCACTTCATTCTCATCCTTTTTCTTCCATATATTATTCATTTCCTTCTTCATCTCAACTAGATCCACTTTCTTTGCTGGATTATTCTTCTTGTTTTCTGAAACAGAGGGTTTCACATTCTTATTTTTGTAAAACTTAGCAATGCGTCCTAATTTATTGTAATTGTGAAATATGACATATTTTTGAACAAGCTTAGTTCTTTCCATTCTAGATCTACATTCAAAAATATTATTTCCCAAATCCACTGCATGAATAATAGTAGCCATTGATAGGTTGAAACATCATGCCATTATTGTAACCACTCATCATTTGATTTTTGCATTCACTAGCTTTATGACCAAATCTATTTCATGTAAAACACTAAATAGGAAAGGATTGAAAATTTTGATTCATTATGCTTCTACACTCTATAGATCTATGTCCAAATTTATTGTAGGAATAAAAATAACTATTAAAAGATGAATACCTTTGTGCAATAGGTTGTCTAATAGGAGACCTTCTAAATTATTTATTCTAGTTTTAGACCTATTTAACACTGTTCTTCTTGTCATTCTTCTTTTTAGAAATATTTGGAGTTTTATTTACCTTTAAAATTTCTCCTTTCTCAAACCCTAAACCTTCTTTGCCCTTGGAATCCTTCTGATTTGCAATCATCTCCTCAAGCTTTATGGATCTCTTCTTGAATTTTTCTTCTTGATTCTTTGCTATCTGTAGATTTGATCTCAAAGTTACAATCTCTTGTTCAAGATTTTAATTTTCTTCAAATTTTTCTTTCAATTTGGCATTTAGATAGTCTTTGAATCTTTTTCCTTCTTCAATGTACACTTTCAGATTGGTCATAGTCTCATTTCATTGTTTGAGCTACTCATTTGTTTCCTTGATTCTTTCTGTAGTCTTCATGAGTTTCTCTCTCAACTTCTTGATACACTCATTTGCATCATTAAGATCCTATTCTCAACTTCTACTTTATCCAAATCATCAAGGGATAATTTGAGTTATCCTTCCATATGAACCTCACACTATTCTTTAATGAACCATTGAAGGATAATCTCTTCCAATGGGATATGATACTTCCTTGTAGTCATGTGTTTAATGTATAAGATCTACCTCAAAGATCTAGACAATTGAAGGAACCAAGCTTTAATACCAATTGTTGAACACCTAGAATACTAGGAGGGAGGGGGTGAATCAATATTCATTAAAACTCATTAACTTTGTCAATTCAAACATCCATTCAAAACATAATATTTAACTTGAAGTAAATGAAAGGAACATATAAAGGATGCATCACATCAAGGAACACAAGGACACTGGATTTTACGTGGAAAACCAAAAAATGGAAAAACCACAGTGAAGATTAGATCACAATATCTTATAATTGGTTACAGTGTTTGATACAAAATAGCGGACTCATTGTCCAAAAAAGAGAGAATGACTCACTATCCGTGGCTCACTACCAAAGGGATCACTAAATAGAATAGAAAGATATAGAAGAAAGGGTGGCTCACTACCAATTATGAACTACTAATAATGCATTTGACATATGCTGAAGATACAGTTACACTAAAGCTCAAAAAAATGATTTATCACACTTCATACTTCACCACAACTATAATTCACACTCATTTGCACCAAATATCTCACACACACTACATACTCTATCTACCACATTTACACAATGAATCAACCTTTTATATATACCACAACTATTCAAAACATCAATTAGGTCGACCTAATTAGATGTACTATGCACCACATAACCTATCAACCCAAAACGTCAACACATATGCCTTACAGAATAAACCAAAATGTGTAACACATTAAAATAGGTTGACATGACCTATAATTGCTCCCATGAATATGATCCTTACACAAATCAACTCTTCACAACCCTAAAATACTTAGGTCAACACTGGATAGCAAAAAAATTGATGAAGTAATATCTAAATGAACCAACTATTCATCCACACCTTGACACATAAACCACCAAAAAACTTGCCACTTGGAATGTACACACCTTTGAAACCTATAAACACTTCCACAAATCCACATGAAAAAATATTTAACCACAATGGAATGCAGAGTGTTCCAACATACACTGCACCACTAACATTGCCACAACTTAGCCAATACTTTGTCAACCATATCTTCAAGTGCAAAAGTTTACCAAACATGAAAAATTGGATTTTGAATCATCCAACGTGCACCAATATTACCTTAAAACCCCATGAAAATTTTTTCATAGCAAAGCAATGTGGACCACAAAATTAGTTCATTGTAACACTAAAACTACACTCAAAACTTAGGCAATTATCCAAACCACTTGGTCTTCTCTGGACCAACTCTTCTACATCTATACAATGGGTTGACATCAATGAAAATACCATAAAAACACCATATGTCATGCTCTCAACAATATCCTTAATAACAAACAAAATTCCAACAAATAGAAATAAGAAACTTACATTAAACAATATGCTCAAAATCTTCAAAATGCTCGCAAACAAAGCAAGAAATTTGAGGAGGACCAAATGAAAATTCTTGATGTGTCTTTTTTTATGAACCCAAATTTTAATTACATTTTTTTGAAATTTTAATGGTAGATCTTACTTTTTATTAACATAGGTAAAGGCATGATAATGTGGTCTTTTTGAATGAAATGTTTACAATAATTAAAAATAAAACTTATGATTGTATATGATTGTAGATGACTAGTGATTATACTTAAATATTTTTCTTTGCACTTTTTATGTTGTTGCACATGTCAAGAGTCTTCCTCATATACCTCTTGATGTACTCTTCAAATACATGTAATGTTTTTGATGTCAAAAAGTAAAAGAGAATCTTCCCATTTAAAACTAATTGAACATCAAAGGATGAATCTTAGAAAAAAATGAATTCAACCATCAAAGTTGATGATTACAGTGTTCATCTAATTGAAACCATGTAAAATATGTATTTATATTAACGCCTTATTAGGACCATAATATGAATTAAATATTATAGAATACAATATTTAGATATATAAAGCATGATTAATTTGTAGTTAGTCAAACATAAAAAAATATAGAGAAAGAAGAAAGTTTGATTTATGAGTTTCAATAAAAATAATTGAAAAACATGAAAAAATTCTTGTGGAATTGCATCCTTAAAAGAATTGTATACACCATTTTTTATGGCTTTGGTTGATATGCTTATCTTATGAAGATCACATTGTTCACTGTAAACAATCTCATTAAAGAAGAACTCCTAAAATATTAAATCCCAAATTTATAGCTAAAATTATTCTTATATATGCTTGTTTGAGATCACATCCAAATTCAATAAATATAGGATTAAAAAGATATGTAAAAGGATGGATTTCTATTGTACATAGCAATATAAGTAAATTTAATTTCATTTCCCTTCTTATTGTGTATTTTTGTTAACATGAAATGTAGGGTAAAAAATTAATATCTAATGCAAATGAAAGCTAATCTTGTTCAAAGAAATTAAAATTATGAACACACAACCAAATATTATATTTGTATATAATAACTAATGTCTAATATTGTACCAAATAAATATTCAATATTAAATACTTTCTGAAAAATATAGACAACATATCAAAGATGAAGCTACACAAGCACAATAAAATAATATGATGAATTATGACATGATAAGATACACAACTAAGTTTAACCATATAATTAGTTTAGTTATAGAAGCTATCAAACCAAGGGTCCATCAAATGTATAGGCACCCCTGTATAGATGATATGCATAGATGATATTGATGAATGAGGCATGTATTTTGCTTTAGGTGTACATTTTGTTTAATGTCTAGTTAAGTAAAAATAGTATTGCTCAAAAAATAAATTATTCAAAAAAAGTGTTACTTAAAATTGCAAGGGATTTTTTATACTAATAGTGAACATTCAAAACTTTACTAGGTAGGGTTGTGTGCTTTGAAAAACTATATATAGTCTTCAATACTTTAAAAATAAATATGTAAAGCTTTCTTTAACATGTATAAGAACAATTTTTTTTTTTTTTGATTTATTAATGTTATGTACGAGCTAAAATTATATATCTAAAGTTTAAAATTTTGAAACTAAGAATTCAATTTTTATTAAAATATTTATAAATTAATATTGATTTTGTAAAGTAGATTGTTTGATGTTTGAAAAAATATCTTAATTTAAATTGATAAAATTTAAAAAGAAATTTGACTCAATTTCTTCAAAAAATAGAGTTACACTCATATACATAGGTAGCCACTCACAATTCATGTAATGAGAGGGCCCTCTTAATGTCCCATTTTTGGGTTGTCTTGCATTATAGTCAACACCGACCTTTTGGATGTGTTGCCAACTTTATTTGAGGGGTTATTTAATGTTACTAGTGAACTCAAATGGTATAGAGGATTCGTATGAGACTTTTTGAAGTTATTTCTAACTTTTGGTGTGTTCTCCAAGATTCTTGGAGTGTCTATTTATAGTAAGTCACCTAGTCTAACTCAATTTTCAATGTTCATCATTGGTATCCCTCTTGTGTAGTCAATTTTTAATTTTGATGATTTTTTACAGTTTCCACAATTTAAGTGGATTAATTATTTTATTTAAATTATATTACTAAGGTTGATTAATATTAATTAAATTATTTTAAAAAGCACCTCAATGTTATAGCTCTTTGAAAATATATAAATGTTGGTATTTTGATAAAGTGGCTTTAGGGCAGTTGCATGAAAATGGGTAGCCAATTTGTGGCCAAATTTTTGAAAAAGTTTTAAAACATCATAATGTGAGTGCGTTATAACACGCTCGTATTATGGCTTGGTGTGCCAAGCCTAAGGTTTGACCAAAATGAGCCCATAACACGAGCACATTATAATGCGCTCACGTTATGACCTATTAAAAGAAAAAAAAACTGAATTCATTCTTGCATTTGACTGTGTTTTTTCTTTTTCCCATAGCCAAAACCCCAATTTTTTGTGCTTGCATTCTAGGAGGAGGTATTTTAAATTTTTTTTTCATCAATGGTTGTTTTTTTATCATGGGGATGCCACCACGTCAACGAGGAGGTGTGAGAGGTAAGGATTGTTTGTTTTTTTTTTGAATTTGTTAGTTTTAGGTTGTTTTTGATATTTATTTTTGGAATTTGTAGGAGATGTTAATCAACCTCCAAACCTTTCTCAAAATCCTCAAGATGCACAACAATAATAAGAGGAAAAAAATCCTAAACAAGCACAACAACAAAAAAATCCTCAAGTTAATCAACCACAACCTCAATCTCCTCCACCAATCCCTCAACATAATCCTAGCAGTCAACAAAACTTAATGAGGGAAATTGAGAACAATAAAAAAATAATTGAGGATTTAATCAGGAGGTTGAATGATCAAAACAATTCAATTGTGGAAAGAATGACCCTAGGAAATTCACTAAAAGAAATGTTAAAATATGTAGATTTAATCAACAAACAATTAATTGGTTGGTAGGATAGGAGATAGGTGGCTGGGGATTATTACTAAGATAAACTATCATATAAATATGTAAAAGATTTAAAAATTACAAAAGGTGATTTGTGCACATTATTCACTGACCCACGGTCAAATGCAAATCTCTCCCTCAATGTGAAGAGGTTTCCCATTCATTAGTGCCACCACCAAGAGATTAAGATTTTTTTTTGGGATAGGTGGTACAGGGTTTTGATGACCCACCATGCAACAATTGTGAAGTCCCACAATATTTCCTTAGGAAACTATATTGTGAGTTCATCTTGAACAAAATCCCAAATTATTTTGATATGAGGAACTTCCAGGGGAGAGGTGGGGGGTTGGCTCAAGATAGAACCAGTGCACAACAAGATCCTACGTGGGAAGGGAGATGACCTCTTGCTAAGCTACTTCATGAGCACATCATCATCCCTTCCATCACGAAGGAGTGTGTTGACGTAGAGACTTTGCAGGCCATCAAGTCTTTGACCCAGAGTTTCATCGAGCATGCCAATCCTATTCTACAATGCCATCTAGGGGAGTCTTCAAGTGGTGGGCTTTGATCCCATTTGTGTCAATCTTGTAGGGAGACTTGTTCATATGACCCCACCTACACTCAGGAGGCTACTACACAGGATCTTGTCTGCAGCTATGGAGATGGCAAGGGCAGCTAACATTTTGCATGTGGCCTCTGACATTGATACTTAGGTAAAAGTTAACATGTTCATTGAATTTAATTTATTAAATTTTGATTTTGAAATGCAATATTAACTAATTTAGTTTTATGATTTTAATAAAATTGTAGGTCATATTGTTGATATTGGATACACCAGCCCCACACCTGCTTATTCCTCCAATGCACCTACCGTTGAGGTATGTAACTAGTAAACAATTATAAATTTATTACATGTTAATAGCATTGTTTTACGAATGGTATTTTAATATGTGATTTTGGATGTTGAATAGGCTAATATTGGAGATTTTGAGGGAGCACTTCCAAGTGCCAGTGGATTTAGTCAAACCTAAATGCATGTAATAGAATAAAAGAGTTTAACTAATAAATTTTACTTAATAGATTTGTGTAGTTTATATTCATATCGTTGATTACGTTGCATTGCACATCTTTCAAACTCAAAGTATTACTTCACATTACATAACTAATAACTAGATATTGATAGATGACAAAATTTCAACTACAATTTAGTTTTTTAGAAAGTCAACATAAGCAGTGATGCAATTACTTCACATAGCATAAGTAATAAGTCTAGGAGTAGCTTCCAATTGCATTTGCTTCTCATGACATTCTATGATACCACTTTTTACTGAGACATCTTTTCAAATAGTTCATTTCCTTGTCTATGCTATGGATTCTTGGAAGGAATATATGGAAGAATAATAGTAAGAAATAACATAGACAAGGCAATGAGTTGTTTGAAAAAATTGCCTCAAAGATGAGACCCAATTTCTTTGAGGCACTTTTTCAAACAACTCACTGCATTTTCTATGCTACCACATTTTCCATACATGTCTACCAAAGCATTTTATCAAACAATTCATTTCCTCACTACTATGGCTAAAAGTTTAAAAAAGGTGCTTTCCAACAAACTATGGATGCTTGGAAAAAATCTATCAAAGCATAATAGTAAGCAATAGCATAGACAGGGAAGTTAGTAGTTTGAAAAAATGCCTCAAAGAAATGCAATCTCATGGTGATGGAATGCCATTCCATTACCATGAGACCACATTTCTTTAAGGAATTTCTTCAAATAGCTCACCACCTTTTCTATGATACTACATTTTCCATGCATGTGTACCAAATCATTTTATCAAACTACTCACTTCCTTATTGCTATGGCTAAAAGCCTAAAATAGGTGTTTTCCAACAAACTATGGATGCTTGGAAATTTTTTTATCAAAGCATAATAGTAAGAAAAATACCATAGAGAAGGAAATGAACTATTTGAAAAAAAGCTTGAAAGAAATGTGGTCTTATGGTGATGGAATGCCATGATGTGCATTTGTTTGTAATGGCATTCCATCACCATGAGACCCCATTTCTTTGATGCATTTTTTCAAATAGTTCATTGGCTTCTCTATGCCACTACTGTTATCGTACATGTCTACAAAAGAATTTTATCAAACAGTTCATTGACTTAATCCTATGGGTAAAAGCCTAAAAACACGTGCTTTCAAACAAGATATGGATAGGGGAAATAATAAGCATGACAGTAAAAAATATATAGTTTAATAAGTACTCAATTTTTTTTTTCATTATCTCATACATTATAAGTCATGACGTGGATCACTATTGTAGTTTTTTTGATTGAATAATTTGTTGTTTTATTTTTAAATGTTGCAAGTGGAGACACCTCTAAATTTTCAAAAGCAATGGACATTGGTGTTTCATCTACTATAGAATCCTCGATGGATCTGACAAGGGAGGTATGAGACAAATTACTAAATTTCAATTTACATTTGTTATTATAGATGTTAGTTAGTGAAAAATAAAACCATTATTGATTCGTAGTTTAATTTATATTTGGATGGTTTATAAAAGGCTTCAACATGCCTCAACATAGGCATTTGGATATTTCCCTCGTGGAGAGTGATCATCAAATGGCAGTAAGTGATTATTTTGTTAAATATATCATTTTTTAATGTAATTTCTATATATTAATGTCTTTACTTCTTATTGTAATAGATAAGAATTGACCAAGAACTAACCCCTAGGAGGAGCACCGGGAGCACTCCTTGACCGCAACATAAACGAGTGACAGATGTATCACCATTTGATCGATAAGCAAAGGGCAAGAGTTTATTTCAAGGGCATGGAGAGTGATGAATTTTGATTCCAAAGCCCTTTGTTGTATGCCTATATGACATTTTTGTACATATTTTGTATTGGATATATTTGACATTGTATGCCTATATGGCATTCTCATAAGCCTATATGGATTTTTTTACCTATATTTTATACTTATATCAATATATATTGATGTATGTCTACATGGATATTTGGTTAATGCAAATCTTTTTTATTGAT
Organism: Sequoia sempervirens; assembly: GCA_007258455.2. Lineage (NCBI taxonomy): Eukaryota > Viridiplantae > Streptophyta > Pinopsida > Cupressales > Cupressaceae > Sequoia > Sequoia sempervirens. Next base: position 148,781,067 of record VDFB02379711.1, on the reverse strand, counting down.
GGTGTCCATATTTGCATTATATAAATCCATGGTTCAATAGATATGAGTTACATGTATTCAACTGTATACTTTACAACTTACTTGTATACTTTGTGACTTATGTGTTTTCATATGTATAACTTGTATTCATGCATATACTCTGTATTACTTTGTGTATACTATGTATTCGTGTGTATACTTCAAGATTATGCATTTTTGAGTACTTGTGCTTCCCTTATTCACATGTACATGCTTGAATTATTCACATGTATACTTATTAATTGGTTATCCCTAGCATTGTTCATTGTTGTCCTTCATGGTTTGTCTTGAATATTAATTGATTGATGCTAAACAATTTTATTAGTTGATGCTAAACAACTTCAATATTTCTAGGAATACTAGTAGAGTTACAAATTCCAAAATTGCACAAATTGAAAAGAAAAGAGTAACTATAAATAAATACACTGATTATTAACTTGATAATTGATTAAGAATGAGTATAAAATATATCAAGAGACGAGCCTTCTAGAATAACAACTGCCAACTAAAAAATAGACAAAGCATTCCCAATATTTTGAAAGTAATAATCCACCCAAAATTGCAATAAGAGAGAAGTGATGCAAAGCAGGGAGGTCTTCAATTACCAATAAAAAATTCAACTGATTAATTGAACAAGCTTTAATCTCAAAAACCATAATTGGGGTGATTCCCTTCACAACTTCACTATTTGCCTTGTAGGTCTGTAGACCTAGTTTCTTGGACCTATCTCACAACTCCACTCTCAAAACCATTAACCAATTATATTTTCAAACAACCTTTAAGGCATACCAAAGCATATCTCAAAATCTCATATAACTCTTTTGGAACAAATTCCTCAAATTAATGCTTCTACAATGTCCCCTTAAGCCAAATAGGCCTAATTTACAAAGCAACTCTCCTCTAAACAATCTGCCAACCCCAAATACCTATGGACAATCATTTACCAGTCTATAAAACCACCAAATCTATAAATTTTAGCCAATGAACCACTCATTAAGTCTTCTTTATACAAAACCCTCATTTTAGCAAGTTACAAAGGGGTTTACAAAAAATACCACTTCCCAACTTGTTTACACTTCACCAATACATAAAAAATGCTTCAAATGGCCTACACATGCTTAATCTATCACCAAAATTTTCTGTCCCAAGAGTTTTACTCTCTTACCCACCTTTAACCATCAAATTCCACTCAAAACATTCAAATTTGACAACTAGGGCATCATGCCCAAACCCCAAAATGACCTCTCTTGCTCCCAAAACCATTCAATCAACTAAATCATACCATATTGGTCCCACTCCACTCAACTATAAGAGTTACAGTCAGTGGAATGGGCCATGATCATATTTTTATGTCTTCAAAACCTTAAAATTTTAGTTTCAAACCCGCTTACAAGGAAAATTCAATAAGATTCTACAACCCTAATGAGAACACCTCAAACTTAGTCAAAATGATAGACATGACACTAAAACAACAATTCAAATCAATTTAGAGTCACTATCAGGCCGTACAAATTGTGCAACTACTATGCAACAACAATATTCAATAGAGGGGCCACTACACTACTTGCATTTGACACTTTTGCATCAAGTGAAAACTGGACACCATGGGAAAATAACTTTTAAATAACAAAAAAATGAGAGAGGTTATTGTAGATGGGCCCAAAAAGATCTCGTAGGCTTAGATGAAAAGTTCGTAAGTGTCACTTTTTTCGAGTAATAGCCATTAAAGATTGCTTCCCTTTTGCACTTTGGACCCTCAAGCGATCAATTTGGTTGAATGTAGCTCAGAGAAATTTTGCATGTTTGAGTGTGAAAGAGGAACATGTATAGCATAAATATACCTATTCAAATGTGTTGGAATAGTTTGTTTGGTCACACGAGTTGCATAATGAAAGTTGCACCACTTTGCAACTTTCAACTACTTGCATTTGCCAACTTTTTCTCCAAGAAAAAAATTGACACCATGAGAAAATGCCTTAGAGATAGAAAAAAATAAGAGAGGCTATTGTAGAAGGACTGAACATGATCCTATAAGTTCAAATGAGAAGTTTCTAAGCATCACGGTATTCGAGTAACAACATGTTGAAGTTTGCAGCCATTTTGCACTTTGGACACTTGAGGGATCAATTCGGTTGAACGTAGCTCAAGGTGATTCCGCATGTTTGGGTATGAAAGATGACCATTTATAATGTAAACATACCTTTTCAAATGCATTGGAATAATTTATTTGGTCACACGAGCTGCAAAATGAAAGTTGCACCACTTTGCAAGTTTCAACTACTTGCATTTGACAACTTTTTCTCCAAGTGAAAATTCAACACCACGGGAAAATTTCTCCAAGATACCAAACACTAAGAGAGGTTATTGTAGAGAGGCCAAACATGATCCCATAGGATCAGATGAGAATTTTCTAAGTATCACGGTATCTGAGTAACAACATATTGAAGTTTGCAGCCATTTTGCATTTTGGACTCCTAAAGGATCAATTCGGTTGAAAGTAGCTTGTAGTGATTCCACATGTTTGAGTGTGAAATAGGACCATTCCTAATGTAAAATACCTATTTTAATGCATTGGAACAATTTTTTTGGTCACACGAGTTGTAGAATGAAATTTGCACCACTTTGCAACTTTCAACTACTTGAATTTGACAACTTTTTCCCCAATTGAAAATTCACCACCACAAAAATGTCTCCAAATTAGAAAAAATTGAGAGAGGTTATTGTAGAGTGGTCCAATGTGATTCTATAAGATCAGACAAGAATTTTATAAGTGTCATTATTCGAGTAAAAATATGAAGTTTGTAGCTATTTTGCACTTTGGACTCTTAAGGGATCGATTTGGTTAAATGTAGTTTGGAGTGATTCCGTGTGTTTGGGTGTGAAAAAGGACCATGAATAGCATAAAAATACCTATTCAGATGCGTTGGAATAGTTTATTTGGTCACACGAGTTGTATAACGAAAGTTACACCACTTTGCAACTTTCAACTACTTACATTTGACAACTTTTTCCCCAAGTGAAAATTTGACACCACGAGAAAATACCTCCAACATAGAAAAAAAAAGATAGTTTATTGTAGAAAGACTGAACATGATCCTATAGGATCAAACGATAAGTTTCTAAGCATCATGATATCCAAGTAACAACATGTTGAAGTTTGTAGCCATTTTGCATATTGGACCCTTAAGGGATCAATTTAGTTGAACATAGCTTAGAGCGATTCCATGTGTTTGGGTGTGAAAGAGGACCATTTCTAGCATAAACATACCTATTTGGATGAGTTGGAACAGTGCGTTTGGTCACACGAGCTATAGAATGAAAGTTGCACCACTTTGCAACTTTCAACTACTTGCATTTGACAACTTTTTCTCCAAGTGAAAATTCAACACTATGGGAAATGCCTCCAAGATAGAAAACACCGAGAGATGTTATTGTAGAGGTTCCCAACACAATATCATAAGATTAGGTGAGAAGTTTCTAAGCATCACGGTATTTGAGTAACAACATGTTGAAGTTTGCAGCCATTTTGCATTTTGGACTTGTAAAGGATCAATCCGGTTGAACGTATCTTAGAGTGATTCCATGTGTTTGGGTGTGAAAGAGGACCATGCCAAGTGTAAAAATACCTATTTGAACACATTGGAACAATTTTTTTGGTCACACAAGTTGTAGAATGAAAGTTGCACCACTTTACAACTTTCAACTATTTGTATTTGACAACTTTTTCCCCAAGTGAAAATTCGCCACCATGAAAAAATGCCTCCGAGCTAGAAAAAAATAAGAAGTTATTGTAGAGGGGACATGATCCTATAGGATCAAATGAAAAATTCATAAGTGTCACAGTATTCGAGTAACAACATGCTAAAGTTTGTACCCATTTTGCACTTTTGACTCTTAATGGATCAATTTGGTTGAATGTAGCTCAAAGTGATTTCGCGTGTTTGGGTGTGAAAGAGGACCATGAATAACATAAAAATACCTATTCAAATGCATTAGAATAGTTTATTTGGTCACATGAGTTGCAGAATGAAAGTTGCACCACTTTGGAACTTTTAACTACTTGTATTTGAGAACTTTTTCCCCACCTGAAAATTCACCACCATGGGAAAATGCCTCTGAGATAGCGAAAACTGAGATAGGCTATTGTAGAGGGGTACACCACAATCCTATAGGAGAGGACCATGAATAACATAAAAATACCTAGTCAAATGCATTAGAATAGTTCATTTGGTCACATGAGTTGCAAAATGAAAGTTGCACCACTTTGGAACTTTTAACTACTTGCATTTGAGAACTTTTTTCCCACTTGAAAATTCACCACCATGGGAAAATGCCTCTGAGATAGCAAAAAATGAGAGAGGCTATTGTAGAGACACGATCTTATAGGATTAGATGAATTTTTTTTAAACATCACAGTATCAGAGTATCAACATGCTGAAGTTTGTAGCCATTTTGCACTTTCGACTCTTAAGGGATTGATCTAGTTGAACATATCTTAGAGTGATTTTGCATGTTTGGGTGTGAAAGAGGACCATGTCTAGTGTAAATATACCTATTTTAACATGTTGGAGCATTTTTTTTGGTCACACGAGTTGCAAAATGAAAGTTGCACCACATTGCAACTTTCAACTACTTGCATTTGACAACTTTTTCCCCAAGCGAAAATTCTCCACCATGGGAAAATACCTCTAAGATAGAAAAAACCGAGAAAGGTTATTATAGAAGGGCCCAACACAATCCCATAGGATCAGAAGAGAAGTTTCTATGTTTCATGGTATTCGAGTAGAAACATGCTAAAGTTTGCAGCCATTTTGCACTTTGGACTCTTAAGGAATCAATCTGGTTGAATGTAGCTCAGAGTGATTTTGTGTGTTTGGGTGTGAAAGAGGACCGTGCCTAGTGTAAAAATACCTATTTGGATGTGTTGGAATAGTTTGTTTGGTCACACAAGTTGTAGAATAAAAGTTGTACCACTTTGCAACTTTTCACTACTTACATTTGACACTTTTTTCATCAAGTGAAAATTGGACACCATAGGAGAACCACTCCAAGGTAACAAAAAATGAGAGAGGTTATTATAGAGGGGCCCAATGTGATCTAGTAGGCTCAGATGAAGATTTCGTAAGCAACACGGTTTTTGAGTAATAGCCTATCAAAGATTGCTTCCCTTTTGCACTTTAGACCCTTAAGGGATTGAATTGGTTGAACATAGCTTAGAGAAATTCCACATGTTTGGGTGAAAAAGAGGACTATGCTTAGCGTAAATGTACCATACCTAGTTTAAATCTACAACTTTTGATCAAAGAATCTAGTGTAGGTGCACCATGACCAAGACATGAAATTGGGGAATCTTAGTTTGGTTTCTTTGAAAGTTTGATTCTTTGGATGTAATAAGTCCATTTCAAGACCATTATAGCATCTAGGGGGATCATTTTTGTGTCAATTAGGTGACTAGGGAGTTTAGTGCAATAAAGAGTTAAAATGGAAAAGTTGTCAAATTTGTAAGTTGCAAAATTGCAACTAATTTGAATGACAACAGTTAGATTTTTGAAAAATTGTTTCTTTGGTGGTTGAAGTTTGTTGAGACAAGGAATTTGGGTGTATTTGTGCTTAAAAAGGTCTCACATGGTTTGAGGTTGAGGTTGGAGATGCTGTACTTAGAAGAAGATCAATAAAATTCATTGTTTCCTTATAATTTTCTATATTTTTATTATAAATTTGATGTTTCTTTGAATTGTACAGTTCTGTATAGGGTGATTGTGCTATCTTTTGGATGAAATTTTGTGGGAAGAAGAATTAAATCCATTTTAATTTTGGTTTGGTTGGATTTCAAGTGATTTTGTGGATGTTAGAAGCCAATTATTGAAGGTTGGTCTATATACTCTGTTTTAAGAGTTTTGAGTGCATTAAAATATCATATTAAGCCTTCCACCCACTTTATACTTTTGTAACTTGGTGGAAAGGATTAGTTATAGTTATAAAACATGTGTACAAAGTTTTTTGTGCAAGGGAGGTGAATAGAGGGTTTTTAGGTGATGCCCTAGAAGTCAAATGTGCATTTTTGAGTGGAAACGGTGGTTTAGTGCTAGGGTTTGAAGAAATATTTGGGGGAAGCAATATCTCTTGAAATTTTAAGCTTGTGCAAATTTTTTTGAAGGTGTTTTAGGATTTGGTTGGCTATGAGAAGGTTTGGAGTATGGGTTTTCAATAAACCCTTTCCTAACTTGTGAAAAAAGAGGGTTTTGGGGTTTGTTATGTTAGAGGGCTTATCACGCCCTAAAAGTGGAGGATGTTATGAAATAACTTGCATAGTAGAAGAATATGAGATGAAAAATGATACAAATACTTGATAATAATTGAGAATAACAAGCCACTTTGAGGGGGAAAACCTCCAAATCTCTCTAATGAGAACACACTTCACAATATGATGATAAAATAAGACTCACAACCTCCTATATGTATCTATTTATGCCTAGGATATCACCTAGGCAAACTTAGACACCCCTATATAAGACCTAGGCTAACCTAACCAACTAAATAATAATATAATAATGATAACATGACTTAATTAGGAGTTAAGATAGCCACAAACCAACTATTCATAGCCCGATGTACCTCTTATCATTTCAAGTAAGGAGATAGAGGTACATCCATAACATGTATACCATGAATTATCCACAAATGCGCAAGAAATTTCATATAACATTATCAATGTTCATACACCAACAAGGGTGTTGCAAATCATCTATTTCAATGATATAATAAACAAGTTTACATAAATGTTATATTCATGAAATCAAGTTACAATGTACAAATTGGATGTGTAAGCCATAAAGAAATAGTATAAGAGATATATTCATGAAAAAGTGAACCTCTGATCCTCATTCACTTTGACTCCATTGGTCTTCTTTAGCTAAGGCCAAGAGTGTAGTTAAGGTGCCTTTTCCAGCCAACCACGAAGCACATGACTTCCCCAGGTTTCTTCCTATCTCAAAGAAATCCCCGACCCTACACGAGGAGCCTAGCAACCTGGAACAACACAGCAGGAGGGAACTCTTGATGCAATCCTAATGCCTATATGCATTCCTATACTAAGAATAACATATTTCTTGCAAACAAGAGGTGGCAGAGACCTATATAACATTTAAATCTAGACTTTTATTCCATCTATTTCAATGGTACATTGCTTGGCCAAACATAAATATAAATAAATTATAGTTTTAGAAAAGGTAAAACTATCATCTCTGTGGGTCCACCCGCGAAATCCTATCCCGAAAGTCTACTCAGAAAGGAATTAAATAATGTATTTTCCACATAAAATTCCATTCAATTTAATAAAATTTACTCACACAAACAATTTATCATAAAACACATTTCATGGACTAGTTCATAACATTATTTGCATAAGTACATTAATGCAACTCACAAATGATTCTACAATTTCACTAAGCATTTCATTCTTCAAGTTAACTATTTTCAATGAATAAAAATGAGTTTAAGCAATGAGTTCATTTTCATGTACATGCAAGATATTCCCCATTCTATCACAAATTAAAAGATTTAATCTAATTAATAATTAAAAATACACTCCAATCAACATTGTTTCTACTCCTAGAGGATTTTAGTTTTCCTATACTCCTATGGTAATGTTCTCTCATGTATCTATTCATATATTCAACTATTTAGCTATTTAAGTGTGTAAGTTCTCAAATTGTTTTGCATAAAAAACATTAATTCAAAAAGAGTGCATTTCACAAATGGTTTTAACAAATCACTATGATTTCTTTTCTAAAATTCTATTACATTCCAATAACAAAAGTACATGCATATTTGATTGAATGGTTTAGTCTAAATAACAAGTTTTTGTGTAAATTGAAAAGAAAATCCTCTCTAAACAACAATATAAGCATTCTCAGAAATTGCATTTTTCTTGCACATATATTATTTTAATGTACATTCACATATATACAAACATTTATCCATATATATAAATAGTTATATATAATTTAAAAGTACCTTACACCCAATTTTAGAATAAAATCAACATTTACATAGAAATTTAATAGCATAACACAAAAAAATGGTATTTCCCAGCCATATTCATGTCTACTCTTTTATGGTTTGAGAGCTTGTTTATTCTCCAATAAAAGTAAATGGATATTTATATCTAGTTTTTTATATACTTATATATATATATGTACATACCCATAAATTATCAATCTAAGAACAAAATATGGTTTTAGCATGGTTATTATTTTGAAATCAGAATAACATACAGTGGTGTAAAAACTATATGCAATAGATATACCTGCAAGCACATACATTTGTGTATATATATCCTATTGTAAATAAAATTTATACATATTGCTATATATATACATATACATATACATATACATATACATATACATATACATATACATATATATATATATTCATACATAATTTATATATATCCATTTATTTGCATTCAGAGTAAAGACATAGGGAAGGAATTTCACATCAAAAATTCATTAAAGACAGTTGTTCTAAGTTCAACACATGCTTTGAAAAGAGCTATCAAGGGTTATGAGGCCGACACCCCACATTGGAGAAGGTGTTGCCAAGGAGGGTAGCACCCCCTCCACGTGTCGTGGCCTATGGAGGGCACTGCCCCCATAGCACAACCCTTCCCAATGGGGAGGGCTCAGCTAGGGAAAACCCCCACCCTTCCATTGTTCAATTTCTATTTTCTCTTAAATTAAAAATCCAATTCAATCAATAACCTATGGGTTGCGATTTGTGCTCACTTTATTATTTGCAAATATGAAACATAAAATTTGTATCTTTTAAATATATATATATATATACATATATTATAACAACACAATCTAGAACAAGATTTATTCAAAAATTCACACAGAAAGAAAAGGTATTTTGGACATAAGACATTGAATATAGTGAGGCTGTAAAAATTGTATATAAATATATAAAGAGTTTGAATAGATTGTACAAATTTTACTGTTAAATTTTGCACAACAAACACTTCAAACACAAAGGTTTGTGCAAGGGGTTTCAAAGGAGTCAAATCTTTGAACAATACAAAAACTATTTTCTCATATTTAGAATTTAAATGCAATGGAAGGAATTAAAAACTTGAAAAAGAGTTGACTCCAATTGAAACAAAACTCTCATGCTTCTTTTTCGTGGAGCTTTCTCTCTGGAAGTCTTCTTCTCCTTCTTCCTTTCTTTTCATTATATTCTCTTCTTATTCCCACTGATTTTGAATCTACTAAAATCTAGAAAATAATCTATTTGGTAGCCATTTTGATATTCTTGTAGAGAAAATCAAGAAAAGTGTCCAAGAATAGTTGTGTTTTCTTGTTACTCATTTTCTCTTTTTAAAAGATTTTCACCCCTTATTTTATCAAACCTAATCTTGAAATTCCAATTAAATTCATTTTTTCGATGCTTCCTTTTTGCACTGAAGATCAACTTTTAATTTCACAATAGTTATTTGTTTCAAAATAAATAAGTAAATAAAATACCACTTTATTGTAAATAAAATATTACATTTCTAATATAAATAACGATTTACCAACTAATAAACAATTTTTGAAAATAAATTGTTACTCAACAAAACATGTGCATTTATTTGCATAGTAAAATTATTTAAACTAAATTACTTTCTATTATTTCCATCACATTTTTTTATTTCCACTTCATATACTAAAATAAACATTCTGAAAAACACACAATTATGCATTTAATTAAATTAAAACTACATGCATCTAAATGACACTGCATGTGTGTGTGTATGTGAGAGTTCCATTCTTGCTGTACCCTTCCAAGAAGCTAACCTTCTCTCCTTAGCCACACCCTTAGTCTTCGATGACCTGCATCTTAATACCCTTAGGTACATATCAATAAATTAGTATCCTCATAAAGATATACTCAAAAACATTAGAACTTATGAACACATCATCCATTTTCATCATATTCAAAATAAAACTACATACTATGCATTCGACTTTTCTTAAATTAAAGCAACATTTCATATTTCATCACACCAAAAATGCCATAGTATTCATCATGTATTCTACCACACACATCCAAACATATTTCAAATCCACACAAAGCCCAAAAATAAGGAGCATCAAAGTTTGAGACATGACAAAATAAATCTTTCCAAAAGTGACTAGTGAAGATAGGACGATCACTAACAATAACCTTAGGTGTACCATGTAGCTTTTGCATATTCTCCAAAAAAGCTTTTGCCACTACACTTGCTATAAAAGGATACGATAATGCAATGAAATGTGCATATTTAGTGAGGCAATCAACTACTACCATGATAATATTATGACCTTTAGATTTTGGAAGCCCTATGATGAAGTCCATGGATACCTCTTCCAAACACTGGCTAGGAATAGATAAGGGTTGCAAGAGACCTGGTGTCTTAAGTGTCTCCCCTTTATTCCTTTGACAAACCAAACATTCAACCAATTTTTTTTGAAAATCACCTTTTAGCTCTTCCCAAAAAAAATCTTGCTTGACTCAATGATATGTCTTCAAAAATCCTGAATGACCACCAACTAGAGACTCATGCATCTCTGTGAGAATCTTGCATTTAAGAGTGGAATTCTTGCAGAGATACAAACACTCTTTATACCAAAGAGTATCTCCCTTCCAACAAAACTTATCTGAACTACTACGATCACTTTTTAATTGTTTGATGAGATTACTTGTCATAACATCATTTTGCCACTTTGCTTTGACTTCCTCTACCCAATTTTTCTTGTAATATTGAAAGGGCACACAATAAGGCTTCATCTTTCTAATCCTTCCTTGAAAGTGCATCTACTACAATATTTTCCTTCCCTTTCTTATATACAATCTCAAAGTCATATCCTAACATCTTAGTGACCCATTTTTGTTGCTCTTCAGAAGATAGTATTTGTTCCAAAAAATATTTTAGGCTATCATGATCTGTCTTAACCTTGAAGTGTCTACCCATTAGATAAGGCCTCCATTGTTTAATTGCATGAAGGATTGCTAGCATTTCCTTCTCATAAATAGGTTTTAGCTAATTCCAACCCTTTAATTGATGACTCTCAAAAGCAATTGGTTGGCCTTCTTGAATGAGAACTTCTCCTATCCCATTTCTAGAAGCATCACATTCAACAATGAATTCCTTGGTGAAGTCAAGATTGGTAAACACAAGATTTGTACACATAGCCTCCTTCAATCTCTCAAATGGTGTATTAGTGAACTCGTTCCAATGAAAATAATCCTTCTTCAACAGAGTGGTGAGAGGTGCTGCTATACGACCATAATTATTCACAAATCTTTTGTAGTACCCTATCAATCCCAATAAACCCATTAGTTTCTTAATGGTTTTTGGAATAGGCCATTCCATGATAGCCTTAATTTTGTTAGGGTCCACCTTTCCTCCTTCATGTGAAACTATGTGTCCCAAATACTCCACCTCCTTTAGACCAAAAGCACACTTGGATGGCTTGGAATAGAGTTGATGATCTTCAAGTATTTGTAATGCTTGATCCACATGTTGCAAATTTTCTTCCCAAGTATTGCTATAAATCAATATATCATCAAAGAATACTAACACAAAATTTCTCAAGAACTTCTTAAAAATGGAATTCATAAAAATTTGGAATGTAGATGGTGCATTGGTAAGACCGAATGGAATCACCAAACATTCATAATGACCCTCATGAGTCCGAAATGCTATCTTAAAAATATCTTCCTCAATCCGAATTTGGTGATAACTAGATCTAAGATCTAACTTGGTAAAATACATAATTCCATTCAATTCATCTAGCAAATCATCAATGACTGGAATAGGAAACTTATCTTTAATGGTGTACATGTTGAGCACTCTATAATTTGGACACATGCGTGAAGTTTCATCCTTCTTACGTACCATCACCATAGGTGAGGAGTAAGCACTTTGGATATGCTTGATAATTCCTGCCTTTAGCATCTCCTCAATTTTTTCTATCTCACTTTTTTGTATGTGTGGATACCTGTAAGGACTGATGTTTGGTGGTTGGATCCCTAGAACTAATTGTATGGCATGATCATGATCCCTCTTAGGAGGAAGTACTTTAGGCATATCTCCAAGAACAATTGAGTGACGATCAATTATAGCTTATAAATTTGGATGAGTAGGAGCATTAGATTGAGAGACTTATAATGAACATAGCTAGGCCACAAATCCATCCACTACTTTCTTAAGCAGCTTTTACATTTTATGAGATCTTACCATCTATGGGGAATTTTCCTTCAACCCCCTTAGCTCTACTACCCTTCCTTCTAATTGAAATCTCAAAAATAGTTCTTGAATTTCATCTCAATTGTTCCCAATGTAGTAAGTCATTGTACTCCCAAAACAATATCTGTTGCACCCATGGATATTGCATACATTGGGGTATCAAGTTGATAATACCCCATGGATAATTTAATGCTATGACACTTCCCTGAACAACTAACTATACCACCATCTGCAATCAAAACCTTAAACTCTAGAGCGAGGTATATAAAAAAATTTAGATGCGTAGCTAACTTTTTGTTGATGAAATTATGAGTATTACCTGAGTCGATCAACACTGTTACTTTCTACTTCTTTAAGAACCCCCCAACCTTGAGAGCTTGTGGAGCACTAAAACCTGAGAGTGCATGACAAGAAATGATTCATTGAGAATCATGTGATTCCTCATTTGACCCCCCTTCATCCTCTAATATGGGTTCCTAATATTCTTCCTCACTTGGACCTTCAATATACAACAATTTCTTTTCACTACATTTATGTCCTCAACTGTATTTCCTATCACAATTGAAACAACCCTTTTTATCTTTTCTCCTCAATTTGTTGTGGAGTCAACCTTGTAGGTTGTGAAAGAGAATGTATTGGATATCCTTTCTCTCTTGTCACATTATCCCCTTGCTTCTTAGGAATCAAATACCTCTCCTCTACCTTGTGTGCTAAGATAAAGACTCATTTATAGAGCTAGGACTAAACATGTGTTCCTCATGTTAAATGTGATACTTTAGACCCCCCAAGAATAAATAATTCAAGTTCTCCTTTGTAATTGTATCCACTCTTAAGGATATATTTTGTAATTGTTTAATATAATCCTTAACTGATCTTGTTTGTTGAAGTTTAGCAAGTTGGTTGAAGAAGCTGTCTATCATGCTATTGCTATATTGTGCTTGGAGTTCCTCCATAAAAAATGACTATGATACCGTGATTCCCTTTTTCCATTGATGAGTAAAAATCCAATGATACCAAATGAATTGATCTAGTTCTAGATATAGGGAATCCATAGTGACCTTTTGTCCATTTGAGATTTGGTGTACTTCAAAAAAATTCTCCATTTGGTTTATCCATGTTAGAGGATCGTTGCCATCCAACTTGCACATATCAACCTTTGGAAATAAATTCCTAGATCCCATAGGAGTACTAAAACTTGTGTCAATGTTAGTTGACCTAGAATTTTCACCTTGGTTGCTTGAGAATTCCTTTCTTGGTTTAGTCATATAGGCGCTTAACATGTTTCATATATCTGATATATCTCCTCTTAGGTCACACATATCCATATTCATTGAGGAAATGTCTTCCTTGACCTTATTGATTTCCTCATTAGGAGTAATATCCTCTATTGTTACCCCATCCTTATCAAGAGTCTTCCCCAAAGTGACAACATTCTTTTTGCCCCTTGTTGTAGGCCCTGTCATGATGGGAGCCAATAATTTTGAAATAAACCACACAAATGAAACTGAAATTCTCTAAAATTTTTACTATAACTTACTAGGTCCAAAATAACTCTTAGCTAGAAAATAATCCTAGAAATAAGCATATTTGCAGCCTTGAGAGTGATTTTTGTGGAAACCTTAATTTTTCAATAAATTGCTTATTTCTACTCCAATTTCTCTAATTTTTTTATTGTAATCTCCTTTAGTATGTATTCAAAAACTCAATAAAAAATAGGCTCCAATTCGAAAAGATGTGAGAGATATGAAGATTCAAAATAAATTGTGTAGAAACCCTAATTATACAATAATTCACTTAATTTAGCTCCAATTCCTCTGAAATATGGACTATAGCTTCTTTAATATGTTCTTCAAAAACCCTTTTAAAATCATAATTTTTTTTTCCAACATCTGAAAGATATGCTCTTCCCAAAATTGGCTCCAATATTGAGAGAAAAAACCTTGACTCTACGGTGCCAAGATCATGCTTTGATACCACTTGTTATGAAATAACTTGCATAGTAGAAGAATATGATATGAAATGTGTTGTAAATACTTGATAATAATTAAGAATAATAAGCCAATTCGAGGGGGATAACCTCTAAATATCTCTAATTAGAACACACTTCACAATACGATGATAAAATAAGACTCACAACCTCCTATATATACCTATTTATGCCTAGGATATCACCTAGGATGACTTAGACACCTCTATATAAGACCTAGGTTGACCTAACCAACTAAATAATAATATAATAGTGATAACATGACTTAATTAAGAGTTAAGATAGCCACAAGCTGACTATTCATAACCCGATGTGCACCAATATTAAGGGAATAGTAGAGGAATTGGTGGTTTGGAAGATTGGTTAATGCTACCCAATGGTGGTTTGCATGTGATAGGAAGAATAAAGGGGGATTGCTTTGTTAATTTGGCCTAATTGACCTTGTGGACAGCCTAGTTTGCTTGTTTTGTGAAAGATTATCCAAAAGAGTCTTATGAGGGTTTGATGTATGTTGAAGAAGGCTTAAATGGGTGCCTAAAATGGTGGTTTGTTGCAGATGTTGTTAAGGAATTCTGATAGTTAAGGTGGGAAAAATAGGTCTGCAGACCTACAAGAGTGACTAGGTGAAAAGTTGAAAATAAGCCAAGATTGAGTTTTGAGGGAAGGAAGGAGGTTGGAATCATTTTTTATTGTGGAAGCAAGTTGATTACCTCCCTATTTTTCTACCACAATCACTTCCTATGACACCAAAACATGAAACCCTTACTTTATTTCATTCTAAAGGAGTTTATTGAAAAACACGGTTCCAAGCTTCTACACAACCAACCAAGGCCTCAAATACCTTTAGTTATGTCTACTTTATTTCATTCTAAAGGGGTTTATTGAAAAACACGGTTCCAAGATTCTACACAACCAAAAAAGGCCTCAAATACTTTAGTTATGTCTGCAAATGCTTGAAGGTTCATCAAAATCTTTTTCCCCCAAGAGTTTCTACAACTTCCCTCCTCTAACCATCAAATTTCACTCCAAATACATAGTTTGACAATTAGGGTATCATGCCCAGGAATTCAACTCAGCTTCCATACCCTTACAAAGCTTCAAAAAATTCAATATATTATTTCTCATTACAAATCAATCATCTACCAATCTTTCCTAAGACAAATTCACCAAAACCCAACATCTAAACTCCATTTTAAGCCAAAATTAACCCAATTTCCTCTGGGACAACAACCAAAAACATTCCTAAAAATTTTCCCTACTACTAAATTTTATTCCTACATCTAATCCTACCATTTTGGACTCATTCCACTGATCCATAAGAGAAACAAGAGGTGGAATGAGTCATTTATTCATTTTTAGTCTTCAAACCCTTATGGCTAGCTGTACAGACTCGTAGTCAGTAATTTGACAATAAAATTCTTAAAAATTAATGAATTTCTATCACTCCAAATCCAAAAAATACCTAACACCTATCTCTACCAATTGGAAAATATTTTAGGACATAATACTTCTATACAACTGAGTATAATGGTCTGCAATAGAAAAATTTAATGAAACACACAAAATTACAAGAGAAATCAGGGGATTTTTATTGTTTTTCCTTCACAAAAACCTTTAAAAACCTCTTCCTTCAAGTTACCAACATATTTAAACCTTAACCAACCTATTAAAATGAATCTAACAACCCTTTGAATTCCCATGACCCTTGGGCTTCTTCAAGTTTACATTTTTTTGCACTTTTTTCACATTAACAATTTTTCAATTTTTATAATTTTTACATCATTTTGACAAATATGCAACATGAACTCCAAAATGACCCAAAAACCAACTAACATGACTTATTACATTATAAATTGGTCTAATATGACCTTATTAAATTGAAAAAACTCAAAACGCAAAACTAACTTAAGACTTCCATGAACCAAATTTGCTCAACAACCTTGGTGCCCCTACACCAAATTTCAATATTTGAGTAAATCTCATTACAAGTAAATCTCATTACAATTCCTTAAGTAAAATTTTCTCACAAATATTTTACAATGTCATTCATACATTAAATATTCTCTTATAATGTCAACATCATAGGTTCTCATTATGAGGTTAACTTCAAATGAGTAACTTGAGATTCCCTCACTAAGCTTCACACACTCTTTTATAATGGCTTCAAATCAAAACTGAAATTTTTGAAGATCATCAAAATAAGGATGTTTCATTTCTTTTTTGGCTGAGATTCTCTTCGATGGCTCATAAATAAACATTTTCTACAAGGAGAGACCGATCAATTTTAGTAGTTTACTTACAAATACGCAAAGTAAAGAAGAAAAAGAAAGAGGATCCAAAATGGAAATGAAATGAAAATAGATGGAAGACACTTACATATAGGTATGCTAGTCTCTCAACTTAGTCACTTATGGTCATACATAGTCATTGGGAGTTCCAAGATACCTATTGCACACAACACCTCTCATGAATAAAATAACTTGAAATTCCCTCACCAAGCTTCGCACACACTTTTCTAATGGCTTAAAATCATAATTGAGATTTGTCAAGATCATGAAAATAAGGATGTTGCATTGATTTTCTGGTTGATATTTTCTTGGATGGCTCATAAATCTTCATTTTTTGCAAGGGGACACCAATCAATTTTTAGTAGGTTACTTACAAATAGGCAAAGTAAAAGAAGATGATAGCATTGGCATCAAACAAATTAATGTGCATACTTACAAATTAATCCAACGAACCATCTAGGTCTACTCTACTCTTTATTGTGTCAAGTATTGCCTCATGGTCAGACTCACAAACCTTCCACAAGGTCTTGTTCAAAGGTCTACCCCAATATTTGGTCAAATGAGCATTGAATGCCATGATAAGGTTCGAGTAATGAAGATTCTTACGATACATGTCAAAGTCCTGAAATAGCCAATGTTTAACAATCTTATGTGGGTACCTTCTAAGCCACATTTTAGTAACAACAACTAAGCTTGTAGGGTATTCAATGTTTTCTCCATCTATAACTGGGGCCTCCAATTTATTTTTGGCATCAGTACAATGACACAAGTAATAGTGTGTTCCCTCTTCATTGTCTTCATCTGCAATAATTGCATAAATATGCCCTACATTGATATGTGCAACAAATCTCTTGAAATTAGTCAACATTACAAATACACTACAAAGTAAGATAACAATATGAAATTTCAAAAACTAAGCAAGTAGATATATTACTTGGTTGAACTAGATCTGATACGTGATCAAAATCAACTGATGATTCCATCAGTGTTAGTTCCAATGCTGTCAAAGGGTGATACATGTGAAGTGGGCTAAGATAACTTGTCAACCATTTTTCAACCCACTCCCTTGACTCACAATCATTCTAGGCTTGCATTGTACATGAAGCACAAAAGCATTCCATCTTCCATGTATCAATACTCCATAAACCTGAATTTGAGCTAAGGAAAGAGTGTAGCTCACTCGATCTTGTTAGTGTACAACAATCCTCATATGGTACAATGTTAGTATCATTCATTAACCAAAAAAATATACAAATTGAAGATGTACCTTCAGTACCTGGACCCATCGAAGCATTACACCACTTGACGATTGATCTTTCATTTGTCAACTTTGCACTATCTTTATACTTATACTCTTCTTGTGTTAATGCTATTTTCACACATGATCCTACACCATCATGCTCCCACTTTCCATGCCTGACATCACAAAGTTCCACATATGCTGAACACCTATAATGACATGCATCATGCTCAACCAATATAACATGTACGAGTTCTTGAACTGTGTTGCATAGTTATCCAACCATATTATATGCTGACTGTATGCTATGGCCCTCAAAGCCAAATCACTGTAGAACATATGGAAGCAACCTTGCACAAACTCTGGAGAATGTGTGGGATCATCACTAATATAAAAGTGATACTCCCTCAATACCTTCCTTTGGCCCTCTATAGTATCAGTTGCATGAATGAATGCTATGCACACAAATATTGAAACCTGTGTGGAGTTGTAATACTGTGACTGCACCTCATGTTGTGGCTATAGAGTGTAGTTTTTTACAAAGTCAATCACTAATACTATGGTACCAAATGGAAAGGTGTCCTTGCACAGCTTGAATTGCATGTCTAGCCATCAGGCTCTATGGGTATGCCTTGCATACTCATACACTATATTGTCACAAAACATGGACATAAACTGATACAATAGAATCTTCTAAATAACCAAATCACACCTTTTTACTTGAGACCCATCTTCTGTAACGTATGCCATTGTTTTATACTTCTCGAACTCTACTAGTTTCTATCCCACCCCATCGATGCTTTCCATATGTTGACATATTAGCACATGTTGCAAGCCACCACAACGCTCGCATGAACCATCCAAGCATGTTGTCTTGTAGAATATTTGGCCTTCCTCTATTTCACATAATTTTTTTGATAAGAACTCTCTTGAAGATTTTGGTGAGGCTTCTATGCCACAATCCTAAAAAACATCATTAGTATGAAAATATAAACATATAGAATGATAAACATCATAATGGTTAGAGAATTCAATATGTAGTCTACAACAAGTAGTGCGTGTGTGATTTATCTTGACATAAAATGGTTTAAGCATTTCAAAAAATCTTTGAAAAATACTAATTGGAGGATAATCCTTTTGAAATTTATGAAAAAATTGGGTTTGAGTCTTATCCAAAAAATGTTTTGGATGTGGCTCATGGTTCTGACTACCAATTCTCCTTCTTAGCACATCCATTTGATTCAGAGATGGCCTTGCGTTATTCTTCCAATACTCTTCAATTAGTGTTCTCAATGCTTCAACAACTCTTTTTGTGGTAGTCTCCCCAAGAATTCCCATAATTCATTTGAATTGGTGCCCTCAATTATTTTCTGCCTTTGAATGAATTTTGATAAATTTTTTCTACTAATTCTCATTCATTCACTCATCTTTCTAATGAGATGAGCTCTCTTTGTTTGACTACTTACCAAAGTTGATGTAATGACACGTTAGGTGAGATTACTATCCTTTGAGCATGAGGTATTACCCACACTCTCATAAGCATCCATTAGATTCTTCACAATAGTGTTTTCACTTGATGCATTCAATGATCTCAACCCAAGAGTCTTCATGATTTTTCTGTACTTTATACCCCACATCATTTCAACAAATAGTTGACATCTTGCAGTCTCATTTAGCCTTTCAAAGAAGAATTTCCAAATCTTATCAACATATCTTCTACAAGTGCATGTTGGAATCTTACCTTCCATGTGCTACAAAATATCTTCATCAATATTAATCAAATACTTTGGCTTTCTACACAAAATTCTAGGTGTTGTTCTCTTAGGTACATACATATCAACATTAGGAATTTCATCAATATTTAATTGAGGTGAGCTAGACTATGTACCTTCAATCGAGGGTGGAGTAGAAGACATACCTTGAGGTTCACATGGGGATGATGGCATACCTTCTTTGTTAAATCCAAGTGATGATGTACTATCAACTTGAGATATGCTAGATG
Source organism: Sequoia sempervirens (assembly GCA_007258455.2). Taxonomy (NCBI): domain Eukaryota; kingdom Viridiplantae; phylum Streptophyta; class Pinopsida; order Cupressales; family Cupressaceae; genus Sequoia; species Sequoia sempervirens. The sequence continues at coordinate 148,761,258 of VDFB02379711.1, read as the reverse complement.
GTGTCCACCCATATTCACTTGTGATAGATGGTGTCCCTCCATATTCACTTGTGGTAGTTAGTGTCCCTCCATATTCACTTGTGCTTAATCATGTCCCTTTGTATTCACTTTCCATAGAGGGTGTGTCTCCAACTATGGTATCTAAATCTATCTTACCGTGATGCTTTCACATTCATGCCCTTTGTGCTGCCTTTTCCTATTCTCTTTTTGACGGTTGAGGTTCCTCTTCAGTTGGATTGTTTTCATAAATAGTACCCAAATTTATTATTTTCATGATATGCCTCAACCCATTCTCTCTCATTTTCTTTTTTGGTTTCATACTCTTTGTTTGTTAGTTTATTCCATGTTCGTTTCTTCGACATAGTGGATAATTTTACTTGTAGCATGGTAATGAGACAAATATTAGTTCCTCAAAAATGTTTTCATTAAAATAAATGAAATATATGTCATTGAAGGCTTCATAAAAAATATTACAATCATCCTATAGGAGGTTAGAGAGTTAAAAATTACAAACTTTTACAAAATATGAAAAGTTGTCATTTCAAAAAGTGTAAAAATGTGCAAAAATGAAAGTTTGTAGAATGCCAATGGTCATTTGCTTCAAATGGTCATTGGAGGAAGTTGAAATAGTTGATTTTTGGTGGGAAAAAGTTTGAGTATTTAGGAGAACTTATTGTAATGGTTCTTGAATATTTTGAAGAAGAAAATCAAGAAAATATCTTGGTTTTACCATTATTTTTTGGTAAATTATTAGTTTACAGGACTAGTACTGTTCCATATAGGGGTGGACCATTCTAAAACTTTGTCAATTTGATCAAGCTAGGAGGTAGCTTTTATTTGAATATGGTTTTAGATCCTATTATTGTGTTTGGTAAAAGTTTGATCCAATTTACTATAAGCAGCCTATGTAACCCTGTTTTAAGGGTTTGTAGTTGTCCACAATGAAATAAAACCTATCCCACCCTCTTTAATTTTTGTAACTAGGTGGGATAGGTCTAAAATGTTAGGGATAGATGTTTGAATGAGTCCTGGGAGTAGGGGAAGTTGTTTGAGCATTTGGGCATGATGCCCTAATGGTGAAAATATGCATTTTTGAGTGGAATGGTGAGGTTTGAGAGGGAAAATGTATGTAAAATTTGGGGGAAGCAACATTTATTGTTCTTTTGAGTTTGTGTAGAATGAAATCAAGATGTCAGAATCCTTGTTTGGCTATGGAGAAGTTAGGAATGTGGTTGGGGTTATGAGTCTTGAAATTTTTCTTGAGTTGTGTCAGATTGTGTTGTGAACAAGTTGATCCCCTAATCATTGTATTAGAAGGTAGGGGTAGTGTATGCCTCATAAAAATGGGGCCTCATGGAGACCCCAATTCTATGAGGCATACATTTCCCCTACCTTCTCAACCCTACTGCATTGGGGTCTCACTCACTAGCCTGCTAATGAGGTAGGGTTGAGAAGGTAGGGGCAGCGTATGCCTCATAGAAATGGGGTCTCGCAGTGATGTATCATGGTGATGCATTGGTAGGATAGTAAGTGATATAGCTTTCCAATGCTCCACTTTCCAATGCAGTAGGGTTGAGAAGGTATGGGCAACGTATGCCTCATAGAAATGGGGTCTCACGGTGATACATCACTGTGAGACCCCATTTCTATGAGGCATACGTTGCCCATACCTTCTCAACCCTACTGCATTGGCAAGTGGAGCATTGGAAAGCTATCTCACTTACTAGCCTACCAATACAGTAGGGTTGAAAAGGTAGGGGTAGTGTATACCTCATAGAAATGGGGTCTCACGGTGATGGTTGAGATTTTTTTGAGTTCGATAAAGGTTTGGAGACAAGTTTGATGATTTGATGCTTTATATAAATGAAGTGAAAATGAAGGGTTTTTGTTGAGAGTTGAAATGAGTTTTTGGTGAATTTTCAATTGATCTTATCAAGTTGTGTTTAGGGTCAGAAGCACCCTTGATAGTTTGTTGTTTTTGGTAGATGCTTTGAAAGATAGGCTATACCTTTTCCCATGTTGCTAACTTAGCCTTGAATAAAGAGTCTTGAAACAATGGAGAGAAGGGTTAGAATCCCTTGTAGGTAGACTAATCAAGGAAAAATTTAAAATATATCACAACATAGGTGATGAGGTAGCTTTAGTGATGGGGTAATTTAGAAATAGAGATGAAAACTAAAATAGTTTCAAAGAGATATCAATGTGGGAGGATTATATTCCAATTTTTTAGAGACATGTATGGAAAATTTGGTAGCATAGACAAGGAAATTAGCTGGTTGGTATAATTGTTTGACAAAATACCTTAATGAAATCTTTGGAGAGTGGTATGAACATCCATAATAGAGGATTAAGAAATGATGTTTTATTTTACTTCCTTAAAACTTATGTCATATATATGTGTATACAAAATGTGGAAGCATACACAAGGTAAGTCAATTGTTAAATAACAAAATTCCTCAAAGAGATGTGGTTTAAACATGTAATTGGCAAGTGTATAGAATTGTGTAATTTAAAATGTCCATTGAAAATCTAAGGTTATAATGACAAACAAACAATGATCAACATGGAATATGAAAAATAACAAAAATGAAAGCAATCCATAATAGAATGAAATAAAATGTGTAAAGATTTCACATACCTAAAAAATCAAAGTTTTAAATGGAGGAGTTCTACCCAATTATGTAGCCTTTGCTTCTTCTTTCTTCAAACTCCTCAACAATTTGAATTTTTCAAAAGCTTGTTCCCCTCCAAACTTCAATTGTATCTCATTTTTCACTGGAATTCAAACTTGAATTGATATTATATTCCTTTTAACATGAAAACTCTACTATTTCATGCAAAGGTGGTGGAAAGATCATGAAAAAGGTGGTGGAATGTGAAAAATATGCATGCACACTTCACAACATCATAAAAAAGATACTTTTTGTTGGAGCACATGCAGAACCAAGAGAATATGTAGAATGTGGTCCTTGAGATCATGGGAATATTGAGTTTTTTTATCATTTTTAAAGCAAGCCAAAATGTACTCACATTATAATGTGCTCGAGTTATAATGTGAGCGCATTATTTCTTCCTAAAACAATCATATCTCTACTTCATCAAAACATGCTTACATTATTAAAAAGTTTATTTTTTAATAGATTTGTTTTATCTCTTTGTATATACCATGTATACCCTAATTATATCTCTCTCCCCTCTACCCTCTACCCTTAACCCTTATGCCCTCACTCACTCCTATCTCACTCCCACTCCCTGCATCTCTCTCTCTCTCTCTCAAGTCTCTCCTTCTACCCCCTCTCCCTCTCTCAACTCTCTCTCTCTCTCACTCACTCCTTATATCTCTCTCCCCTCTCCTCTCTCGCCTATACCCTTTACCCTTAACCCTTATACCCTCAATTGTTAAACCCTAATTCTATATCTCCCATCTACCCTCTACCCTCTACCCTTAACCATTATACCCTCAACCCTTAAACCCTAAATCTCTCTCCCCTCTATCCTCTACCCTTAACCATTATACCCTCTATCCTATAACCTTTATCTCTCCCTCTCTCTTTCTCTCTCCCTCCCTCTCTCTCTCTCTCTCGTCTCTTCCTTCTACCCCCTCTCCCTCTCTCAACTCCCTCTCTCTCACTCACTTAGTCACTCACTACTATCTCTCTCCCCTTTACCATCCACCCTAAACCTTATACCCTCAACCCTTATACCCTAATTCTATCTCTCTCCCTCTACGCTTAACCCTTATAGCCTCCATCTCTCTCCCACTCCCTTCTCACTCTCCTCACCCTCTCTCAACTCTCTTACTCACTCCCATCTTTCTCTCCTCTACCCTATATCCTAACCCTTATACCCTCAACCCTTAAACCCTAATTATATCTCTCCCTCCTCTCCCTCTACCCTTAACCCTTATACCCTCACTCACTCCTATCTCTCTCCCAATCTCTCTCTCTCTCTCTCAAGTCTCCCACCTCCCTCTCAAGTTCTCACTCACTCACCCATTTCTTTTCTCCCTCTTGTCTACTTCCTTTCCCTATACCTCTACCCTTAACTATTATACCTCAACTCTAAACCCTAATTCTATCGATCTACCATTCACCTCTACCCCAACCATTATACCCTAAACCCTAAACCCTAATTTACATCTCCTCCTCTCACCTTCTACCCTTAACCCCTATAAATACCCTCACCACTCCTTCTCATTCTCCACCCCCATCTCTATCTCAAATCTCCCTCCCACTCCCTCTCCCTCTCCCTCAACTCCCCTATCTCACACTCATCTCTATTTTTCCTCTCCCTCCTCTCCCCATACCTACCCTTAACTTTATACCCCAAACCCTAAACTTAATTTTATCTCCTCACCTCACCTCACCTTAAACCCTTATAATTTTAACCTTATACCCCCAACCTTAAAACTAATATCTCTCCCACTCACCTCTCAGAGATTAACCTTATACCTCTTTCTCTCCTCCCTCCTACCCCTCTCCCTCTCTCAACTCCTCTCTCACCTCACTCCTGTTCTCCCCCACCCTCAACTCATACCACTCTCCTTCCTACCCCTTCTCCCTCTCTAAACTCTCTCTCTCACTCACTTTTATCTCTCTCCCCTCTACCCTCTACCCTTAAACCTTATACCATAATTCTATCTCTCTCCCCTCTACCCTCTACCATTAACACTTAAACCCTAAACCCTTAAACCCTCTACCCTATACATTAAACCTCAACCTTCAATTATAAACCCTCAACCATCAATCCTTAAACCCTCTACCCTCTACCCTATAAACCCTTAAACCCTAAACCCTAAACCCTTAAACCCTATACCCTCTACCCTCAATTCTCTACCCTCTACCCTCTACACTCTACCCTCTACCCTTAAACCTTTAAACCCACTTAGTAAACTCTCTACCCTAATCCCTCAACTCTCTTGACCCTTAAACCATAAACCCTTAAACCCTAAACCCTTAACCCCTATACCCTCTACCCTCAATTCTCTACCCTCTACCCTCAAGCCCAATCCCTCAACCCTTAAACCCTTAAACCCACTTAGTAAAATATCTACCCTAATACCTCAACACTCTTGACCCTTAATCCCTCAACCATTAAACACTAGTCCCTCAACCCCTATACTCTCTACCCTATACATTGGACCCTCAACCCTAATCCCCCAACCCTATACCCTCAATTATCTACCCTAAACCTTAAACCCTCAACACTTAAACACTCTACCCTATAAACCCTTAAACACTCAACACTCAACCCTAAACCATAAACCCTCAACCCTTAAACACTCAATCCTTAAAACATAAACCCTTAAACACTCAACCCTAAACCCTAAACCCTTAAACCCCAAACCCTTAAACCTTCTAACCTCTACCCTCAATCCTCTACCCTCTATTATCAACCCTTAAACCATAATCCTTCAACCACTATACCCTCTACCCTATACATTAGACCCTCAACCCTAATCCACCAACCCTATACCCTAAATCCTCTACCCTCAACCTTAAACCCTCAACATTTAAACCCTCTACCATCTACCCTATAAACCATTAAACCCTCTACCCTCAATCCTCTACCCTCTACCCTCTACCCTAATCCCTTAACCCTTAAACCCTTAAACCCACTTAGTAAACTATCTACCCTAATCCCTCAAACCTTTTGACCCTTAATCACTCAACTCTTAAACCATAATCCCTCAACCCCTATACCCTCTACCCTATACATTGGAACCTCAACCCTAATCCCCCAACACTCTACCCTCAACCTTAAACCATTAACCCTTAAACCCTCTAACCTCTACCGTCTACCCTATAAACCCTTAAACACTCAACCTTAAACCCTCAACCCTCAACCCTCAACCCTCAATCCTCTACCCTATAAACCTTTAAGCACTCAACCCTAAACCCTAAAATATTAAACCATAAACCCTTAAACCCTTTACTCTCAATCCTCTACACTCTACCCTCAACCCTTAAACCCTTAAAACCACTTAGTAAAATATCTACCCTAATCCCTCAACCCTCTTGAACCTTAATCCCTCAACCCTTAAACCCTAATCCCTCAACCCCTATATTGTCTACCATATACATTGGAACCTCAACCCTTAAACCCTCTACCCTCTACCCTATAAACCCTTAAAAACTCAACCCTAAACCCTAAACTCTCAACCCTTAAACCCTTAAACCCTCTACCCTTTATGCTCAATCCTCTACCCTAATCCCTCAACCCTTAAACCTGATTAATAAACTCTCTACCCTAATCCCTCAACCCTCTTGACCCTTAATCCCTCAACCCTTAAACCCTAATCCCTAAATCTCTATACCCTCTACCCTATACATTGGACCCTCAACCCTAATCCTCTGACCCTATACCCTCAATCCTCTAACCTCAACCTTAAACCCTCAACCCTTAACCCTTAAACCCTCTACGATCTACCCTATACATTAAACACTCAAACCTAAAATCTCAACCCTCAATCCTTAATCCCTTAATCCTCAACCCTCAAACCCTAAACCCTCAACCCTGATACCCTCTACCCTATACATTGGACTCTCAACCCCAATCCTTCAACCATATGTAGCCTCAACCCTAATCCCTATACCCTCTATTTTCAAACCTCTACCCTATACATTGGATCCTCAACCATCATATATCTACGTACCTCCCTCCTCTTCTCTCCTCTCTAGCTCACTTCTCCCTCCATATCTCTATCCATCTATCCCTCCCTCTCTACCCTAATCCCTCAACCCTAAACCCTCAACCCTTAAACCCTTAAATACTCAACCCTAAATTGTAAACCCTCAACCATCAACCCTTAAACCCTAATCCCTCAACCCTTACACCCTTAAATCCAAAAAAACTCTCTACCATAATCATTAAACCCTCAACCCTTAGTCCCTTAACCCTTAAACCCTCAAGCCTCTACCCTCAATCCTCAACTCTTAAACCCTAATCCCTCAACCCCTATATCGTGTACCCTATACATTGGATCCTCAACCCTAATCCCTCAACCCTATACCATATACCCTAAATCCTCTACCATAAACCTTAAACCCTCAACCATCAACCATAAACCCTCAGCCCTCAACCCTTCAACCCTAAATTGTTAAACCCTCTACCATCTACTGTCTACCATCTACCATCTACCGTCTACCCTCAACCCAATACCCTCTACCCTAAACCCTAATCCCTCAGCCCTTACACGCTTAAATCCAAGAAAGATCTCTACCCTAATCCCTAAACCCTCAACCCTTAATCCCTCAACCCTTAAACCCTCAACCCTCAACCCTCAACCCTCAACCCTTAAACCCTAATCCCTCAACCCCTATACCCTCTACCCTATACATTGGACCCTCAAACCTAATCCCTTAACCCTATACCCTATACCCTCAATCATCTACCCTCAACCTTAAACCCTCAAACCTTAAATCCTAAACCCTTAAACCCTCTACCATCTACCCTCTATCCTATACATTAAACCCTCAACCCTCAATTCTCAACCACAACCCTAATCCTTCAACCCTCAATCCTTAAACCCTAAACCCTAAACCCCTATACCCTCTACCCTTTACATTGGACCCTAAAACTAATCCTTCAACCATATGCCCTCAAACATATACCCTAAACCCTCTACCTTCAACCATAAACCCCTAACCCTAAACCCTAAACCCTTTAGCCTTAAACCTTCTACCCTATACCCTCAACCCAATACCTCTACCAACCCTAATCCATCAACCCTCAACCCTTAAATCATAATACCCTAGAAAAAATCAACCATATAGGTCATAAACCCTATACCCTCAACCCCTATCACTTTCTCTCTATCTATACATCTCACCTCTCCCTCCCTCCCTCTCTCCTACCCTCTCTAATTGTCTCTATCTACCCTCTCCCTCTTTCTACGTACCTCTCATTCAATCAATCCCTACCACCCTCTCTCACTCGCTCTATCTATCTCTCTCTATCTCCTTTCCACTCTCTCCCACTCCCTCTCTCTCCCTCTCTCTCATGTCTCTCCCTCCCACCCCTCCTCTCTCTCTTAGGTCTCTCCCTTTAGCAACCTACCTAGGTAACTCTCTCTCCCTCTCTTCACTCTCTCTATCTATCCCTCCCACCCTACCTAGATAAGTCCCTCTCACTCCAACCCCCTCTTTCTCTCCCTCTATCAGGTCACTCCATCCCACACCCTCTCTCTCATAGTTCTCTCACTCACACTCCCTCTCTCTCACACTCCCTCTCACTACCTATCTCTCAAGTCTCTCCCTCTCACCCCCTCACATTCTCAAGTCTCTCCCTTTGGCACCCTACCTACATAACTCTCTCTTTTTCTCTATCTCTCTCTTTCTTTCTTTCTCTCCCTCTCTCTCAATTCTCTCTCTCCCACCCCCCTCTCCCTCCCTCTATCCCCCTACCCTACCTAGATAAGTCCCTCTTTCTCCAACCCATTCTCTCCCACTCCCTCTCTCTTAAACTCTTTGGTGTAGGAGCACCAAGGAAAATCAGGACCACTAGGTGGTCAAGTGATAAATTTTAATTTGGAATATTTTAATAAGGTCTCAAGGACCATTAGGAAGTGTTTTAAGTCAATCTAGGTTGGTAGGATTTGAATTTGCAATGTCATGTTAAAATGTTGTCAATTTGGTGTAATGAAGCCTGGTGTGGCCTAAATGTAAAAATGCATGTAAAATTTCATTGTAAGGGTCAAGGTGATGTAATGAGGCCATCATGAGGCCACTAGATTATGTGGAAGTCATTTTTTGTATTCATTTATGCATAAGTGTTAAAAGTTGCAAAATTGCAAAAATGCAAGAATGCAATGTCAAGGAAGTTGAAAGGTCATTGTTGTAAAAGGAAGTTGAGGAGGTGGTTGTATTCAATTGTAAATATGGATATGCCTTTAAAAATTCCTTGTAAACATCTAGATAGTGGTTGGAACTTACACATTTGAATTTGAATACAAAGAGGGCATTGTTTCAGTGTTTTAACTATGTATCGGTTTGATTTATTATTTTGTACCGGCCTATATGGTCCACAAAGGAACTCCAATGCAAATTATTTTTTAGAGTAGAATATTATCTCTCTTTTGATTCAAGTTTGAGAAAATTTCATCCAGTATAACTCATTTTATAGGAAATTTACTAAAACTGCCTGGTTATTTCTATGTGTAGGGTTTGAAAGTACCAAATATGTGAATTTGGTCCATTCCACCATCTATGATTGCTGTATATTAGTGGAATGGACCAAAATAGGTAGGTTTAGGAATTTAGGAAGTTAATTTGTGTCCACTTGAGTGGTTAAGTGTGATGCTCTTGGTGAGTTTATGTGGTTTTTGAGTGGAAAGTGGAGGTTTAGTGGTAGGGTTTGATGAAATTGATTTGGAAACAGCCATATGATGAACTTGTGAGCTTTTGTAGATTATTTGAGAGGTTTTTGAAAAGGTTGATGAGTTAGATAAGGTTGGGAGAGTGGGTTTTCAATAAGACCCTAGTTTATAGCCTAAAAGTGAGGGTTTGTTGTTTAGGGAAGTTAGAGTCTGAACCCTGGTGAACCAATTATGGTTTTTGAGGTTTTGACATATAAGAATTGCTGCCCCATTGATAAACTAAGTTTTTGACAAGTACTTAGGGTACCTCCTTTGGAAAAGAGGACTAATTAGGCTAAAACCAATGTTGGAAAGCCTGAAACATCAAGTTGTCACAAAGTAACCCTATGTCCACTTTGGATATGGTGTAGAGGTCCTTGATGGACATATGAATCAGTGATTTTTTTGAGAGGTCTTTTGAAGAGTTTCTAATTTTGAGCCTAAAAATAGTGTTGGAGGGTTACTAGGCTTGTAGGCCTGAAAGAGGGAAAATATGATAAGATTAGTTGAAAAGGATTTGTAGATCATTGAACCTTGTTCCATTTGAGATAGTGGGACTATTTAAACCCCTATATTGCATCAATTGGTATTTGAGCTATAGGGAGTAGATCTCTTGATTAGATTTTGCAGGTTTGAAAGGCAAGTGAGAAGTTGAAAAGACACTATGCATCTAGAAGACAATATGGAAAAAGAGATCAAAGAAATCAAAGAGAGATATGCCAAGATGAAGGAGATGACACAAAGAAAGGCTCTATTTAGGAAAAGGTGAAAATGTAAGAACAAGGTATGTAATGTGGTGATAGATTCAGGTGCTCTTGATAACATTGCATCAGTTGAATTGGTAGACAAATTGCAATTAGAAAGAATCCCACATGAAAGGCCATATAAAGCATTTTGGTTGAATAGTGATCAATAAATTGTGGTGAATGAACAAGCCCTAGCTGATTTTCATATTGGATCCTACAAGGATATCATCCTTTGTGATGTTTTTCCTATGAGTTATTGTCATTTGTTACTAGGAAGGTATTGGTAGTTTGATAGGCATGCCTTACATGATGGTAGAAATAATCTATATGACATTGAGAAGGATGGAATCAAGTTCAAGCTAACCCCATTGTAGGGAGATGACAGAGAAAAAGAAAAAAATGTCAAGGATAGTGATGATGGGAAGGAAGGAGTTCCTCAAGCATGAGGAAGACAAGAATAGTTAAGGTGCAGCCACCAACAAAGAAGGCATGGAGACAAAAAAATTAGACAAAGGGGCAAGAAAAAAGGATGAAGAATTGGTGATAAGAGAAAGGGAATCCTTTATGAAGGATATAGACATGTTTTCAAAGTAGGTTGGAGACAAGAAAATGACTTATTTCAATCAAGAAAAGGAAAAAATAGGGGTAGGACAGCCAAGTACTATCATGATAGAAGAATGCAAACCTAGAGCACAAGATTGTGAGGAAAAAGTTCTTAGGGAAGAGATCCTAGTAAGAGGAAAGGACAAGATTAGGGTAGTTAAGAAAGAGAAAAGTCAAGAAGGTCCTAGTGAGGTCATGATGAAAGAAGTGCATCGTCCAATAAAAGGACAAAGAGATAGAGAGAAGCAATAGTCTAATGGAAAAGAAGATGGAAGAACACATGATGAGAAGGTCTTAGAGGAAAAGAGAAAGAATGTAGAGGTAAAAGAGAGTTGATGGAGTGTGCAAGGTGAATAGATCATGGTAGGGGAAATATCACGTCCCTTGAAGGTGAAGGAAGATAGTAGGATGTCAAGTGCTACAAAAATAGAGATAACTAAATTAGAAAAAAGTAGAGAACATAAAGGCAGAAAGTCTGATTGGAATTGAAGTGGTAGAGAAGTAGATGGATATCCTGGTGAGTAAGGTAGATTGTCCATTGAGAGGAAAAGTGGTAAATGAGACTGAGAACACATTAGTGAAGGTATAGAGTCCATTGTAGGATGAGAGAGTATGGATTGAAGAAATACAAAGTAACTGGAAAGGGTAGATGACTAAGTTTGTAGGGGTTGAGAGAATGAGGAAGGTTGCAGTCACCTCAAGAGGTGAAGAGGAAAACATATCGAGTTTGAGGAAGGTCTCCATGATAGAGGGGACCAAGGATGATGAGTTGACAATGATGAGCCTAAAAAAGGCTAAAGGAAAAGTGTTTGTGAAGTATCCAAATGAAGTGGAGCAAGGCCATAGTGTTGAGGTAAGGGCAGAGAATTTTACTTAGGTTGAGAGGTAGACATATGCTGCCATGATAGTGGTTCCTAGATTGGAGAACCTAAAAATGATGGTAAAGAGGATGGTTAAGAGTCAAAGAAGGAAGGATGTGTTTTATCACTTTATCTTTTTGATGATAATGTTGATGGAGGTCAAACCAAGGGTGAAAATAAAAGAAGCAAAAAGTGTGGACTGTTTGCAAGTGAATGAAACCAAGGAAAAAGTTAGGAGCAGTTGGATACAACCATGGATAATTAGACAAAGCACGAGGGTGTAGATTCAAGGTGACAAGTCAAGAGAAGGACTATTTTGCATGGATAAATCCAAGCCTAATGTGAATATGAATGAAAGAGGTAATAGTTGCAGGCATAGGGATGATCATCATAGTGTTCAAGATCAAGAAATAGTTGCAGGTCAGGGTGTTGCAGACTTCCAAGAGACTTGGAAAGCTTTCATGGCTGGGTGTATGGTGAAAGAGCACCAAGGACAATCAGGACCACTAGGTGTTCAAGTGATAAATTTTAATTTGTAATGTTGTAATAAGGTCTCAAGGACCATTATGAAGTGTTTTGAGTCAATCTAGGTTGGTAGGATTTGAAGTTGCAATGCCATGTTAAAATGTTGTCAATTTGGTGTAATGATGCCTAGTTTGGCCTAAATGTGAAAATGTATGTAAAATTGAATTGTAAGGGTAAAGGTGATGTAATTATGCCATCATGAGGCCAATATATTAGGTGGAATTCATTTTTTGTATTCATTTGGGCATAAGTGTCAAAAGTTGCAAAATTGCAAAAATGCAATAATGCAATGTCAAGGAAGTTGAAGGGTCATTGTTGTAAAAGAAAGTTGAGGAGGTGGTTGTATTTGGTTTTAGAGATGGATATTCCTTTAAAAAGGCCTTGTAAATGTTTGGATAGAGGTTGTCACTTACACAATTGAATTTGAATACAAAGAAAACACTATTTCAACATTTTAACTATGTATTAGTCTGATTTCTTATTTTGTATAGGCATGTATAGTCCCAAAAGGAACTCCAATGCACATGATTTGTTAGATCAGAGTCTTAGATCTCTTTTGATCCAATTTTGAGCAAATTTCATCAAGTATAACTCATTTTATAGGAAATTTACTAAAACTACCTAGTTATTTCCGTGTGTAGGGTTTGAAAGTACCAAATATGTGAATTTGGTCCATTCCACCCTCTATGATTGCTTTATCTTAGTGTAATGGACCATAATATGTAGGTTTAGGTGTTTAGGAAGTTAATTTTTGCAGGTGTGTCCACTTGGGTGGTTAAGTGTGATGCTCTTGGTGAGTTTATGTGGTTTTTGAGTGGAAAGTGGAGGTTTAGTGGTAGAGTTTGGTGAAATTGATTTGGAAACATCCATATTATGAACTTTTGAGATTTTGTAGATTATTTGAGAGGTTTTTGACAAGGTGGATGAGTTAGAGAAGATTGGGAGAGTGGGTTTTCAATAAGACCCTAGTTTATAGCCTAAAAGTGAGGGTTTGTTGTTTAGGGAAGTTAGAGTCTATACCCTGGTGAACCGATTATGGTTTTTGATGTTTTGACATGTAATAATTTCTTCCCCATTGATAAACTAAGTTTTTGACAAGTACTTAGGGTACCTCCTTTGGAAAAGAGGGCTAATTAGGCCTAAAACTAGCGGTGGAAAGCCTGAAACAACAAGTTGTCATGAAGTAACCCTATGTCCACTTTGGATATGGTGTAGAAGTCCCTAATGGACATCTGAATCAGTGAATTGTTTGAGAGGTCTTTTGAAGAGTTTCTGAGTTTGAGCCTAAAAATAGTGTTGGAGGGTTACTAGGCTTGTAGGCCAAAAAGAGGGAAAATCTAATAAGATTAGTTGAAAAGGATTTGTAGATCATTGAACCTTATTCCATTTGAGATATTGGGACTAGTTCAACCCCTTTATTTCATCACTCACTTCCACCCCCTCTCCCTCTCTCCAGACTCTCTCTCTCTCTCTCCCACTCCCCCTCTCTCTCCCCCTCCCACCCTACCTAGAAAACTCTAGATCTCTCTCTCTCTCTTAAAATTCTCCCTCCATCTAAAGAAATACATAAATACATGCATACAAGCATAATACATATTATATACAATCCTACATACATACAAGCATACATATACATGTGTAGATACAATATTACATACATATAGGCATACATACAATATACATGCATTGATACATACATACATACATACATACATACAAGCATACATCTACATACAAACATACAAATATATAAACATACATTCAATAGAGTAGCATTTAAAATAAAGCAATACATAACACGAGTGTGTTATATATTGCGCTCACGTTATGTCTTTCTAGACATGTTACCCACAAATTTAAAAAACCATGTCAAAATTGAGATATAACATGAGCGCATTATAATGTGCATGCGTTATAACACACACATGTTATATCTTGCTTTGGGAATCCCCAAGCCTTGGGATTGGTATTTTCCTTGGAATACCAACCCAAAGGCTTGGAGGGCATTCCCAAAAAGTAGAGATGTGTTTTGCAAATTCTACAATATTTCACATAATTAGGTTCATGCTCACCATCAGGATTGCACATGGTTCAATATCAAACAAATAAAACATTTGGGTAATGTTAGGTTCTCTCTTATCTATCCAATGATGTAATTTTTTTCACTTTCTAACAATGTTAAGCCTTTCATCCATAATTTCTTTTGTTTGTGTCTCTTTTTTGGAAAAAGCAGTGTTTAGTGTTTTTTTCATTATAAATCAACTATTCATCAAAATTTCAAATAAATTAAATTTTAGAAACTAGACTCCATTCTACAATTTTTTTTTTTTTTAAATTCAATTAGTTTCCAAAATTTGTAGGGGTACACAACCAAAATTTTGTTTTTCAGGAAGTGTCCACTTCAAAAATTAGTAAAAAATCAAATATTCATTAAAAAATTATCAGAAAAACCATGCATCTACATACTATTAGCTAACTTCTGACTATAGAGAAAAAAAAGTTCACCATGCTAGGGTGTACATGAGTTGCTATATTATGTTTTTTTGAAAAAACAACACCAATTTGTGTACGTCCCTCATTTGAACCCATTAATCTCAACCATTTTCAAAATAAATTAGTAGTTTATAAAGTAGATTTCGAGCACTTTGATCCTTGTTTTTATTCCATCTCAAAATTTTGAGTGTAACTATCCTCAATTTCATGTCCAAGGTCAGTATTTCCTGATTTCAAAAGGAAAAAAGTGGCCACTTAAGCCCCCCTTTTGGGAACCATCTTGGTGCACTTACCCTTTATGTGTTACGAATAATTAAACAATGAAAAAATCTCTTTTCAAGGATATAAGACATTTAATTAATAGTGATTTTATATTGAGTTTTTCAAAAAAATCTTTGAAAACTTATAAAAGTAGATATTGTGAGCTCATTTGGTTTATGCATATTATTTGATTTTCTCTTGTGAAACTCTTGTGGTTCTATGGGATTGAACTTGGTTCATCTCATCCTTCTTGAGGATGAAAACCCTCTTGGATAAAATCAACCAGGGTGGTGAAAAATCTTCCTTGGTTGATTGCTGATAGATTCATCTTGAGTCTATACTAGTGCTTCATTTTTGTGATTTATGAAAAGGAGTTGTAGGTACGACTGAAGATCAATTTGTGAAGTCTTATAGACAAGATAAATTATTGAAGATATTTGCAAGCAAGAAAGGGACACCAATATTGATAAGTATATTTAGTATATTCATTATATTTGATGTTGGGGATGAGAATATCATTAAGTTAAACATTGAGTTTGTGAAGTTTCCACTCAAAACTCTAGAAACACTAGGAATATGAGAAACCAATCCCAAATGTAGGTAACTAAAATTTTGTAGTCAACGTTTTGGGTCTTCTCATTTATAGAGGGTTTCCAATTATTGTTTCTTTCTTATTTTGTTAACACATTTATAGAGGGTATCCTTTTATAGGGCTTCTATTATGAAGTATGATTATGTTGTAACAAATATATGTGATTACATGATTATGGAAAAGTTTGCATAGGCTGCAATTTCTATATGTTTAAAATATAAATATTATATACAATTCTGTAATTAGTGCAAGATTTATTTGTGTTATATTTATTATTATGACTAATACAAATCTTTAAGGTTATGTTATTGTCAAATACAATTTAGTTTCAACAAATATGTCTTTGTCAAATTTTATGGAGGGTTTCAATTTATTGATCAATCTAAAATTTTGGTATGATTATTGTTTGCTAGTATTTATTTGTATAACTATGATTACTTCACCCAAATATACAATTGTATGTACCATGTATGCACTTAAGACCAATTATTTATAGCCAATTGTGCAAATATATATCCAACAAAAAATAACCATATAAAAAATAGAAAAATGAAAAATAATTTGAAAAATGTGATTATTGCCCAATATTTAAATATTTAGCATCAATATTTTTTTATTCCAAATATATATTTGCACCACTGTATATCCTTATATACATATTTATTTGTAAAATATACACAACTGTAGAATAGTTATAAAATTTACTCATGTTACATTTTCAATAGATATATTTATTTTTATTAGGGCTTTGATATGTTTTATTAGTAGAGCTCTATCCAAATGATTTTATACAACTATACTCATATACATGGTTCTACATTAATATACAAATGTACATACATATAGAGATATATATTCATATATATGATGTTTAACAATAGTAGGATGTATTTTTTGGGCTACATTCATTTACATAGTTGCAACTTGGGAGATATAACTAGTATCTAATTGTGTTTTTAATACATTAGCATCGTTAGGAAAATTTACTCTACGCTTGTTACTAGAAAAATATTTTAATGTTTGTAATTATGTAGAAGGAATGACTTGTTTTGAATGCAATAGAGACATCGACCATTTACTATAGGTATGTCTTGAAGGACTTTACTAAGGCTACGATCTTTTACATTGTAATTGCATGGTCCATCTATTTTCTTAATAGTTTTTTTTAATATTTTATATTATAGTGATGGCAAATATCTTAATCAAACAAAAAAAATGATTTAAAAAACAATGTTAAGAATAAAAAAAGAAAACACTTGATAGTTGCATGCCTCCCATGTTTGGCCTGATAGTATATTCCACATTGAATATGTTTCCTTGTTATCATCACCATGCAAAATTTTGTGTGAAAGGCTACATAAATCTTCCTATACACATTCTTTTCATTGTGAATAGATTGAAGCAATAGTTGTAGGAAGATTGGTTAGACTTAACAATTTTTTATTTTGAATAGATAGAAAGAGATTGGTGTGTTATCCACAACCCAACACCAAGGTTAAGCATGCCTCAACATATTTTTATACATTTAATTTCATATGCTTAATATGTAAGCTTGATTTTATCATTTACCATTTACTTGATTCTAATGTTTTAGATTGATAAAATATGGGTTTCCACATCTCTACGAGCAAAGGTGTTGTTTATCAGGTGTTGTAGGGCACTCATAGGGTACACATACAAAAAAATGACAAAATAAACACCATGTAACAGTTTGAAGGTTTGCACTCCACTTATGCCATCATTCTTCTTATTCTCTTTTCAAATTATTTCTCTACAAATCCAATCTAGCACATGTATGTAACTACAATGAACTGTAAACCTTTCAAATTAGGAAATTTGAATGTATTTTAGAAATTGGTTTTTTAAGATGTAATTATAAGGTCAGTTACTATAAATGACCTTTTAGATAAATAATAAGAAAGATCTATAAAACATGCAAGTACTATTATAATGGATAAAATAGATTTATTCAAAAAGGTAAGGCGTAATTCTTTTTGTAGGTGTGATTAATAATGAATAGAAAATTAAAGAAAATCCATGCATCATTCAAGCAAGGAAAATTAAATATTAAAGTCACTAGAAAGGCATAAGCTAATTTTTGAAATTATAATCCATTCAATAACATACATAAATTAAATGATTTCATATATCTCAGTGTTTTCAAGTGGGAACATACACTCACTAGGCGTTTCTCTTCAATCCATTGTATTTCTTCTATAAAGCGTTATTCTTTGATATTCTACAGATGATATGATAGTCAATGTATTGAAATCTATTTATAGACAAGTTAGGCAGTGATCAGAGGGTGGTGAATGTAGTTGATTGATTTCCCACAAAATTTATTTCATTTAATTCAAAGACATTTATCCAACCTAGGAGTAGTGAATTTGATTGAGTAGATTGATCTTCATTTATGTAGCAAAGATATTATAAATTGATATGCATGTACTGCAACAAAGATATTGCAGATTTTAACATTGTATATGCATGTACTACAACCAAGATATTATAGATTTTATCATTGTATATGAATTTACTACAATATAGATATTTATATTTTATCCTTTTTTTCTAGCAAAGTTTACTAGAAAAAAGACATGTTTCGCAGTGTGAGAGGTTTCAAGAAAAAACTTCACACTATATGTAGCCTATTGACTAATTATTTTATACACATCATCTTTTCATATTTTATTTTATTATTAAATTTATATTTATATATTTTTTTAATAAATAAATTTAAAAATAATCATTACCTAAGGTTTTTCAAGGAGTCAATTTGGGTTAATGTCAATGTCCCCATATGGTGTGTTTGAAAGTGAATTATAACTTAATAATGTGATATGCCAAGAGTGTCAATATTTCGACAAAACCAATAGACTCAATTTATCAAAGAATAAATTATATTAAACTTAATATGTAACATAAAGAATATTCATATTCATTAATTATATACATTATAGGTTCATCAAATCTCTCTCTCTCACACACATGCACCAATTTAATAATGTCTTATGATCACTAGATCCCACCCTCAATCCCTCTCTCTCTCTCTCACATGCACCAATTTAATAATGTCTTATGATCACTATATCCTACCCTCAATCCAAATTACAATAAGGGGTCTTAGTAAAAGGGATTCCTAGAGGGATGTGACATTATTATATAAAAAATAATGCAAATTTGACCTAATCTTCAAACAAATGTCCTATTGTTAAATATTTGGAAAAGAAATCAATTTCTTAAATATTAAAGTAATGTGATAACAACAATAACAAGTGTTTTCGTTGATTTAATTATATTGTATTGGGTCTTATATATCCATTTAAAACTTAAAAATTTATAAAAACCTTTATTTTAAGAAAAAGTGACATATTTCATGTAAAATTTTTAGTAGATTGAATTAACAGTGAACTTTCAATGCTATATAATACACTTAATGTTTAAAGGATAATAAATTAATAATACCTTTTTTTAATTTGTCTAAGTTACATTGATTTTAAGTTAGTTTTATATAAATAATAATGATTCATAAGAATGAATGATCTATTTAGCATCCATTATATTTAATTAATATCACATGGAGAAATATTATGACTTAAGATATCACCAATTCTTATGTGATATTAATCAATCATAGAATAAACCACACTATTTGAGATTTGTTCTTGTGAACTACAAATTTTAAAATATATCAAAAAATTGATATTGAATTTAACATTATTATTTCATGTGACATCAGTCATTATAACCTTTGGATCAATCACATGGAAAAATGGATTACACAAAGTTAGGAGTCTCATGGACTTTAGCTAGTGTTATGGCATAAAATTGCACCCTTATACAATTTCCCATAACATCACCCTTTAGCTTAGCTTAATAAAATGATAATGCAAAAACCCATTGTCCTAGCCTTCATTTTTGTCCTCGACTTGTCATTTTTTTTCCAATGGGGGAATTTTTATCTAGGATGCTTCTACACCATGTAGATGTTGGTGCACCATGTGAACATCTTGACAAGATTTTAACTACTATGGCCATTGGGACGTTACACTATCGCCTGCCCATGAAGTGTAATGCCTCTACAGTCACAAGATTGTATGAGTTAAGCTCTTTTGCATGAAATTTTACCATTTCCTTCCCTCTTTTTCTCATTCTATCTCATTCTTGTAAATTCACTCTATTACTCTCATTCTACCTTCTTAGCACTTCCATTATCTCCTTTCTATTCTACACCTTTTTCTTGTAGGTTCAAGTTCTCTACATCACATCCTTGCACAATCATCTCACGTCTTCAAAGTTACACTCTTCCTCTTCTCTTCACCAAGCTCATTAGAGAGAGGGTAGTTTCTACTTTCATAGCATTATCGTTGTTATTGTTTAGCATATCATTATCTTGCATTCTCTATGTCTTGTATTGCCACTTCTTTATCAAAATCTCTACATTGTTGTCTATTTGGCTACCCATGGAGGTGGAAACACCAAAGTGGGGGTTTGACTAAGAAAAGCCTCAAAAAGCAGCCCAACACTTTCCCATCTCTATGTGTGTAGGTTTTGTTTGTGAGGATCTTGTAGGAGGCTGGATCTACCATAACTTGATCCCTTTTCTTCCATTATCTCATCATTTTGCTCAATAGTTAGTTTATTTTTCATTTAAGTATTCTTCTTATTGTACTTCTTTACATTTTATGCATTTTTAATATTATGTTTAGATTAGTAAAACTATCAGAATTTAGCATTCAGGTTGTTAGCAGATCCTAAGTGTTTTTGGTAGCAGACTCTGCTTCTGATTTGTATGAGACACCAACACAATGTGTTTTCATCCTTTGTTCTTGCTTTAATCCTCTAGCCAAGAGCTTGATAGTCAATTTTTTGAGACCTTTGAGGTTTTTTCACTCGACTTCTAAAGTCATCTATTATAAAAAAAATAGAAAAACCCAAAGACATAGTTTAATCTTTCCTTTATTTGTCACCCTGTCACTTGAAATTTTTTCATTGAGGTAAACTAGAGACATCCTCTCCCTATAGAATCTTCCCTATCCTAGAGATTCAAGAGTAGTGGATCCTCTCCATTACATTTTGGTAAACTCGATGTGACCTTCCTTTTTCTCTTTGTCTTTGTTTCAAATTTTTTTCTTCTCTTGTGTTAGGACATGTAGTTGATATGTGTTACATAACATTCTTTATGAGCTTCATGACCCAATCAACTACCTCTAGATACGTAGTAAGGAGTTACCAAAACAAAAATATGGGATATAGAAGGTTTAGTCCTCCTTGATCTAGCATGAATTTTGAAGAATTCCCTACAAGACTCTTTGTCAGATACACCCCTCTTGTTAATGAAGTTGCAACCCATATTCCTACCCCTCTTGCCTCACCCTTGACCTCTACCTCTTCCTTGGAGGATGAAGATACTCTTAGGGCCCCTATAGAGAAAATTCACTCCTTGGAATTAAGACTTGAAGAGCTCGTGGGGTTCTTGGCAAGAGATGATGATTTTTCCTAAGTGGCTCTTGTTGAAAATCTAAGAAATTTATTAACTAAATGTTAAAGAGGCATAAAGCTTCTTTGTGGCATAAAAAACATCAAGTATAAACTCATGTACCATCCTACACCTCCATCTTGGGTGTTACCCAAGATGTCAGATAAGAGATATCTAGACAACTACTAGATATCTTGATGCTTGGGGGGTCTGTGTGCATGGTTGACATAGATCCTTCTACAAAAACTACCACCATGCTTGAGCAAAGTTGTATGATTAAAATAAATAGGGTTCCTCTAGGTTTTATTTTCTCCACATCTCAAGCTTAGAATCCCCTTATTTATAGCACTAGTGTTGGTGGTTCTGTTAGTGGTTTCGTTGATCATACTTCATCTATTTTTCCTATCATTAATGCTCTTCTACACAACATGGGACATATGTAGAATCAACTGGAAAACTTGGCTAGCTCATCTTCTCAACCTATGTTCCAACCTTTTTGTCATTGTAGTCCTTTGTCTATTGCTATTATAAACACTCCCATCCCATAGAGTGAAAATTTCAAAGTTGGAAAAGTACAGTGGTCATGGGGAAAAGACTCACGTCTCATCCTTTAATGCCATGTGTATGGATTTCTTCTACCATGATGCACTCTTAGAAAAATTATTGCCAAGTTCTCACAAGGACGATGCTTTTGAATGGTACTGCTCCTTGCCTAATAATTTTGTCTTCTCTTTCGATCAGCTTGTAAACCAATTCCTCCATTTCTAGGCCAACACCAGGTTGAAGGTCATATTTACCGATCTTGTCCAATGCAAGCAGGGGCCTCATGATAAGGTAACTAATTTTATAGCTCGATATAAGGTCATTTTTTCTCAAATTTCTTATCCTTTACCTAATTTTGATGTATAAAGAGTGCTCATTGCAAAATTGCAACCTACACTGCAAGATAAGTTTCTTTTAATGAAGTATTTGTCTTTTGTGCATCTGTGTCACTCTGTGTGAGTACTAGCAAATGATCTCCCAGTATGGGGAATTTTCCTCATACTCCCATCACAGATGGCTGATTAGTTGTGTCACTCTTTGGAGAGTCTAAAAAGAAAAAGGTTGTGACAAACAGGTATATGTTCACATAGATAAAAATGCTATAGGATGAAATAGAATATTTACTAAATTATCAAAATATTAAAATAGTGTCTTACAAAAACTTCTAAAAGATGGAATAACTTTTCCAGATATTAGACCATTGTTTGAGTCGTACCCTTAGTGGTATGCCACACAAAAGTGCTACTAGTATCATTGAGTCTCTAGACATGATATTAAGAGATGTGTTAGTCTGTGTCATGTGATTCAAGATGACATTGATAACGAGACAATCTGGCTTGATGGTAGGAAGAAAAATGTAAACAAATTTGTAACAAATCCAAATAGCTAGCTACAAATCTACACAAGTCCATTCTTGTCACATTCTACTAATCTATTCACTCTATCTTCTCCATCTTCTAATTTTACCCCATTCGAGTATGTGAATGTAGTCTCATTCACACCTATTCCCCCTTTAGATCATGTGACTGCTATTATTGATATTATTTTCACTTCACATGATCTATCTTTGAACAAGAAACACTCCCCGTTATACATTCCCACTCAAATCAATGATAACATTATAAAATCCTTTGAGCTGTGTGAATGCCATTACAAAGGAGAACCTTTTTATAAAAAAAATACATAAGGAGAAGTATGATTAATTGTAGGCTACCATTCATAAGCACAATGGGTTTTCTATTGTGATTATTGGCTCTATTTCTATGTCAACCTTGGTAGGACCTAAGGTCTTGGAAGTCCCATTTGTTGTGATTCCTAAGTATGACTTATTCAAAGCAAGGCTAGAAATTTCATGGCTAGCCTCCATGTATGTAATCACCTCAATAGTCCACAAATATATAAACTTTCCTGATGAGGGTACCATGCATACTATCCAAGATATTGGATATAAATCACTGATGTCATGTGAGGGATTCTCCCTCAACCACTTTTGGTCTACCCTAATTAAACCCCTACCTCCTAAAGGAGATCTTTTATATAGAGCTTATTTTAGATATAATATTGGGGGCTTGGTGTTGTAAGGTAGTTTTTTTTCATCCAATCAAGCCATCTCATTCAATTCACTTCATCTTCTTCCCATCTAAATGGGAAGGACAAGATTTCTCTTTCCCTTGGGCCTTCTCCTCCTCCTCCTTCTATTACCTCTTCTTCTACACCTTCTGCTTCTTCTTCTTAGCCTTTGGTGATGTCTTTTGTTCCTCCTACAGTGCTTGGCACAAGAAAAGGAAAAGTGTCAATGTTGTGGAAGGAAAAGCCTCAAGTTTTTCAACTTCCAGTTCTTCCCACAATTCCTTGAATGACCCTTTATGGTAAGGGGAAGTATTATTGTGGGTTTGTTCCTACATCTCAGCCTCTACCTGTTCCTCCACCTTCCCCTAAGGCAAAAAAAGGAAAGAGGTGTTGGAAACATGAGAATTTCCATTGGGAGATTGCTGGAAACATGAGAATGTAATGTTTGGATGTGTATGGTATCTTCATTTATGTCAACCCATTATAGAAATGAAAAAGTATTGGTCTAGAGAATACCATATGGTGTGGACAATTGGCTAAGTTTCAAAGTGTAATTTTAGTGTTACAATGAACCATTTTTGTGGTCTACATTTCTCTACTATGCAATATCTTGTCATATGGTCTCAAGGTGCTAATAATGTGTATTGAAGGTGTTTAGATCCAAAGTTTCAATATTGTATGTATTCCATGGTTGAAGATAATGTTGATAGAGTATCAACTTTGTAATGACAATGTTACTGGTACCAAGTGCATATTGGCATGTTTTGCATTCCACTATTGATGAATATTATGCTATGGAGTTTTGAGGAAGTGTTTATAGATGTTAGAAGTATGTGTGCTCCAAGTTGTAGGTGTTTTGGTAATCTGTGTGTCAAGTTGTGAATGAATAGCTGGTTCATTTAGTTATTGCTTCACCAATTTTGCTATGTGGTGCCAACCTAAGGATTTTGGGGGACCATGAAAAGTTAACATATGTAAGGATAAAATTTATAGGAGTGATTAGAGGTCATGTTGACCTATTTTGGATGCTTACACATTTTTCTTTATTCCAAAAAGTGTGTGGAATGGACTTTTGAGTTGACAAGTTGTGTGGTACATGATTCATGCAATTAGGCCAACCTAATTGATGTTTTGGTTGGTTGTGGTACATATGCAAGGTTGACTCATTGCGAGTAGTGATGGTATGAGTGTGTAGAGTGTGTGTGTGTGTGTGTGTGAAATATGATGTAGTGTGAAGTGTGAAAAGGTGTAGTGGTGAAGTATGAATTGTGTTAAGTAATTTTTCATAGCTTAATTGGAACTAGATCTTCGACATGTTGCAGATGCACTATTAGCAATTCATTTTGGAAGTGATCCATTCTTTCTTTATGGACAGTGAGTCTTTAGACAGTGAGCCCACTATTCTATAATCTCTTTTGTAATCGGTTATAAAATATTGTGAGCTAATCCTCATTATGGTTCTTCCCTTTCAAGGGTTTTCCACATAAATTCGGTGTTCTTGTGTTCCTTGATTTGATGCTTTATATGTTCCTTTACATTGTTGCAAGTTTAATGTGATGCTTTGAATGGATTTTTAAATTGATAAGGTTAATGCATTTCAATCACTAGTAGAAAAACATAAATAAATGACTTAAAAATTATTAAATATAATTGAATAAACTTGGTCATGTGACCATTAATAGTTTATTTCCGGTCATTTATAATGTGACTAAATTTATGACTAAACCATTTTTAGTCATTTATTTGGTTGTTTTGATTGATCAATTTGGTAGTATATTTAGTCACTAATTTAGTCATTGATTTAGTCATATATTTAGTCATATTTATTCACTGAGCTTGGTCACATGACCATTAGTAGTTTATTGTCGGTCATTTATAATGCGACCAAATTTATGACTAAACCATTTTTAGTCATTTATTCATTGTTTTGATTGATCAATTTGGTATTATATTTTGTCATATTTATTCATTGATTTCTATCAATTGGTAGTATATGTATTCACTAATTTCTATCAATTGGTAGTATATTTAGTCAATTGGTAGTTTTTTTAATTGTTTTTATTCATTGTTTTCTATCTAAAAGTGTTGGAAATGAGATAATGATTTTGAGGTTTAAACATAAAAAATAGAAAAACATAATCAATCATTCATTTGCACACAATGAAGCAACTATTAAGAAGGAAAAATACTAAAATTTTATTGAGAAAAGGTGTTGTTATAGCAGATACAAGACTTAAATATGTGTCTTTTCTTTGAAAAATGTATTACAAAGTGTGTTTCTAGTGCTATGACTGAGAAAACTGAGTTACAATGCTCTATTTTTTGCTTATACAACTCTAAAACATGAAAGAACTAGTTGAAAAATGAAGCCTAAGGGTCCTATATCTCATCCCAAGCACGGGAGAGCATATAATGGTCCTAAGGGTCCTATAATGATTTTACCCAATGCATTGTGTACATGTATATCTTGAATTCTTTCACTCACAAGATGCTCTAAAAATTGTGTCAACAATCGAAGCTAGTTCCTAGAATAAACAAAGACAAAACAAGAACTGCTAACTTAATATAAACCTTATGGAAATTCAAAAATAGCTTTGGATATTTATACATTACCTTTTTCTTGGATTCTTCAACAAGTGGTTCAATAGGAAGGAGAGAACAGATAGAAAGAATAAGACCTTTGGTGAAATCCTTGGGACAATAATCATCAAGCAGATAACCAACAACTAAAGGAGCATTGCTTGGATTTACTTGATCAACAAGAGTAAAAAATTCAGTCCTTTAAATGCATGTGTGAAACCCACACAATAAAAATGATAAATGCTGATATTACAACCAATATCTATTACATTAGCCCTTTTCCAATAAATAAGAATGTCCTTTAAGTTTATATTAGTTCTCCATTGTTAAAAAGACATGGTACCAACAATAAATTTCACCTGGAAGGCATAAAATATTTTGGTACACATGACATTCTTTTAGACATTATTAGTAACATGATAAATATGGTATGTTTATTTAACTCTTTTTAGAAACTAAATATATTTGAAATGAGTGACCTGCAACTTGAAGATATATAAGGTTTTATCTTGCAAAAAACATGGAGGAAAAAAGAAGTGTTCAATATGAGGACCTACCTTTTGGACATACCCTTCAATGTATCACAACATATTGTTTGAATATAAGTAATGGGTAAGATCTAGTATAAATCCAAACTGATCACAAACATTTATCAATAGACAAGCATCTAGAAGTCTTGCTTCCATAAGAAATTTCTTTGTCTTTTCAAAATCATAGAAGTTTGACTCTCTAGTTACACATTCCACCTCCTTGATTTGTCTAGTTTTGGCTGCTACTTCAATATATTTGAAGTGGATGTCGGGATCCTCACTGCTAATGACATTGAAAATATAGTTTACCATATAAGTACAAGATTCCCAAGCTAATACAAAATTACCTCCTCAAATAGATCAATGACAAGATGATACAAGTGACAATCCAAAGTCAAATCACTTGGAGCTCAAATATGCACCCAAGAAGAAATATAGCCCTTCATAAGACTTGTACTATTCAAACAAATAAATGCATGAATCTACACCCAATTGTTTAGAATATTCCTTGGTAGCCTGTGTGACATGAAATAAGTTAACATAAAAAATAAGAGAGCAAGTGTCAATGCCATCTAGAGCCAACCTTATTAATTTGAAATAAATAAAAGGTGCACAATTTTTACTTGGACAATTATTTGGAGATTTCCCCTCAGGTTGACAAGAAGGAGATCTTTCATGCACTCCAATGCCCACTCTCTAGAAAGGGTCCCAAAGAACTCAACAAGGGCTTGAGAAATACTGTAATTAGTAAGGGAATTGGTAGTTTCTATTCAATTTCAAGAGCACATCATGTTTCACAAACTTATGGATCGATAGATTGGGTGTTGAAAATGGTCATTGGGATGTTATACTTTTGCTTACTCATGAAGTGTAATGCCTCTGCAGTTGCAGGGATGTCAGAGTGTTGAATGCACAAGAAAAATGAGAGGGGGTGAATCAATTGTACCTTAAAACTTAAAAAATCCTCACAAAAAGATCCACATCAAATCATTTTTTTTAGACTGTAGGAATCAGTTAGGTTTTCATCCCCCTTTAAACTACAGTGTGCTTGGTAAAATTTTTCACGTGATAGGTGGCATTAGAGTAACACTCCCTTTGGTACCATGGGTTTGAGGGGAGACTAGACCTTGTGACCTCTTGTCTACAATAGGATGCTTAAGCCAATCAAGCTAGGTCCCCCATCCCTATCCACATCAAATCAATTACCCTTAATCTGTTAGAATGATTTAACATGAAAGCAAATAAAATAAAATAAAACACATCAACACAATGCACATAGGAACACCAAATTTATCTGAAAAACCTAATATGGGAAAAACCACGATGAGGATTAACTCACAATATAAAGTAATATCAACACCAAATGCAATAGGGATCACTTCCAAATAGAAAAGAAGATAGAGAAGAATGTTACAATGAGAAATCCATATCAAAGAAATAGAAAAGTCCACCACAATATCACCAACACCTTCATAGTATTTTTGAAGAATTGTAGGCACCTTTTGATGACTGCATTAAGTAATCCAACACATGAAAGCTCACATTGGACTTCACAAATTTGCACCCTACTGTAGACATTGAAAAATTTCGTAGATGATATAATACACTCGAATCAGGTTTACTAACATTGTTTCCTCTTTAAACCCATCCTCTTTTCACTTAATTAATTAAATTAGCCTAACTATTTAATTAATTACCTCATTTTCATCAATTAACCTAATTCATCAAATCGGGTTAATTCACCCCCTTTCATGCTAACATTTCATCTCATTAAATTAAATAGATCAAAATATTTAATTTAATTCCCTAAGTCTTCTAATTTAATTAAATAACCCTAAGTTATTTAATTAAATGTCATTTCATCTCTCCCCCATTCATTAAATCATTTAATTTAATGAAATATCACTTTAATTCTTTAAATCCCCTAATTGCATGATTAAACCTTGTTTAATTAGCAATTAAACTAATTTTCTTCCAAAAGGGGAAATTCCCATAGGAGATTCCTTATCCTTTTTTGCACAATTAAAAATTTCTTTTAATTTGCAAAATATCTTTATCCTCACCCATGAAAATATTCCAAAGATTATTCTCTCTCCTCCAATCATCTAACTTAGCTTCTTGAGCAAGTCACCTTGTGACTTGTGTGAGTAGGTCAAAAGTGTGTTTGTTTGGAACAACTGTGAGCCCTTGATTAGTTCTCATCTTGGATTCTCACCCATTGATGAGAATCCATGATCCATGCCTCTTCTTCCTTTCATTCTTGATTGTTGATTAATATTTTTGATCTCAACCCTCTATTTCTCATTTTATCTCATATTAATAGGACACTATTTGGAGACAAATGGATCCATCTTTCAATTGCAAACTCATGCTATTGAATTCACTCTGACTTATGCTCATTTTTTTTTCACTTTTAGCTTATTTTAGTTGCATAATAGCTTCAAGCTTCCATTAATGACTTCCATGCATCTATCTTAGCTTGTTTATAAATCAAGGTTTCCATATTTTAGCTTAGAATTAGCTTAGATTAGCTTAAAAATTGCATATTTAGATCAATTTTAGCATAAAATCATGTTAATTTAGCTTGCATCATGTTCAACTTAGCATAAATTATGTTTTCATCAATTTATCACAATGGTTTCATTGATTCTATTCAATAGAATCAATTGAAACAAACTCACTAATCATGGGATTGTGAAAGGGTCATTGTTCCAAAACATGATAAGTTTCAAATGGGTTAGAATAGGAATTTAACTATTTTTATGGTTTGTAATTTTTAGTTTCAATAAATACTTAGTTTAACTTTCAATTTGAATGATCTTGTTTGAGATTAAAGTTTAGTGGCTAAATTATGCTTTGATTCATCATGGATCAAGTGTAATTGACCTACACTAACAATCCTCAGTCCATATTCTGGTGCTAGGAGGGAAAATCATCAATTTAATCAATTTTTAGCTCAAACTTCGTTCATTTTCTTTTTTGTAAGATACAATGATGCCCAAATCAAATACAACAATTTCTTTGAAGTGTCTCTCCATATAGCAACGCTATCCCTATTTCAAACCATGACACCAATTCAATGCATTGACGTTGATTAAATCAATAGTGACACTAATTTGAATATAGATGTATCAAATACTTTAAACAACGACGCCTCAAATTCACTAGAGTGATGCCTAGTAAAATTGTGACACTATTGTGCTCTTTGTTTTTGCTATAGAGTGATGCTCAAATTCACCAGAGTGACACCCATATTTCAAATCGTGACTCTTTCGTGTTCAACGACGCCCAAGCAGGGTAAGAAGTTTTACAATCACTTTTTTGACATGTGCTTTAATTTTCTTGATTCATCAGAACACTAATGCACTTCTAACATTGTTTTGGTTGCTAGACTAATAGGGTTTTGTAGGTTGGATGACATGGAGCTAAAGTGAAGGAAGACTTCTTATCTTGAAATTTTATGATTGTAACAAGTGTTTGATGCTTTTGGGGCAATTATAACCCAAATTTTTATGCTTTCCACTTTCTGCTCTATGACCTCACTAAATTTCAATTGGGTTTAAAATGAACTCTCAAATGGGACTAAAATTGAACCCTCATCTCATCATTGTCTTTTTGGTCTAAAATTGAACAAGGAAACTTCATATTTCATTTGGTGAAATAAAATGAAGTCATCTTAACTTAGGGGTTAAAATTTACAACTATTTGCTATGTTTTGTGATTTAAAATTCTATTATTAAATGTGTATGCAATTCTCTCATGCCATTTGGTGACCGTGAGAAACAAAAAAATTTCTTAACACTTTTTATAATCACCTACATCTTTCAATTTGGATTAAAATTGAACTCCTTGCAAGTGTGAGAAAAAATCATAGCATGTGTTCTCTATTTGTTCATACAAATGAAGATGATTGAACTAAAAATGTAATTCCTTTATATTGTTTATACTTAGAGGGCCTACCTCCCCACTTTGAAAGGAGGGAATGACCCAAGTGGTAATTGTTGGAAATATACCTCAAACAATACAGGCTGAAACC
Organism: Sequoia sempervirens; assembly: GCA_007258455.2. NCBI lineage: Eukaryota > Viridiplantae > Streptophyta > Pinopsida > Cupressales > Cupressaceae > Sequoia > Sequoia sempervirens. The sequence goes on along the minus strand of VDFB02379711.1, from coordinate 148,731,086 downwards.
TCCATTAGAGCCAAGTCGGTGTGACAACTTCAATGTCTGGCCGACTAGCAGATTGGTAGCATCATGTTTTGTTCAGGTCGCTGTGACCTTGGAAAAGTCTCACCGAATGGTTGCATTTTGAGCATGTCACTGTGACAATAAGTGTTTGGTGTGACATCGTAGCGCCCATGGAAATCTCTGGCTGACAGGCCATTCAATTGGGCTTCGTGGAGACTCACAACGACTTGTGGCTTCAGAGTGACTTCAACACTCGGGAAGAAGTCTCAGTGACTTTGGAAAGTTTCATCCATAGGGATTCACATTATATTCTTTGGAATATCTTGTGACCTGTCGGTAAGAAGTCTTACCAATGTACAAATGTCTCACCGATGAAGGTTTAAATGTTTGTTTCATTATGATGTCTCGATGAAGTGAAAATGTCTCATCGATAGGAATACATATGATGTCTTCGTCATAACATAAAGATCCTAGTGTGAGGTCTTAGCGAATAGTGAAGGTCACGCTGACGGGGAAACATCCAAATGTTCATCGGAGTAACTCAAAGCAATTGGGGAAAGGTCTTGGCGAGAGTGTTTAGTCTTGTCGACCGCTCGATGTTCAGTGTAACACAAAGGATCTCGGAGAAACCTCTCGATGAAGCTGTTAAGTCTTGCTGACTAGTGATTGGAGCTTAGTATGACTTGTATGTATTCGGTGTAACATCTCAATGAAGGTGATTGGTCTTGCTGATAGTTGTATGCTTTTGGTGTAACCTAATGTTGCTCTATGAGACCTCTTGCCGATATTGGTATGTCTTTCCGACTATCCTTTGGAGCTTGGTATGACAAATGACTTCGGTATGACTTTTGGTGACTCGGCGTGAGGTCCTAACGAAAGCGATACTCTTGCCAAATGGTAATCTTATATCTATGAGATTTTTGGACCTCGCTATGATCTCCTGGCAAAAGCAATAGGTCTAGCCGACTCTTTGGTGGCTTAGTGTAACATATGAAGCTCATTGGAATATCTTGGCGATATTAATATCTCTTGCTGATATCGATATGAAGGTTATGTGGCATCGGCAAGACACTTTTAGTGTCTCATCAAGATGCCAACACAGTGTGAAGCCGTTTGACAGAGTGAGACTATCCTATGTGGCTCGTTGTCGACCAATAGGAGAAGGCAAATCTAAACAGGTGGAAGATAGTTCATTGTGACAGTTCTGTGAGGAAGTTCAACAGACAGGGAGCACCATGAATATAGTTTGAGGTTGCAGGTGCTCGACTATTGGATAGTTCAATGGTTGGTTGAATCGACAGTTTGTTGTATGGTCAAAAAATGATTTATATTATGTGATGACTATAATGTGAAGGTTCCTATACAATATTGTTTAGTGTGAATGCTGCTGTATACATACATCAGAAAGATAAGTCTGAAACTTGTATGTAATCATTATTACTGTAATACAAAGTGACTTCTCTTGGTGTGGTGGTTTTTCTCCCGTAGGGGTTTTCCCACGTATATCTGGTGTTCTTGTGTGATTGCCAATACTCTGTTTCTGTTATCTGTCTTAAAGTGCATCTTAATTGGATGGTAATTGTAAAATTTAAAAGCGTCTCTACATTCTTCCCTGAGGTTTGACATTAGGAGAGTTGTTTCCGCACCTTGACTTTCCTTACAAGTGGTATCAGAGCCTGGCTAGTTGTGTTATCCTTGTGGGTACGTTGGGTTTTTTGTGTCAATTCTGTTCAGTGGGAGTCTTGTAGAGTTTGTTAATTCTGATTATAGGTTGAGATGGCTAGCACATTCGGGAAGATGGAAATAGAGAAATTGAATGGTAATAACTTTGAGTTGTGGAAACTCAAGATGGAGGATCTTCTTGTTGATCATGATTTGTGGCTTGCAGTGTCTGGAATGAAACCTCAGACCTTGAAGCAAGAGGATTGGGACCTGACAGATAGAAAGGAAAAAGGGATAATAAGGCTATGTCTAGAAGACTCTATTCTTCTGAATGTGCATGAAGAAAAGAATGCAGCCTCTTTGTGGACAAAACTGGCATCTATTTATCAGAGGAAGTCCTTGGTGAATAAACTTTTCCTGAGGAAGAAGCTGTATAATTTGAGAATGTAGGAAGGAGGGTTTGTAGCTGATCATCTAAATACATTTAACATGCTGATTGCTCAATTGACATCTATTGGTGTAAAAATTGAAGAAGAGGATCATTGTATGCTTCTATTGTGTTTTTTGCCAGACTCATGGGATCATCTGGTGATGGCTATTGGGAGTACAACATTGAAGTTCAAAGTGGATGATATTGTTGCATCTTTGTTGTCAAAAGAAATGAGAAGGAAATCTTCTAAGATGGCGAAGGAAGCTCTTGCTGTCAGAGGAAGGTCAAAAGAGAAAGGCAAGAAGAAGGACAAGAAGTCAAAATCAAAATCAAAGGGGAGATCAAATTCTCCTGGCAAGAAGTCAAAGGTGAAGTGCTAGAACTGTGGGCAACCTAGTCATGTTCGTAAGGACTACAAAGAGGAGAAAAAGAAGAAGAAGAAACACTCTTTTGATAATGATTCTTCTCAGGGTGATTTAGATGCCTTCATTGCTGCCTTGGCTACACATGCATCAGATGATGTTTGGCTGATTGATTCGAGAGCATCTTTTCACATGACATCTCATAGAGACTGGTTCACAAAGTATGAAGAATACGATGGTGGAAAGGTGTACTTGGCAAGTGATTCTACTTTGGAAATCATTGGCTATGGAAGAGTCAGAATCCAATTCCCTGATGGCAAAGTAAAGCGGATCAATGATGTAATGCACATACCAGGTCTGGCTCAAAATCTACTTTCTGTCAGTAAGCTGAATGATATCAAAGTGCAAGTCATGTTCTTTGGAAATGGCTGCAAGATGACTAGAGGTTCAATGGTGCTGGCTAGAGGTACTAGAATTGGTACTCTGTACAAGCTGGATGCACATGCTGTTCAATGTAACAGTGTCACTGGAAAGTCACTAATCTATTCATGGAGGTAAAAAGGAAACTATTCCTAATTGTGTAAACTTTATGGAAGTAAAACTTCCAGCAGAGAAGACTATGCTCTCGCATCATAGGTTAGGCCACATAGGAGAAAAAGGTTTAAAAACTTTGAAGAACAAAAACCTGGTTGAGGGGCTTGATGATTGTAATCTTGAATTTGATTTCTGTGAACATTGTATATATGGAAAGCAACATCGTGTTTCATTTTATGACAGTCCTCACAAATCTTCTGGTTTGCTAGATTATATTCATTCGGATGTGTTTGGTCCTGTGAATGTTCCTTCTTTATCTAAATCAAGATTATATGTGTCGTTTATTGATGATTATTAAAGAAGAACATTTGTATATTTTTTGAAAAGTAAATCAGAAGTGTTCAGTCGGTTTAAGGAATTTAAGAACCTTGTAGAAATCAAACTGGTAGAAAAATAAAATGCTTAAGGACTAATAATGGCGGTGAATTCTGTTCTGATGAATTTGAAAGATACTATAAAGACCATGGGATCAAAAGACACAAGACTACACCTTATACTCCACAGCAGAATGGAGTTACAGAAAGGTTCAATAGGATGGTGATGGAGAGAGCAAAAAGTATGCTTAGTAGTGCTGGTTTGGAGGAGAAGTTCTGGGCTGAGGCTACTACTACTACATGTTACTTGATTAATCAGTCTCCAAACTCTACTCTTGTTGAGAAGACACCTTTGGAAGCGTGGTCTGGTAAGAAGCCCTATCTTAGACATATTAGAGTCTTTGGCTGTGAAGCATATGCATATGTGCCAGATGTGAAAAGATCTAAGTTGGAGAACAAGACTGTCAAATGTATTTTTATTGGCTATAGTGCTAACATTAAAGGATACAAGCTTTGGAATCCTATTACAGAGAAGGTTGTATACAACAGAAGCATAATCTTTCATGAGCTAAAACCTTCCACCTGGATCTACAGTCAGAGACAAAGTCAGAAAACAATAAGGATGTAGCAGCAATTCCTCATATACTGGAGAAAGAGGAATTAAAGATTCAAAATGTACCTGAAATTGAGGAGAGCTCAAGCAGTTCTGAAAGTTCTGAAGAAGAAGAAGAACCTCATCCTCAGCCAGTGAGGAGGTCAACCCAATAAAGGAAACAACTAGATAGGTATGGGTTCTCATTGATTGATTCTACTTGTGCCTATGCTTTGATTTCTAGCATTGATGAGCCTAGGACTGCAATGGAGGCAATTAAAATGCTTGATTTAGATTCTTGGTTGGAAGCCATGGAAGAAGAGATGGCATCTTTAGAAAAGAATAAAACCTAGAGTTTGGTGCCCTTGCCTGGAGGTAGAAAACCTATGGGCTACAAGTGGGTATTTAAGAAGAAGATTGGTATGGATGGTAGTGTAGAAAAGTACAAGGCAAGACTGGTTGCAAAGGGTTATTCCCAAGTAGAGGGAATTGACTATGGGGAAATGTTTTCTCTTGTAGCAAAGTTGACATCTATCAGATTTCTTTTGTCACTTGCAGCAGCATACGACTTAGAGGTCAAACAGATGGATGTGAAGACAACATTTCTTCATGGTGATCTTGAAGAAGAAATCTATATGTCCCAGCCTAAGTACTTTGTTGAAAAAGGTAAAGAAAAATTGGTATGCAAATTAAAGAAGTCTCTGTATGGGTTAAAGCAATAACCTAGAATGTCATACTAGAAATTTGATACTCTTGTATTATCTTTGGGTTTTGTGAGATCAAAATCTGATCACTGTGTATATTATAAAGCTGAAAGTGATTGAGTTCTTATTATTGCTCTCTATGTTGATGATATGTTGTTCATAGGCAATAGTAAGCTAATGATTTCTGATCTTAAGTCTTAGCTATTTACTAAGTTTGAAATGAAGGATCTTGGTGCAACAAGGTATATTCTAGGGATGGAGATAACTAGGGATAGGAAGAATAGAAACCTATGGCTCAGTCAGAGTAAGTATATCAGGATTGTTGAGAGATTCTGTATGAATGATTGCAAACAACTAGTTGTTCTAGTCTTGCAGGGAACAAAGCTATCTGTTGAGGACTATCCAAAATCTCCTACTGAGATGGAGGACATGACCAATGTACCTTATGCTAGTGCTGTTGGAAGTCTCATGTATGCAATGGTCTATACAAGGCGAGACATTGCACAAGTAGTGGGAGTTCTTAGTCGGTTTATGACTAATCCTAGAAGAACACATTGGGATGCTATAAAGAGAGTTTTCAAATATTTGAAGGGTACTTCAAATTTTGCTTTGTGTTATCATGGGAACTTGGTTGAATCACAGAGGACTCTTAGTATTCATGGCTATGTGGATTCTGATTGGGCAGGGGACATTGACAGTAGGAGATCCACCAGTGGATACATATTCATGACGAATGGTGATGCAGTGAGCTGGATGAGCAAGCGGTAGGCTATAGTCACTTTGTCCACTATAGAAGTTGAATACATGGAAACTACTCATGCTTGTAAAGAAGCAATTTGGTTGAAACGTTTGTGTTCTAACATTGGTTTTGATGCAGGGGAGATAATTATTTTCTATGACAGTCAAAGTGCAATTTGTCTAGAAAAGAACCCTACTTTCCATCCCAGGACAAAACATATTGATGTGCAATATCACTTTGTACGAGATATGGTTGAGGATGGAAAGGTCAGTTTGGAAAAGGTTGATACTCTGGAGAATGTTGTAGATGCATTGACGAAGCCAGTGAGCACAGACAAGTTCAGGTGGTGTGCCAGTTTAATGGGCCTTAGTGCCCATGTTTTTCAGTAAGTTTTTAATTGTGCTCTGGAGGTGCCTATATGATCTTCATCAAGAGGGAGATTGTTGGAAATATGCCTCAAACAATACAGGCTGAAACCTCCATTAGAGCCAAGTCAGTGTGACAACTTCAATGTCTAGCCGACTAGCAGATTGGTAGCATCATGTTTTGTTCAGGTCGCTGTGACCTTGGAAAAGTCTCACCGAATGGTTGCATTTTGAGCATGTCACTGTGACAATAAGTGTTTGGTGTGACATCTTAGTGCCCGTGGAAATCTCTGGCTGATAGGCCATTCAATTGGGCTTCGGGGAGACTCACAGTGACTTGTGGCTTCAGGGTGACTTCAACACTCAGGAAGAAGTCCCAGCAACTTTGGAAAGTCTCACCGATGGGGATTTACATTGTAGTCTTTGGCGTATCTTGTGACCTATCAGTAAGAAGTCTTATCGATGTACAAATGTCTCACCGATGAAGGTTTAAATGTTTGTTTCGTTATGATGTCTCGATGAAGTGAAAATGTCTCACCGATAGGAATACATATGATGTCTTCTCCGTAACATAAAGATCCTGGTGTGAGGTCTTAGCGAATAGTGAAGGTTACGCTGATGAGGATACATCCAAACGTTCATCAGAGTAACTCAAAGTGATTAGGGAAAGGTCTTGGTGAGAGTGTTAAGTCTTGCCGACCATTCGATGTTTAGTGTAACACAAAGGATCTTGGAGAAACCTCTTGGCGAAGGTGTTAAGTCTTGCTGACTAGTGATTGGAGCTCAGTATGACTTGTCTGTATTTGGTGTAACATCTCAATGAAGGTGATTGGTCTTTCCCATAATTGTATGCTTTTGGTGTAACCTAATGTTTCTCTATGAGACCTCTTGTCGATATTGGTATGTCTTGCCGACTATCCTTTGGAGCTCGGTATGACAAATGACTTCGGTATGAATTTTGGTGACTTGGCGTGAGGTCCTGACAAAAGCGATACTCTTGCTGAATGGTAATCTTATATCTATGATACTTTTGGACCTCACTATGATCTCCTGGTGAAAGCGATAGGTATCGTCAACTCTTTGGTGGCTCGGTGTAACATATGAAGCTCGTTGGAATATCTTGGTGATATTAATATCTCTTACCGATATCGATATGAAGGTTATGTGGCATCGAAGAGACACTCTTAGTGTCTCACCGAGATGCCAACACAGTGTGAAGCCATTTGACCAAGTGAGACTATCCTATGTGGTTCGTTGTCGACCAATAGGAGAAGGTGAATTTGAACAGGTGGAAGATAGTTCGTTGTGACAGTTCTGTGAGGAAGTTCGACAGACAGGGAACACCATGAATATAGTTTGAGGTTGCAGGTGCTCGACTATTGAATAGTTCGATGGTTGGTTGAATCGATAGTTTGTTGTATGATTAGAAAATGATTTCTATTATGTGATGATTGTAATGTGAAGGTTCCTATACAAGATTGTTCAGTGTGAATGCTGTTGTATACAGACATCAAAAAGATAAGTCTAAAACTTGTATGTAATCATTATTACTGTAATACAAAGTGACTTCTCTTGGTGTGGTGGGTTTTTCTCCCATAAGGGTTTTCCCACATATATTTGTTGTTCTTGTGTGATTTTCAATACTCTGTTTTTGTTATCTGTCTCAAAGTGCATCTTAATTGGATGGTAATTGTAAAATTTAAAAGTGTCTCTGCATTCTTCCTTGAGGTTTGATGTTAGGAGAGTTGTTTCTGCACCTTGACTTTCCTTACAGTAATGAGCTAAATTCAAGCTCTTCCAAACTACTATATAAATGTGTGGTTGCAATGAAAATTGTGATCAATGGGTTGCAATACATGATAGCTCTCCCCTAGTATCTTTATGATGCATAAATCCATTGTTCTAAGGGTTGGGAGACCTCTTGACGAATTTTATCATTGTATCTCCTAAATTGGAAGGCCTTACTATGAACCATTGTTTAGAATCCAAAATCCTTAATACTTGTTGGTGCAAGAATGGTCATTCTGAAGCGACCCCACATTTTTACTATTCAATTGCAGAAATAGAAAAATCCTTTTGATCTCCAAATTTTAAGGATTTTGAGATTCTGTGGTCTCGAGAAGTGTGTTGTGAAGGGGAGCCAGTGTCACCAAATATCTAACTATTTGCATTGTTTCGTGTTTGGATAAATCCAAGTGGGAACTCAACAAGTATAGCCATTTCAAACCTAGGATTGTAAATGATTTTGAGTTAGTTCAATACATTGCTTGGTTTCAAAATGCTAAAAAAACATTCACTATCTTCCTCAAAATTTCAAACACTTTGGCTTAAATATTGATATCTTTTTGAAGATAGCCTTGATATTATTGCTTGTCCTAAGGATTTCTATCCTTAGATATTTCTAAATATCTTGACTTATATCTCAAATCCATATTTTCCAAAGACAACATAGGAAATTATGGCTTCAACCTCATAGTTCTTACAAAATGGATATTGTGAAAGTTATGATGTTTTTGACATCAACATTTAGTTTGGAAACTTAATCAAGATGAGTGATTGTGATAAAATAAATTCAATTAAGCAGGATAAATAACAAATGAACCCGACATAACTATTTGGAGGCTGAACAATCCTATTGAACAACCTAATATTCTAGGTCCTATCATTCAACCAAACATTGAACTCATTAATGGAGAACAAACCAATCTCATTAGCAATTTGAGAAGCTTCACTTTTGAAACCAAAGAAACACCTACCTAGTGGAGAGAATCAACAACCATTTTAGACAAAGAAGAGGAACAATCTGATATTGAGGCTGGAAGGCCCATATTACCACCACCCACATAGAAATAAATATCTTCCTTTCTTCCATAGACTTATACTTTCCTAAATGATATCAAGTAAAATTAGAATCCGCAAAAGAAGGTCTACAGGTCGTCATTTTAAACTTAGGCATCTTAGTTCAAAGGAAATCCAAAACCACATATCAGCACTATACCTCAATAGAAACAAGTTGTTAGTAAACTTTTATGAACACACATTGAGGAAACATCCACACATGTACATGTTCTTTATGAGTCAAAACCCAAGTATTTTTCATGATAATCAACCTATCTAGAACATTGGGTTCTTTTCATGGTCTTGAACTCCCCTAAATGATCTATTACAAAATCAAAATCTGTAGGGGAAGATCTACAAGTCACCATTTCAGATGTAGGTATCATAATTCTAAGTTCAATAGGAAGTGGGCCTTAATACTTTATCACAATCATAACCTCTTCTTGAGAAACCATTATGCTCAAGCTAGGAGGAACTGAATTGGTTTACATACCTACATTTATCCTTCATTTATTCCAACATTATGCTATAGGATTTGAAAACTTTAGAGGTCTAGCATCATTCTCACTACCTTGGTCTTGTCAAAACAAAGGTTCACTTTAAGTCAAAATTGGGTCAAACATCTCATCAACCCCTTCATCAAAATTTCATCCTCCACTTCACCTATCTTTATAAAAATTTTGAATACACCAACACTTTGTGACTTAAATATCTATCAAACCAACACCCTAACTTGGCTATTTTTTTATGTGAAATGTATCCTTTTCCATTCATTTAGTGGAGTTAGTTATCATCTTTGAACTAGTTTATCTTGAAGGGAACAAGTCTACCCTAAAGATTTATAAGTTCATCAACATCCTTTATCCCAACATCAAAACATCAAACTCAAGTCAAAAGTGTTGTCCCAAAATGGTTGCAAAGATCACTTCCCACATCACCCATCTTTTTATTCCCCATTATCACCATTGATCCTAAAAGACTTAGAGTATCCTTTTTACCTAGATTTGAGCCAACTAGAGAGTTCAAACATCACAAATCTCAACACAACTCTCCCAAAGGTGGCACAACATTTATAGTAAAGACAAGATCACAACACAAGAGAATCATGGATAAAAAAAAAGTTACATTTACCTCAAGTGATCCAAATCCTTTAGAATTTGATCTGAAAATTCAAGTTACCCCATCACAACAACCTTCATCACCATCAGGACCATATGAGATAGAGGATATCACAAACAACCCATTTGAACTAATTAGGGAGGAACTCATGGAACATCAAGCCTTTGAAAATGTAGCTCCTATCTCCCCAAAATTTATGGCACATAATTTAACACAAGGTTTCACAACCCCATCACTAGGTATAAATCAAACATACATTCCTATTATTGTAACAAGCCTTTCCAAATAATTTGGTTATGCTCTTTCATTTGAAAACAACACACTTGTGGGTAGAATTGGAACCAATCCTCCATCTCACACAACCACTTGTACACCTACCTTTGGTGCTCCTCCCATTCCCAAAGATCTTAAACAACCATACACACCTCTCAACCTTCATTACTCCACCATGACTTCCACATATCAAGGACATCCTTCTTCATCCATACCCATGAGTATCATAAGTATTCCTACCATCACACAAAGTAGTGTAGATCAAGTATCTCAAAACAATCCGCAAGGGTATATCAATACCATACCACAAAGTCAACCCTTAAAGAAAACAGGGACATCCTTACCCAATCTTCCAATTGGTTCATCCATACCATTGATTTTTTAAAACATGCCCATCCCATCCATTATTAACCCATCTCAAAGCAATCCCTTGGTAACAAATCCCATCAACACAAGTAATACAATATCTACATCCCTAACACAAGGAAATCCTCAAGACATGGGACAAGGAAACCTTTTTAATCAATGGACTCAAGGTCCTAGTGTATCATTTCCATCATATAATCTAATGGAATCATCCTCATCTTTTCCCATAGCCACCTTTACTATGAAAAATCAAACAAGATCTCCAACATACATTTTTCCACCCCAATCTCCTATCTTACATGGAATGCTAAACTAAGGGAATCCCCAATATCTCGTCACCAATCCATTACCTACTCAAAAAATCAATATCCATAATCCTTCACCAATGTCCCAACAAACACCTGATCCCTCATTCCAAGCGCACGCCTTATCCTTACAACAAGCACAACAAGCCTATCAAAAATCCATAGAAACACAACAATAGTAATAACAACAACAAAAATAAGAAATCGTAGTAGCACAAAAAGTATCCTTAGCACACCAACAACAAAAACAACAACAAGCATCCCTAGCAGCACAACAAGCATCCTTAGCACATCAACATCAATAACAAGTAGCATTAGTAGCACAACAACAACATCAAGCCCGTCAATCAACTTTAGCAGCACAACAACAACAATAGGCCTAATAGCAAGCACTAGTGGCACAAAAACAACAAGCCTTACTAGCTCAACAATATGCCCAACAATAATAAAAAAGTTCCTATTATAATCCTCAATCAAACATCATCAATACAAACACATTAGGAACATATATATCAACACCCCAATCACCTTCACCAAATCTTACACCACCAATCACCCCATACAATTCATCCATCATCCCACCATATGTTCCTCTACCCAACCTGCAAGATGATCTAGCATCACAATTTAAGGCGCTCTCACAAGAAATGCAGGACCTTTGCATGGGAAAGGAAAAGAAGCCTCATACACAGAACTTGTGCTTGTATCCATTTGATCAAAACATCACAATGGTACCATTCCCTCCTAGTTTTGAAATCCCCAAATTTGACAAATAGAAAGGAATCGGAAGTCCTATGGACCATATCAAAGAATTTAACATCATGTGCATGGAGGTGGCTTACAATGATTCATATTTGATGCACCTCTTCCCTTGAAGTTTAACAGGTCCTACTATGGATTGGTTTTCTCATCTGCCTCCTGGTATGAAAACTTTTCAAGAAATTATTGATAATTTTATTGATCATTTATCCTTCAATCTTGACATGGATGTCAGTCTAGAGGAATTATACACTCTTAGGAAAAACAAAGGAGAAACTTGCGCTAATTTCTTATAACGGTGGAGACAAAGAGCTAGTAAGAGCAAGTGGCCTCTTCCTGTTGAACAACAAGTGGGAATCATCATTGCCAATCTAGATCCAAATCTATCCTTCCACTTGAAAATGTAGTGCATCACATCATATGACAAGCTTTTCCCTAGAGCCCTTAACATTGAGAGAGCTCTAGTCTCATAGGGAAATACTCAAGCTTAGAAAGACAACTTCCCATCAACTAGTTCAAATGACAAGCATCGTGTCTGGGATAAGAACAAGAACATAAAAAATGATGGTGTGGTAGATTCTAATGTAATCCTAAGTGCTCTGAGATCGAACAATAATCAAGTTTTTAGCATTCAACCAACTGTGCATTAAACAACACCTCAAAATAATTAGATCAATAACACTAAAATGCAAAGGTGAACCCCTAACAAGAATAACTATCCTAAATGCAAGTACACATAGTTGTCGGAACCCATCAAAACCATCATGAAAAAATTGGTAGATTGAAATCTTATCACACTTCCTAACTTTGAAAACTACTAACAACCACAAGAGAAACCATCCTAGTACAATGAGAAGGGCCTTTGTGATTTTCACAAGATCAAAGGACACAAAACAACAAATTGCATGAAGTTCAAAAACATTATCCAAGACCTCATAGAGAATGATACCATATTTGTTGAGATACCATCTGGGAACTAGGACCTTAAGATATATAAGAACCCTACCATATCATAACAAAGTGAACAACAATGGAAAATCTAAGGATTATACAAATGTACAACATACCTATTCTAATGTAGTTCCTTCCTATGATAGTGTCATCATTGTCATCACCACTAAAGGGCATAGTGCAGAGTGTCAAGTCACCATCCAAGGAGTCCCACCCTAATCTAGGGCACAACCTACTCCACCAACATCAAGTACCAACAAGTAAAATCTCTTAGAATAGCTCAAAAAGACGCCCACACAGATATCAATCCTAGAATTGTTGAGGCAATCACCTGCACATAGGGAAATCTTGGAGAAAGATTTATTATAGTCATCCATTACCAAGGATATTGATACCGACCAATTTCAAGCTATGGTAGGCCATATCGCTAATCATCTTCTCACCTTCTCTAAGAAAGACTTGTCATCACAACCATCTCATAACTGTGATTTACACCTTGAGGTTATAATTCATAAGAACAAGGTCAAATGAGTCTTAGTAGATGGAGGATTTGGATTGAACATTTTCTCCCTTCAGCTGATAAAAAATATAGGATATTTAGAGGATACGATTGAGAGGAAAAAAAGTACCACCATCAGGGCATATGGTGACCAAGAAGGGGTATCACAAGGAATCATTTCACTTCCCATCCAAGTAGGCCCTCTTACTATAGAAAATACATGTCAAGTGTGTTGGACCTTGATTTCCCCTATAACATCTTGCTTGGTTGACCATGGATCCATTCTTTAAAAGCTATAGCCTCGAATTATCATCAATGTGTGAAGTTTCCTTTCGAGGGCAGAGAAATTACTATCCATGGAGATCTTGATCCTTTTTACTATTGCAAAAATCTTGAGGAAAAATTCTATAAGATACCCCAAATACCTAAGAATGATGAAGGGCCTACACCTTCCACCTTGTTTGTTGAACCATCATTCCTTGCATCTACTTTTGAAACAAAGGCACCTATTATGCAGGGCATACCTTATATCAAATAAGTGATTCAAGATGATGGTTGTGGGAACTATAAGCTAATGAAAGGCACCTTTTTCTGAGGAGAACTACCAACTTCTCAATATCATGAGAAACCCACATCTATCCCCAAATAACCTAAAACAATCAAGATGGCAGACACTACCTTCACTAAGTGGGGGGATTTGAACCAGGAAGATATCAATGAAGAAGATATCTCTAAACTCCTCTATCAGGATGAACGACCTGTCCTTGCTCTTCCCATGAAATATGATAGTAAAGGATTGTAGCTAATGAAGGGATGGGAATACAACAAGAATGAGAAGCTAGGACAAAATGATAATGGTTTTCTAGAACCCATCATTCCCAAGAAATGACTAAAGAATCTTGGTCTAGGTTGTACCACTAGCAAGGTCACCCTTATTGGCAAAGGTACTTCTGCTAAATGGATTCTTCTTGGTTACCTACATCATGTGATACAACCTTATATGACTCCCCCCTTTATGTTTCATACCTATTTGAGAACAATTCCCTCTTTATGATATATGTTACATCCTTTACTCAAAACAATCAACCAACTGCAATACACCTAGTCTACCCACAACTCATTGACATGAACCAACAAGGAGCACCAATTATTGTTTTCTTCAAAAATGATGAAGTGATCTTAAAATTCATGGAAATCCATGACAACTTACCATGGGAAGATAACAAAGAAAGATTTGACATAGATCTAGACACAAGGGAATACTATGGGGAGATGATTGAATCCTTCAGTCACAAAATTAATGAAATGCAACTAACATGTAGATCCTTGAGTGAAAACCACATGGTGGCACTCTCTAATCCTAAAATAGTAAAAAAAAAAAAGGATGCATCCAACAATGAAAAAATCTCTAAGGTTTCCAAGGATGAGGGATTCAATCTCCCCCTTAATGAAATACATCTAGAAAACTCAGTACTGGTAGAAGAAAAGGCCACACCAATCAATGTGGGAATAGAAGAAGCACCTAAGAACAAAAGAAGAACAAAAGAACCTAGCAACATTCCTAAAAGAGTGAAGAGCTAACTTTGCATGGTCATACACAAATATGATAGACCTTGATCCTAAAGTAGTTGTGCATCACTTAGCAATCTATCCTGAAGCCAAGCTAGTCAAGAAAAAATTAAGATGCACACTCAGATAGCTCTATTAGTGAAACTAGAGTTACAAATTCTTCTTGATGTTGGATTCATCTAACCGATAGATTATCTTGAGTTGGTTTCAAACCTGGTGCTAGTCTCAAAACCCATTGTGGGCATTAGAATATGCATTGATTTTAGAGACTTAGCAAGGCATGCCCGAATGATGATTTCCCTCTTCCTAATATCAACCTCATTATGGAATTAACAACAGGGCAGGAAATTCTCTCACTCATGGATGATTTTTTAGGCTACAATCAAATCATAATCACCAAGGAGGATCAACACAAAATTGTATTCACTTGTCCTTGGGGAACATATTGTTGGAATGTAATGCCATTTAGGTTAAAGAATGCAGGAGAAACCTATCAAAGAGAAATGAACCTCATCTTCCATGACATGATCCAAAAAATAGTTGAAGATTATGTGGATGATATTTTGGAAAAAGAAAAGAAAAGGAGTGAGCACATACAAGTCTTATGACATATATTTGATAGACTGGAAGAATACAAAGTAAGGAAAAATCCAAAAAAGTGTCTTTGGGGTCACATCAAGGAAACTTCTAGGCTTCACTGTCTCACAAAGAGGGATAGAAATTGATCCAACAAAGGTAAAATCCATCCTAGACATGGAACCACCACAAACATTAAAACTAGTGAGAGGGTTACAGGGAAGATTACAGTCCATCAGAAGGTTCATAGCGCAACTATTAGATAAAATAAACCATTTTTCGCATCCTCTTCATAAAGGGATAACATAAAAGTGGGATGAGAAGTGTGATAAATCTTCCCAACATATCAAAGAATATCTACTAACACCTCTATTTCTTATGCCACCAATACCAAACAAACCACTGATCTTGTATATCTTAGCAACACCAACAACACTAGGAGCTCTTTTGGCACAACATGATGAAAACAAAAAGGAAAAAAACTATTTAATACATCAACAAATCCTTGGTGGGATATGAAATGAACTATTCACCTATTGAGAAAGAATGCCTAGTAGTAGTTTTTTCTTCACAAAATTTCAAACACTATATGATGTCACATCAAATCAAGCTCATTGCAAACATTGACCCACTAAAATACCTATTCTCCAAAGCAACTCTCATGAGACAAATGGCCAAATGGGTGATGATATTAACAAAATTTTACATAGATTATGTAAAGCACAAGGAGATCAAAGGAAAAGTGATCACAGATCAACTGGCAGAGGCACCCATCTATGTAGAGAACCCCTTGGTATCTGAATTCCCTAATGAATGAGTGTTCCTTATCAACCTCATAGCTTAGTTTAAGATGCATTTTGATGGATCATTCACTCAACATGGATTAGGAGTAGGAATATTTTTCACCACCCCTCAAAGTGATTGCATTCTTAAGTATACTGGTTGTCATTCCTATGTACTAACAACATTTCTAAGTATGAAGCCCTAATCACAAGTCTAAGGATAGCAGTTCAATGGTAGATAGAAAAAATGAAAGTCTATGGAGACTCATAGCTAGTTATCAACCAAGTCAATGAAAACTATCAAACTATGGATGAAAAGCTCACTCCTTACAAAAATATGGTGGAAAATCTCAAGGACCTTTTTATAGACATAAATTTTGAGTAGATTCCTCACATGAATAATAGAGTAGCAGGTGCCATGGAAATAATCAGGTCACTACTAGACATGTTGAACAATGACCTTCAATGTGAATTCTTGGTAGAAAAATTTCTCATACCAACTTTTGAGATCCCTAAATCAGAGTTTGTGTGTGTCATTGTTGGTCCTAGACCCCCATGGTACCATGACATATTTATCTACCTAAGTAGAGGAACCCTCCCATTCGATATCACCTCAAACCTTAAAAAGAACTTTGTTAAAAAGGCATCCTGATTCATGATCTTAGGTGATACCCTTTACTGTTGAAGCATCAAAGGGGCATTGCTACAATGTCTTAACCAAGAGGAAGCCTTGACCACTTTAATAGAGGTACACGATGGGTCCCATTCTAGCAGTATGGGGTTAGCTAAGAAACTATTGAGGAAAAGGTACTATTGGACAACCATGGAAAAATAAGCTCATCAATATGTGTAGAGATGTGCCCAATGTCAACAACATGAAGATTTGATCCATTCCCTAGCTCAATATTGCAACCAATGATTACACCCTGGCCTTTTTCACAGTGGGGGCTTGACCTCATAGGAAAAATCACCCCAACCTCATCCAATGGCCACAAGTTTATCATAACTACCATTGAGTACTTTACCAAATGGGTTGAAGCTATTCCCATGACCTACATAACTGGGAAGTAGATTGCTAAATTTATTCTAAACTATCTAATCTATTGTTATGGTGTTCCACAAACCCTCATCTCAAAAAATAAAACACCCTTTAAGAATCAGGATGTGAAATATCTATGCCAAAGATTCAACATCCAACATTGATTCTCTACCCTATATTATCCCCAAGTAAATGGCCAAGTTGATGAAGTGAATAAAACTATCTTGAAAATCCTAAAGAAAATAGTCAATGAAGCTAATTATGACTAGCATCTGTAGCTAAATCCCACTCTCTAAGCCTATCGAACCAATATTTGCATGCCTATAGGTGCAACCCCATTCTCCTTGGTCTAAGGATTAGAAGCCATCTTTCCTATTGAGGTTGAGCTCCCATCATTGTGAGTGTCAGTACAGAACCTTATCATTGATGAAGAATAGAGTATCTCGGCTAAATGAGCTAGAATTCCTAGATGAGTATCGTCTCAATGCTCTCAATCACTTGCAAGTATATCAAAATTGACTAAAATAGAGCTATACAAAGAAAATAAAATATCGGTCTTTCCAAGTAGGGGATATTTTCCTAAAGTAGAATAAAAATAACTTGTCGGATATGGACAACAAAGGGAAATTTGAGCCTAACTAGTTGGGTCCCTTTGTTGTCATAACTAGTTATAGATTAGGAGCATATCAATTGTCAACACTTGAAGGTGAACCCTTGCAAGAACCAACCAATAGCTTGCATCTTAAATTTTTTTTATGCATAGTCTTGAAGGGTGTAAATCTGAAAATATAAAAAATCCAAAAATAATCCAAAAATCCAAAAAAATGAGAAAAAGGATTGAAAAAAAAATTGTCCTCCAATGAAAACCACTTCAATGGAACTTTGGGCAATTACCTTGGTGAAAACTTGACAAACAGACACCTTGCATAAATAAATCACCCCAATCTATTCTTTTGCTCTTTTGTCCTATCATTCTTTGCACCACCATTTATCCATCACCTATCTATGTCCTTATCATATCTTGATGTTGTGAAGTATCGCTATCCCTTTAGTACTACTTGAAATATTCCAAAGGTTAGTTTGTCCTGCTGGGGGCACTTCATTATAGATCATATTGGGCTCTTGTATATCTTAATAGTCATTGAAAATACCAAAAACATTCATAAAATCTCATTGAAAAACCAAAAACATCCAAATCTTGTATAGTCAAAAATCCAAAACATTCACAAAATTGTAAAGGAAGAATCCAAAACACCTAAATACATCAAAATCCCTAAAAAAGCTCAAAACATCAAAAATTCAAAAAGTAGTACCCTTGTTGAATTACATTGTCTTTGAGCTTGAACGTAGGCAAGGCCATCATTGATATGCCCCTGAGACATCCTAGGTCAGTCTTTTAGGAGTTTTCCATAATAAATTGATATTTGGTCACCTTTTCATTTCTCATCTTGTCAATACGTTGAGTCAGTCAAACTACATGGTCTCTGTGTGTATAATGTAGGCAAGGCTTATCTTTGATCATCCCTCGAGACCCCTAGGATAGGTCTTTAGGTTAGGTTCTTGGTCAAAAAACTTAGAAAACCCCAAAAAAATCCAAATATTTAGAAAACACAAAAAATTCCAAATATTTAGAAAACCTCAAAAAAATCTAAATATTCAGAAAAGTAAAAACATTAGGAAAATTAAAATCCAAAAACATTAGAAAACATTCAAAAACCCTAAACAACCTCAAAAAATTGAAAAACCCAAAACATCCACATAAAATAACCTCAAAACATTTTCAAAATACCAAAAACTTTGAAATATTCTAGAAAATTCAAAACTCATCCATCTTGTCTTTCACCTGAAATAAACTTTAAATCGATCGTCACCTTCACCCTTTGGAAAAAAAATAGAAAACAAGTATATCAAGTCATAAAGTGAGAACCTAAGTGTCAAAATCTAAAGTCTATATCATAGGTAAATATGTTAGCGAAGTTTATATTAACATCTTATCATAAATCTCATCATTATCCTAACATCCAAAAACTACCTGATCAACATGTCCTAGGAGTATCCTTCTTGCGATGGACATCAGTATCAAACATCACCTTAGCTAAATTAAACAGGCAAGAGATATAGATAACACTGAATATTTTTCTTTGATATTTTCTTATGATTTATCTTAATGACCCATTCTGAGGACCTTTCAATGATGTCTATCTAAAATGATTTAGAGAGAAAGGAATGGGGAATTGATCATGATCTTTCATTTTTTGTGCTTCTGGATACTGTTGTAAAATAATCTTGGTGCATACTTGCTTAGTTGTGTGTAGGAAGGTTGTTTGGATTGTGTTGTTGAATATTCATATGCTTTGGTCCAATATATTATAAGTTTCTAACTTACATTCCAATGAGGTTTTTGTATGTCAAGATGTGAACAAGAACTATCCTATCTATTTATAGAGTCAAAGTCCATTACACTAGATACAGTGCCATCTTGGTTATCAATACCTTGATGCATCATGTCTATGTGTTATATCAAACAATAAGGAATGATAGAAAATATGAATCCCAAAATGTGAGCAATTCATCATCCTACATTCATCCTCATCATGCATTTATCATCGCTATCTCTAATATTTATCAGTGGATCATAGAATTGTTGGATATTTTGAAGCAATCATCAAAATCAATGGTCATTCATTCTTTATTCTTCTATCTTCTCTTCATGCTAACCTGGTATCATGACACTCAACCAAAAAAATCATCAATGTATCCATCCTACATCCACAAATCATTAGCATATATGCATTTCATAATCATATAATAATCATCAAACATCCATCTTGCATCATCATAGCATATCACATCATACATCATGCATTATCATTTAAGTTGTGATGAATAATATAGATTTGTTATTCTAAGCATCTTAATTCATTACATCACATATCATATTATAAGAAAACACCTACATTATCCATCCATACATCCACATGCATACATCACATCATAAAATGCATGGAAAATATATAAAAATAAATGCATTCATCATATCATATCATTTGCATATCATAAAAAAGATACTGAAAAATATAACATTGCATCCATACATATCATAACATCTCATAGCATCTCATATCGTACAAGCATAAATAAAGTGCATCCATACATATCAAATATAAGCATCTCATATCATATAATCATAAACATGAAATAAAATGAACACATCATATAGAATCTGTATCCATATCATATATATATCAAAAAATGAATGTTATAGTACTAAATTTGGATTAGTGTATGTATATCGATCATAAATACATTATCCACAAGGCTATCAAAAAGTAGCCCATGAATGTATATTTGTGTCAAAGAATGGGGCAAAAAAATCAAAAAGTATTTGTACACTGGAAGCTAGCCCTGATGGCTGCTCCCCTCGATGATAGTATGCTCACAACCCTACATGTAACAAGTATGTTGGGAAAGGAACAACTATTGAGCATCATCATATCACCCTAGGTAACATGTATAGCCAGGGTCACCATCTAAATACTGTCATGTCATCAAGCACCACTGCCAATATGGGAGCCCAATTTGTCTAGTGTGTCATAAGGTAATGTAACCTCTATACCTCCAAATTACTAGATCATCTAGCTCAACATTAGCCATCTACACTATTAGTTGGAGCATAGCTATGTGCTCCCATGCCCAAATTTGAAGCAAGGTCACCCTTTCACCAATGGCTATGTTGTCACAATAGAAAAAATTGTGCATGTCATGATATGGTTAGGCTAGCTTCATTGAGCCCCATGTGAAAAAATTCCTCTTGTGAAGCATCTGACACCATGTTAGGCCCCATCCTAGGCTAAACCCTCTGCTCCATCAGCCAAGAGTGACCAAACCTGAAATGATGGCTACAATAATCAATCAAAACAAGGGCATGTGACCTCTATACATCTTGAGGTCAATCTGTGATGTGACTAGGGCAATGTTCTCCAACTCCATCACCTCATTAGAAGCATCATATCCAACATTGACATTGTATATCACCCAATTGCCATGTATTAGAAAACACAAAATATGTCATGAATCCTCTAAGGTAACTATCTCCTCACTTGTTAGGAGGTGAAACAACAAAGTCTCACTATGCCATCTCTCACACAAAGCACTCATCATAGCTAAATGAGTCTAGACGACGGGCGCATATGTAGTGTTCCAAAGGACAATCTCTCCTAGGTTCTCTTGGTGTAACTCTGAAAAACCATCCAACCTCTCCAAAAATGTGGACTTGTGCTCGTGTAACATTAGTAGTGGAATGAACTCCTGCACTCATGAAGTGCACAACATAAAAAATTGAAGAAATTTGACTCAATTAGAATTTTCATCTCAAAAATCACAATAGCGTCGCTATATTCAAATTCCAAATTGCAATGTCTAAAGGAATTTCAAATTGCAAATCATAAAGTGTGTCGCCAAACATAGGGGCTTCACAATTTAAGCTTTGGAAACCTTAACCCTAATTTCCAAATCTAGAAGTGTGTTGCTATATACACATCCATCACAATTTAAAACTGAAAACTCTAATTTTAAATTGCAAACTGCATCACTATATACATGTGTCACTATAATTCATTTGAGCGTCACTGATTCTCAAATGGGCATCACTATAAAGTGACACTGCCAAATTTTAGAATTTAAAGTGCATTAAATGCATCAAAAAGTCAAATTTCAAATCAAGTTTTGAGTCACGTACCAGTGGTCCTAAGCTTGGAATTTACTGATACTCTCAAACATGGTAAAAAATGTGTCATGGGAGTTGTCATTGCACCATTTCATTGGAGGCTCAGAGCTCAAAACAACAAGAATCTCTATGGTGTGAATGCACAAATGAATTGAAAGTGACTTGTCTTGGCTTATTTATGCAAGAAAATTAGGGTTTTTTTCCCCAATTAACCTTGAAGATAGGGTTTATCATCATTTTCACCAATTTTTCCAATCGAAACCTAATTTTACATGTTTTTTGTGTTTTTTTCGCATAATTATTGCATCTCGAAGCCTTTCTAGACCTCTTGGGGCAGATTTTCACCTTTGTCAAGAAATGAACCCAAAATTATTTGAACTGAAGTAGTAGGTAACTCACTTCAAAGAGGGAAAAATGTAGACACTGAAAAATGTCCTAGATGATATCATACAATTGAATTAGGTTTACTAACATCATTTCCTATTTAAAACCATCTTATTTTCACTTAATTAATTAAATTATCCTAGCTATTTAATTAATTACCTCATTTTTTTCCATTAACCTATTTCATCAAATCGAGTTAATTCACCCCCATTCATGCTAATGTTTCATCATTAAATTAAATAGATCAAAATATTTAATTTAATTCCCTAAGTCTTCTAATTTAATTAAATAACCTTAATTTAATTAAATTTCATTTCATGTCTCCCTCATTCATTAAATCATTTAATTTAATTAAATATCACTTTAATTCTTCAAATCCCCTAATTACATGATTAAACTAATTTTCCTCCAAAAGGGGAAATTCCCATGGAATATTCCTTATCCTTTTTTGCACAATTAAAAATTTCTTTTAGTTTGTAAAATATCTTTATCCACACTCATGAGAATATTCTTTGGAATATTCTCTCTCCTCTAATCATCTCACTTAGCTTCTTGAGCAAGCTAGACTTTTAACTTCTTGAGCAAGTCACTTTGTGACCTATGTGTGCAGGTCAAAAGTGTGTTTGTTTGGAACAAATGTGAGCCCTTGATTACTTCTCATCTTGCATTCTCACCCATTGATGAGAATCCATGATCCATTCCTCTTCTTCCTTTCATTATTTCCTATTGATTAATCTTTTTTATTTCAACCCTATATTTCTCATTTGCTCTCCTATAAATAAGACACTTTTTGGAGACAAATGGATCCATCTTTCAATTGCAAACTTATGTTGTTGAATTCACTCTCACTTACACTCACTTTTTATTCATTTTTAGCTTATTTTGGTTCATTTTTAGTTGCATAATAGCTTCAAGCTTCCATGCATCCATCTTAACTTGTTTATAAATTAGGGTTTTCATATTTTAGCTTAGAATTAGCTTATAAATTGCATATTTAGATCAATTTTAGCATAAAATCATAATTTAGCTTGCATCATGTTCAACTTAGCATAAATCATGTTTTCATCAATTTATCACAACGGTTTCATCGATTCTCTTTAATAGAATTGATTGAAATAGGCTCACTAATCATACGATTAGGAAAGGGTCGTTTCACATCAACACGAATCCAATTCCAAAACAGGATAATTTTCAAATGGGTTAGAATAGAAATTTAACTATTTTTGTAGTTTGTAATTTTTAATTTCAATAAATTCTTAGTTTAACTTTCAATTTGAATGATCTTGTTTGAGGTTGAGGTTTAGTGGCTAAATTATGCTTCAATTCATCATGGATCAAGTGTAATCGACCACTAAAAATCCTCGATCCACACCTGTAACTTTGCAATTCACATCACTCACATCACACTCATTTATCCTATCATCTCTCAACAAATCAATACTTATATCATCTTCAACCTTGAAAATATTCTCCAATTTCGGTGTAAGTTTGGGGTACCAACCACACCAAGGCTCAAGGTCATAGAGAGCTGAGAGCAGAGGGCTGCCCCAACTTACCGCAAGCTAAGCAGGTGTTTTAGGTCAAGGATAGAGAATGAAAAACAATCTCAATTGCTTTTGTCACTCTACTAATTTGAATGTTTGGATTGGGCTAAACAATCTGGTTTTTGGAACTTGAACTATACTTCAAATAGCTATTTGTCTAAGGAGAGTGGCACGGGATAGGGATGATAGCATGGTGCCTTGGTGTTTGTATGGATAGAAAGTGTAAAAGTATAATATGGAATACAAAAAAACCTGCTAATGGTCTAGCTATTGAATTTTAATGTACTAAACAAACTGATAGAAAATAAGAAATAACTATGAAAGTGATAAAGAATATAATGAAAATGAAGGTAATGAAGATCAACTCACTGAGAATCTAGTTCACTAGTAAGCTCCACACACATGTACACATATACACAACCAAGAGAGGAAAAATGTTGGGATTGTATAAGGGTTTGTTTCAGTCAAACCTTTGCTTTGGTTTTTCCACCTCCACAAACAACCAAAAAGATAAAGAGGAATAGAAATATGATAAAGGAAATGTTGGAAAGGAGAATATTGAACACTACAAAAAACACAATGTTACTCTATCAAACCACAATGTAATAAGGATAGTGAGGCAATATCACCTCCACCCAAAGGCACTCAAGGACAATGAAGGGAGAATGCAAGACTACGAGCTTGAAAAATTCAACAAGACAACAACAGTGACAAAGGAGGTCTCCTAAGACACCAAACTCACAACTTTTATGGTAGCACAACAAGTTATTCAGTGAAGTTGATGGAACCACAAGTTGCTAAGAAATTCTCAAGAGATCAAGCTAGTTGTGTGGAAAATAGCCAAGAGATTGTAGAAGATCGAATGAATTGATAAAGAGATGAAGTGATAGTGAAAACAAGCCACTTGAAGATGGAAAGGGGGGGAAAGAGTCATTTTTGGGTTGTTTGGTTGACACAGAGGCGTTACACTTTATCCACAATGAGGAATGTAACATCCCTATGAATTCAAGAGGCATGAATATGTTAGGGATGACAATGTTCCGCATAGATGTCCATGCACCGCGCATGCATCGCCAACAAAAATTCCCCCATCAACACAAAGGATAAGTGCAAAGTGGTTGTACTGTAGATAGGTGATGTGGAATTTCTTAGTTAGGTTCTATTTTCTAAGGTGGAGGGATCAAAAATGGGAATTTTCAAAATGGGTGCAAATTCACACTTATATAGTTTTCCCCAATTTTAGCGAGCACGAGTATCAATGAGTGTTCAGTAAACTAGATTGAAAAGTTTAAAGATGTATGTTTAAACCTTCGAGGAAGAAAACCATGATTTGGTGAGCTTGAAAGTACAAGGTAGGAAAAGAAATCCATAGGTACTCTCTCTTGAGGAGGTTTGAACAAAGGACTCCATAGATCCTTGAAGCTATATATTCAAATGAAGTACATCGAAGGCTCATGGACCAATGATGGAAAAATCCAATAGGATGGAAGTGCTTCACAAATCATCATACCTACAAAGAAGATGCTCCTAGGTACTTTGTCTTGAAGGAATCCTAGTGTAGGGGACTCCACAGAGTCAGATTGAAATGCAACTTCATAGGCACACCTAAAAAGTAGCATGTTGATCCATAGATAAAACATGTTAGAAAACAAAAAGAAGCCATGCGAGCAGGAAAGCAGACAGTCACGTAGAAAACCAAAAATTGAAGGAAGATCTTTCAAAGGGGTCCCTTGAGAACCATTCAAAAGAAAAGGTTTCCTCTCAAGGGAGATGCATTTGAAAGTGCAAGCATATTTTTTCGTAAATAAATTCAACATCAACGAATCCTTTTGAAAGATGTTCACTTCATCAAGGAATTCAAAAGGAAGAAAATTCTCCCTCATGAGGGGAAGGTCGAGGTTTCTCCCATAGGAAAAGTTACTCCCTTCTTAGAGGAAAGTTCTTCAAGTTATTTATTTATGAACCCATGATGAAGGAAAGACATTCCACTAGAGGTTGTTGTTGAGAATGCAATTTTTGAAAAATGTTTTAAGAAGATTTTTGAGAAAAGATTCATTGGCCACCGAATGCATTTTCTAAAAATTGAAGTTGAAATGATAGCCCCCTTAGGATGGTGTGTGATAAATGCAAAGGCACATGACATCCTAAGGAGAGAAAAACAAGAATGAAAAGGTGATGTTGTGGCCCACAGAACATAACAAGATGTAATTGTGGTAATGTTGTCGCACATGCAAGGGACAACACATAAGCACCACAACATCATGAAACAAGAAAAAAAGAGAGAAAGATACAAGAAAAGGAAAAATAATAGCATAATACACAAGGGACAAGGGTGATCTAATAGTTCAAGGTTAGAGTTGCTCATTTATATATATATATATATATATATATATAAGTAAAATAATAGAATATAGATGAACTATCATCAACCCCTTGCTATATCAGACCATGTGAAGAATGCACAAGAAGACAAAATAATTTTTTTTTTTGGGTCAACATGGAAGGGAAGCCTAAATGACCCCAACACTTTGCATCATCCCTAATTATCAAAAATCAATACTCATAATAGAGGAAGAATGAAGCAACAAATAGAGGAAGTTGTATGACAAAAAACACTCTTGTATCCAAGCACCTACAAGGGTGACAAGGGTCATCTAGGAACACATAACACAAGCACAAGGGAACACAAACACACACAATCTACTCTATAGATAAAGAAGAGGCACCCCCTAGTCCTAATCAACCAAGAGGTCATTGACCTCCCAGTCTAGATCATCATATGGGGAAGGAAGACGAGCCTGCAAGGGCAAAATATCAAGGAGGGAAACCCTCCGACCCCTCGTGACAAGAGCCAAGGAAGGAGACCCTTCAGGGTCTCCTATGCTCAATTCCTATGGGGTGAAGGTCAATGACTTTGTAAAGATCACTAAAAGGGCAAGGAACTCATCTAAAGAATTAAACATGCACTTCACCAAAGTGTCATGTGTTAATTCAATGGGCAAGGGAGGTGGTGCTTGAGATTCACTGTTAGGATCATCGAGAGACTTAGGAGTAATGAAAAACTTCAGGGATGCCAGAACTTCCTCCGTTACTAGGATATCACAAACTAACATAGAACAACCTTTGGAAGAAGATGAAATCCTCTTTCGACCCCCTTTACTAGCAGATCCATCCTCCATCTTCCACTTCTTATGAGGATGTAATACACCGGAAGACAAGGAAAAAGGTGCAAAGGAGGGGGAGGAGAATACTGTGATGAACACCATTGAGGTGTTTGACATGTCTATAGGCTTCCAAAATGATGATATTTCTGAGAGGGACATCAAAAGAGTTGGCTTGTCCAAATGACCAATGAACACCTACACCTTTTTAGGGTGAGGGTTTTTTATGCTCACAACAAGAGCCAGAAGCAACACTAAGGCTAATGAATTGAAGTAGAGGGGACAAGAGAGGAAGATGTAGTAGAAGGTTCCAAAGCATAAATAGTCAAACCCCCCTCCTTCCTCTGCAAAGCGGCCTACCTAGTGGCTAGATCCTTTTTCCAATGCTTGCACTCATGCGCTTGGTGGTTCATGTGACTCTGAGAGATAGAGGCTAGATGCTAAGATGGAACAAAGGGCTCCTATTTGACCATCAAAGTGTCCATGACAATTTTTAGCAAACAGAGAGACTCCTGGATGGGAACAAGAGGGATAGGTTGAGAGGTTGGAACAACAACAGGGGGAGCATGCTGTAACACCTTAGCATCAGGCCTCTTCCCATTCACTACCTTGGGGGAAAGAAAAATAGTAGGTCATGGAGGCTGAGACATAGAAGACTCCCTAGGGGACCCTTCCCCTTACCATATTGAACGAGCCTAGGCACCATCAGTAGAATGGGAAGTTTGAATACTAGACACTTAGGATTTCACCAAGTGAGCACCATCAAGTTCTCTAGCAAGCGCTTAGGAGTAGAATTTGATGACACTACAATAGGGCAAGATGAAGTGACAGGAAAGACAATAGAAAAGGAGGAAGAAGAACCTTAAGCAAGCTTCTCTTCCTCCCTTCTCCAGGCCAAGGTGGCATCACTGTCCACTTTTAGGCCTGCCTTATGCAAGATGAAATAAGGAGGAGGTCACCTCACTTTAGGTGTTAAGTACCCACTCTTTTAATTCACATAGGTTTGATACAAGAGGACTTCCCTAAGAGGAAGTGGACCAATGGGCGCAGGCCAGAAGTGATCCAATGAGTAGCTACCATGGACAATCAAAAATTTATACAACATCATGGACTACATGCACTGTACCCTTATGGATGAATTTCAAAAATTTATGAACTAACAAGGGAACTACGCTCATAGTGACCAACCAAGGGATACCCAGTTTCACCCTGAAGATTCCAAACATCGAGATTATGTCAAAGAGTAAACTCATTGATTCAGGTCCAACTAGAACCAACAAGGTGATGCAGCCAAGGGGAGGTATGGAAATTCTATTGTGTATGAATGGTACTCTCAGATTTGGCATACCCATATTTGTGTAGAAAATTAATTAGCATAATATCCTCAGTAATGACATTCACTTAACACATTGGGTCAACAAGAACACCTATTACAGTGTTTCCATTAATTCATGTGAGGATGTATACAGGAAATGGCTCTCTATTATAGTTAATCAGTATGTCTTGTGAGGTGAATGTTATGCTAGGAAAACTATTCATAGGTTGCATGGATGGGATGGGTAGATGTAAAAAGGAGGCCATCATGTATATTGGATGGAACTTTCATAAAGCCCCCAAAGGTTTCACAATTAGACAGTGACCCAACTAAGGTTTCATTCCATGATGCCTTTGGCACCTTCCAACTATGATACTAGGGGTCACAGGTTGGCTTGCAAGGTGAGACACCTCACAACATTCACACCCACAATGCTCCTAGGATACAAGGAAAGGGCCTTTTAGCAATGCTAAATGAAACCAAAATGGTTCATGTCAGGTTCGCCAAAATGTAAGGTAGGGGGACCAACCACACCAAGGATTTAGGTCATAGAGAGCTAACAATAGAGGGTTTCCATAACTTACCTCAAGCTAAGTAGGTGTTTTAGGTCATGGATAGAGAATGAAGAGAACTCTCAAGTTCTTTTGTCACTTTATTGATCTGAATGTTTGGATGGGGCTAAATGAGCCAGTTTCTAGAACCTGAACCATACCTTAGATAGCTCTTTTCCTAAGGACAACACTAGTCAAGGACAATAGAACGATACACTGACATCTCTCTAGGGCACTGCTGACCGTATGGAAAAATAGTGTAAAATTACAATACATAATACAAAAAAAACTACAAATGGTCTAGCCAACAAATTTTAATGTGCTAAACAAAATGATAGAAAATAAGAAATAACTATGAAAGTGATAAAGAAGATAACAAAAATGAAGGTGATGAAGATCAACTCATTAAGAGTCAAGTTTTCCAATAAGCTCCACACATACATACACCTACACACATCCAAGAGAGGAAAAATGTTGGGGTTGTATAGGGGTTTTCCTCACTCAAACCCTTGCTTTGGTGTTTCCACCTCCACAGACAACCAGATAGATAAAGAGGAATATAAATATGATAAAGGAAATACTATAAAGGAGAATATTAAACACTACAAAAAAACACAATGCTACTCTATCAAACCACATTGAAAGAAGGATAGTGAAGCAATACCACCTCCACCAAAAGGAACTCAAGGCCAATGAAGGGAGAATGCAAGACTATGAGCTTGAAAAAGTTGACATGGCTGTAGCGGTGACGAAGGAGGTCTTGCAAGACACCAAACTTTTAGCTTATATGGTAGTACAACACACTTTCCAATGAATTTTATGGAGCCACAAGTTGCTAATAAATGCTCAAGAGATCAAGATAGTTGTGTAGAAAACAACCAAGAGATTATAGAAGATTGAATGAATTGGTAAAGAGATGAAGTGATAGTGGAAACAATCTATTTAAACATGGAAGGGAGAGAAAGAGCTATTTTTGGGTTGGCTGGTCAACATAGAGGCATTACACTTTGTACCCAATGAGGAATGTAACATCCTTGTGGATTCAAGATGCATGAATCTATTAGAAATAATAATGTACCGCATAGACATTTGCACATTGTGTATGTGTCCCCTATGAAAATTCCCCCACTGACACAAAGGAGAAGCACCAAGTGGATGTACTATAGATAGGTGATGTGTAATTTATTAGTCGGGTTGGATTTTCTAAGGTGGAGGAATACAAAAGGGAAATTTGTAAAAGGGGTGCAAATTCACTCCCATGTAGTTGACTATACACCTCAACTGTGTAAATTCAAATTAGGTTGGCATCAAAACATTCTTGTGATGGAAAGGAATCAAGGTAGAGCACAACACACCTTAGCTAGAACCTAAATACACTCATACACACCACACCACACTTCCACAACTTTTCAGCTAGTGTAAACACCCATGGTTAGTCAAACCTGGGTTCACACAATTAACACTTAAGTACAAACTTCGTAAAATCCAAAGATGACTCACAAACACCACATAACATTTGAACATGATCTAGAATATTCCAAAAATGCTATGAAATCCAACAAGTTCCTCCACAACAACTTTCACTTGAAGAATGCACACACCTAGGACAATCAAATAACTCTTCCATACACTACAACTTAAGAAACCGACTTCTGAAGTATAAAACTATGAATAAATTCATCTAAAGAAAGATACACTATCAACACTCTTCTAGATCCACAAGACCTAAAACCACTCTATAGATAAATGCAGAGCATGAACATTTCTCCTAGACACCTCTACAATATATAGTTCACACATTGGTGAACACACCTTCCTCTATGCAATGATCCATCATACAAAATTTTGAATACAATACCTTTGAACACCTCTAATAAACATATCCAAACCACACAAGCAGATCTTCAACCTAGAAGAAATGTGGAGCCTACAACATATAACATTGTTGCAACCACTATTTCCTCTTTTTATTCAATTTTTTGAAACACACTTGGAAACTAAGCACCAGAAACACGCCATCAACATCTTTAGTATTTCCTCATCACCACCAAGCCAATTGCAACATAGCAACTCAACCATACATCCATATACAAAAGCTTATCAAAGAAACAATAGAGGTTGACACTAGTAGCTTACTAATGACAACATAATGAAACCAATCAAAGCATCATCAGAGACAACACCAACTCAATACCAACTACACATCCTTGTAACAAACTCCTCATATAGTTGACACCAATGACAACACCAACTGAATATACTTGCAACAATCTCCCCCTTTTTAATTGATAGCAACACATGATGTGAAAAACCATCAACAACAAACACAATAGCTCTAATCCTCAATACTCTACTCCATACCAACTCATTATCTCTTTATTTCTCCCCCCTTACATCATACTCTCCTTTTACACATTAATCTCCTTAAGCTCTTTTCATTATTTTCTCAGTTATACTATTGTCTCCCCCTTTCTCAACTAATTTTTTTTCACATTTCTCTATCTCAGATATTCTTCACATTACTCTCTCCCCCTTTGACATTAATAATACTATTTACAACTTCTCTACAAATTTCTTTCTTGTACTGCACTGCATGCTCCCCCTTAGGAGAATACACCAAACTATATCAATCAACAACCATTGCACAATGACAACAATCACTTATCCTAACTAGAACAACTGAAAATTACACTAAATACTCCCCCAAAGAGGTAGCCACCAACATTAGTCTAGACTAAGGCATGAATCTTGAGATCCACTAGACTAATGCTTCTCCTTATGCATCTAGTTCAAAGGAGGGGCAATAACCCCCAACTTCTCTTAGAGATACTCAAAAGTATCCTTAGGAAGATCCTTAGTAAATATGTTAGAAACCTGATCCTTTGTAGGCACATATTCAAGATTCACTTCATTCTCTACAACCTTCTCTCTTAAAAAGTGATACTAGATTGAGATATTCCTTTTCCTTGAATGCATTACCAAATTCTTTGAAATTTTGATAGCACTTGTATTATCACAAAAGATAGAAATTGGTTCATCTAATATCCTTTTATGTTTGTCTCATCCATGAAACTTGTGTGCAACAAGATGCTAAACTGCAATATATTATGCCTATACAATAGATAAAGACATTAAAATCTCATTTCTTACTTAGCCATGACACTAATCTACATCCAAGAAAGAATGCACCACCACTTGTACTTTTTTTTTCATCTACTCATAGCATTGGTTTGTCAATCTCACTTTTGAACATGTAAACACAACTTGGCTACACTGCAACAGAACAGGAAAATAGTGCCTAAAATAGCGCTAAATTTTAGTGTATTTCAGTTCATGAATCGGGTGACTTGGTTGGCACTAAACTTGGTGAAAACAGGTATGATCATCTAGATGCTGACTTTTTCATTGATGTTTGTGCTAGATTCAACACCATAGTTAGCGCCAGAAAATCACAGCGCCTCTGTTAGCACCTAAAATAGTGCCGAAAATAGTGTCAAGAAATAACATCAGAAATAGTGCCTAAATTAGTGCCCAATTTGGCTTCCAGTTTTGCTTCTATGTCTACTCCCATTTTTGCTTCTAGTTTTGCTTATGGTTTTGCTTTTGATTTTGCTTCCAGTTTTGCTTCCAATTTTTCCTCCATGTTTGCTTCCAATTTTTCCTCCAATTTTGCTTCTAGGTTTGCTTCCACTTTTGCTTCCGATTTTGCTTCTAGTTTTTCTTCCAATTTTTCTTCCAATTTTTCTTCCGGTTTTGCTTCTAGTTTTGCTTTTGATTTTGCTTCTAGGTTTGCTTCTGGTTTTGCTTCCATTTTTTCTTTTGATTTTGCTTCCATGTTTGCTTTTTGTTTTGCTTATGGTTTTGCTTATGGTTTTGCTTCCAGTTTTTCTTCTAGGTTTGCTTCCAATTTTGGTTCCATATTTTCTTACACATTTTCTTCTAGTTTTGCTTCCAATTTTGCTTTTAAAAATGCTTCTTGTTTTGCTTCCATTTATTGATTTAATATGTTTTATTTCAATTTAATTAGTTAATTAATATATTGTGCCTCTTAAATAACTCATATGATTATAGAATAAGTAATTTAATTATTTAATTCATATGATTAAATAACAAGATTATTATTTTTGGATTGGTAACACAAAATTGTTGTATTGCTTGTAAAGATTAAAAAGTACATCTATTGTTCAGTGTTATTACCCACCAAAAATCCACAACAAATGACAAAAACTAGAGGCACCTTAATGTGCAAAGTAAAACATTAAATAAACCATGTAACCCCTATATCTATTTACCAATAAAATCCTTACAAAAAATAACCACCATTAACAGTGTTCAGAGTTACATGCTTTAATACAATAAAAGTAGAGGGAGAATTCAAAATCAGACATAGAAAAACATGACTAGTCTTAACGAGCTCCACCCAAACCCAAAAAATTCTTGGCTATCTCCTTCAGAGGCTTCTTCTTCTGCCAACATATAAAGGGTTTGAGCCCTGGTCTCGCATAGAGCTCCTCAATTTCATCATCTACTAGTCCTTCAAAATAATCTAAACCTACACCCAGAACCGCCCATTCAAGAATGGACTCCATTCCTACTAGAAAATATTCATGCACAATTTTATGCATCACTATCCTCACCATTTCTACTGGTTCACCTAAATCCAAGCCCCATGCTAGAATTAAGGAGTAAACGTCCATGTTGGTTTGGTATTTGTGTTTCAGAGAGCTGAAATCCCTACCACAAATCATTTTTGCACACTGCACTAGCCACTCATCGTCAACATGGAAAAGGCCCTATAGTCATTTTCCAAACACCTCTCCATAAAATGGGCCCAAATATATTCATGACCAGAAGGTGAAATTGGCTTCCATTTCTCCTGACAACCAATGCAACCACCACCAAAGTTTGTTGCAAAATTTTTCTTGACCCTGTCCAAATGCAATTAACACATCTTAATCGAGGGCTTGCATTTAACACCATCTTGGATTTCCCACACTTTCTATTAATGAAGTACTATTTGACTCACTTTGTCACCTTGTTCATTTAAGTCATTGTCCTATCCTGTGTTTTCATCTAAGTCCACTAAATTAACACCTCTAAAATCCTTCAACCTAAATTACCCTATTTCACCAAAATTTAAAGCCCATGTAGATAATACATTTGTTTCCACATTACCACCTCTTTTAATGTGGCTCATTGAAAAACTTTCAAAAGAGCTTAACACTTCTATGATTTGTTCAATTACATTTTGGAGGTGCCAAGCATTAATTTTACCTTTCATCACCACCTGAACTATTATTGTAACATGATCATCATCTATAATTAAAACAAGTGAGTCAAATATCTATAATTTAATTGAATTTGACAACATCCATCCTGAGCAGTAAATTAAAATCATCATACCTAATAAATATCCATCCAAAAATCATCAAGCACTTTTAATATATATAAATTGACAAGTCAATACTGATAAGATCATCATCATATATAACTAAAACAAGTGAAATTCAAATATGATAGTATATCAAAAACATGTCAAAATGATACATGTCCAACAGTCGACACAAGTGAAAATGATACATGTACAAATGATATAAATAAAATTGATAAATTATGTAACTCAAACTGATACAAGTCAAGATGATACATGTCCAAATGATATAGTGAAAATGATACATGTCAATATGTTACAACTCAATAATATAATATTGTAGGTCATGAAAATGATACATATGATAGTAACCATGAAAAGAGTCATCATAATGATATATCAACAATGATCCATGATGTGGTCTATATGATCATGAATGTCACTGGTTACTACCACCAACCATCTCATCATCATCACCATTGTGATCATCATCATCATCATCATTGTTGTCATCATCATCATTGTCATCGGCCTTGGTGTCTTCCATATTTGTGTTATCATCATCCTTTAACATGTGATTTGTACTGGAATAACCAATATTTTGTGGATCTATATCATGTTGAGGATCATCTTGATCTTCTGGAAGACCCGTGTTCTACAAAAAAAAAAATATTTAGAATGAAAATTTATTATTTGTTTCATGCAATAATTTATTTTTCTGTCATATATCTAATATTACAACATATGAGATGAAACCATAATCATATTACATCATATCAAAGTGCACATACCATAATAAAATTTCAAAAAAGTTACAACTAATACTGGTGACTGAGGAGAAACTTCAACTTTCAAAAACAAAGACAATTAGGTTGGAAGACTTGTGGATCAAGCCAACATTTGTTGGAAGAGGAAGAAAGATGACTAGAACTATGGATGCCCACCATAATGGATTTTAGTATTCAACCATGAGAGCAAAAGAGACAACTGATATCATGTATAAAGACATTAAGCATGCATTCTTCCAGCCAGGGAAGAAGGAGATGATTACTTTGCTTCATTTTCATTTGCATAACCATATCATGGAGTGGGAACCAAGAAGACCAAGGATGTCTAGTTTTATGTGGAGGTAATGGATGTGGTCCAAACTTTAGGAGGGGAAAGAAGGTCAATGTATGATCCTAATGAAACTAAGGAAGAACAACAAGAGAGGGATAGGAAAAATAAAATCAATAAAGAGTTTCAAGGATTTTTCAAGTGAGTAAGAGAGCTATGGGAGAAAAATCATCTAAAATATTTTGAACTAGAGTTTGATATACCATTTAGAGAGCTTTTTTTTCATGGAGTTCCTTTCAAAGCCTCTGCTTTTATTGTTCCTATAGTAAACTATTTGGTAGAGTTGGTAGAATTACCTTTCTTAGTAATCACTATTAGTGAGATTGAGATTGTTAACCTTGAGAGAGTATGACGTGGGCAAAAGGAATTTGATATGGCTATTATTTTCAAATACTTCAAGCAAGATGTACTCCACATTGACGTCATTCCTTAATCTTCACTTGATGGAATGATTAAACTCCATGGATACAAAATATTATGAAAGCAGAATGAACTTGAACTAGCAACCAATTTTGAAGAGTACTACTGATGATCTAGATAAATTTATTGAAGATGGTGGTTGGGAATTTTTGAATATGGAAGCTACTGATTCTAATTTTTATAATTCAAAAGAGTTAGATCAACGATATGAACCCTCTGATGTAGAAGAGGAATCAAAATCAGATTTCATGTAGCCACCATAAAGAGTGTTACAAGCCAACAAGATGGAGGGAATTATTATATAACGATAATTTTCAATGGTGCAGGTATCGACTTTAATGCCAACTACAATGGAAACATTGAAATTCCCTAGTAGTATTTATGTCAAGGAAATTTCCTTTAGATGCAAGGATTCAAATCACATCAACCATGTGGTACAAATGATTAAATCCCAGAGACGATCTATAGAAATGAAAGAGTTTGAAAAGGAAGAGAGAGCTACACTGGTGACTTGGGAGAAACTTCAACTTTTAAAAACAAAGTCAATTAGGTTGGCAGACATGTAGATCAAGCCAACATTTGGTGGAAGAGGAAGAAAGATGACTGGAACTCTAGAGGCCCACCATATTGGATTTTAGTATTCACCCATGAGAGTATAAGAGAGAGTTGATATCATGTATCGAAACATTAAGCATGCATTCTTCCAACCAGGGAAGAAGGAGATGATTAATTTGCTTCATTTTCATTTACATAACCATATCAATGCATGGGAATGAAGAAGACCAAGGATTTATAGTTTTATGTGGAGGTAATGGATGTGGTCCAAACTTTAGGAGGGTAAAGAAAGTCAATGTATGATCCTGAAGAAATTGAGGAAGAACAGCAAGAGAGGGACAGGAAAAATAAAATCAATATAGAGTTTCAAGGATTTTTCAAGTGAGTAAGAGAGCTATGAGAGCAGCCTCATCTAAAATATTTTGAAATAGAGTTTGATATACCATTTAGAGAGCTTGGTTTTCATGGATTTCCTTTCAAAGCCTTTGCTTTTATTGTTCCTATAGAAAAATGTTTGGTAGAGTTGGTGGAATTACCTTTCTTAGTGATCACTATTAGTGAGATTGAGATTGTTAACCTTGAGAGAGTAGGACTTGGGAAAAAGTAATTTGATATGGCTATTATTTTCAAAGAATTTGAGTGGGATGTACTCTGCATGTACGCAATATCTCTATCTTCACTTGATGGTATCAAGGAATGGTTGAACTCCATGGATATAAAGTATTATGAAAGCATAATGAACTTGAATTGGCGGTCAATTTTGAAGACTATTACTGATGATCCAAATAAATTTATTGAAGATGTTGGTTGGGAATTTTTGAATATGGAAGCTAGTGATTCTAATTCTAATAATTCAGAAGAGTCGGATCAAGGATAAAAACCATCTGATGTAGAAGAGGAATTAGAATCATATTTCATGTAGCCACCATCAAGAGTGTTACAAGCCAACAAGATGGAGGGAATTCTTATATAAGGATAATTTTCAATGTTGTACGTACCATGTTTAATTCCAACTACAATGGAAACATTGAAATTCCCTAGTAGTATTTATGTTAAGGAAATTTCCTTTAGATACAAGGATTCAAATCACATCAACCATGTGCTACAAATTATTAAATCCCATAGATGATCTATAGCAATGAAAGAGTTTGAAAAGTTAGAGAGAGAGACATTGGTAATTTAGGAGGAACTTCAACTTTCAAAAATAAAACCAATTAGGCTAGAAAACGTGTGGATCAGGCTAGCATTTGGTGGAAGAGGAAGAAAGATGACTGGAACTCTAGAGACCCACCATACTGGATTTCAGTATTCAACCATGAGAGCAGAAGAGAGATCTGATATCATGTATCAAAACATTAAGCATGCATTCTTCCAACCAGTTGAGAAGGAGATGATTACTTTGTTTCATTTTCATTTGCATATCCATATCATGGTGTGAGAACCAAGAAGACCAAGGATGTACTATTTTATGTGGAGGTAATGAATGTGGTCCAAAATTTAGGAGGGGCAATAAGGTCAATGTATGATCCTAATGAAATTGAGGAACAATAGCAAGAGAGGGACAAAAAAAAAAATCAATACAAAGTTTCAAGGATTTGTCAAGTGAGTAAGAGAGCTATGGGAGCAGCCTCATCTAAAATATTTTGAACTAGAGTTTGATATACCATTTAGAGAGCTTGGTTTTCATGGAGTTCCTTTCAAATCCTTTGATTTTATTGTTTCTATAGTAAATTTTTTGGTAGAGTTGGTGGAATTACTTTTCTCAGTAATCACTATTAGTGAGATTGAGATTGTTAACCTTGAGAGAGTATGACTTGGGAAAAAGGCATTTGATATGGCTATTATTTTCAAAGACTTCAAGCTAGATGTACACCACATTGACATCATTCCTCAATATTCACTTGATGGCATCAAGGAATGGGTGAACTCCATGGATATAAAGTATTATGAAAGCATAATGAACTTGAACTGACAACCAATTTTGAAGAGTATTATTGATGATCCAAATAAATTTATTGGAGATGGTGGTTGGTATTTTTAAATATGGAAGTTGGTCATTCTGATTCTGATAATTTAGAAGAGTCAAATCAAAGATATGAACCCTATGATGTAGAAGATGAATTAGAATTAGATTTCATGTAGCCACCATCAAGAGTGTTACAAGCCAACAAGATGGATGGAATTATTATATAAGGATAACTTTCAATGTTGTAGGTATTGACTTTAATGCCAACTACAATGACAACATTGAAATTCCCTATTAGTATTTATGTTACAAAAATTTCCTTTAGATGTAAGGATTCAAAGCACATCAACTATGTGGTACAAATGATTAAATCCTAGAGATGATTTGTAGCAATGAAAGAGTTTGCAAAGGTAGAGATAGCTACATTGGAGACTCAAGAGAAACTCAAAATTTCAAAAACAAAGTCAATTAGGCCAGTAGACATGTGGATCAGGCCAACATTTGGTGGAAGAGGAAGAAAGATGACTAGAACTCTGGAGGCCCACCATATTGGATTTTATAATTCAACCATGAGAGTAGAAGAAAGAGTTGATATCATGTATCAAAAAATTAAGCATGCATTCTTCTAGCCAACGAAGAAGGAGATGATTAATTTGCTTCATTTTCATTTGCATAACCATATCATGGTGTGGGAACCAAGAAGACCAAGGATATCCAATTTTATGTGGAGGTAATGGATGTGATCCAAACTTTAGGAGGGGAAAGAAGGTCAATGTATGATCCTGATGAAATTGAGGAAGAACAACAAGAGAGGGATAGGAAAAATAAAATCAATATATAGTTTCAAGGATTTGTCAAGCGAGTAAGAGAGTTATGGGAGCAACCTCATCTAAAAGATTTTAAACTAGAGTTTGATATACCATTTAGAGAGCTTGGTTTTCATGGAGTTCCTTTCAAAGCCTCTGCTTTTATTATTCCTATGGTAAACTATTTGGTAGAGTTAGTGGAATTACCTTTCTTAGTAATTACTATTAGTGAGATTTAGATTGTTAACCTTGAGAGAGTAGGACTTGGGAAAAAATAATTTGATATGGCTATTATTTTCAAAGACATCAAGCAATATGTACTCCGCATGTACGTCATTCCTCAATCTTCACTTGATGGCATCAAGGAATGGTTAGACTCCATGGATATCAAGTATTATGAAATTAGAATGAACTTGAACTAGCGGCCAATTTTGAAGACTACTACTGATGATCCAGATAAATTTATTGAAGATGTTGGTTGGGAAGTTTTGAATATCGAAGCTAGTGATTCTAATTCTGATAATTCAAAAGAGTTAGATCAAGGATATGAACCCTCTGATGTAGAAGAGGAATCAAAATTAGATGAGGAAGGTTCAAAAGATGAATCTCTTGTGGAGTTAGAGGAGAACAAAGAAGAAGAAGATTCTAAAGAGGAAGGTAAAACATAGGATGAATTAGAAGCCGAAGCCAGAAATGAAGATAAGGAAAAAGGAGATGAGTCTAACAGTGAAGAGGAAAGGCAAAAATGAAAGGTAAAAGCTACAAGGAAGTCTCAGGCACCTGATAGTAGAGATTCAAGAGGCATAAAGTTAGATTAATTGAGTTCATCTATATCCTTCTACTATTTATTCATGCACATAAACAGTCGTCTTGTAATCATAAGATTTGAGCTCTATTTACTCATCTTATGCATCAATAAACAACTCAACACAAGAGATGCAAATTTACATATTAACACAACAATATCCAACTAAGTTATTGAAA
The DNA here is from genome assembly GCA_007258455.2 of Sequoia sempervirens. NCBI lineage: Eukaryota > Viridiplantae > Streptophyta > Pinopsida > Cupressales > Cupressaceae > Sequoia > Sequoia sempervirens. The sequence goes on along the minus strand of VDFB02379711.1, from coordinate 148,691,352 downwards.
CTTAACTATTGATACCTCATTCTCCATCCATATTACAAAATTTTTCCACTTTTTGTTTTGTAACATATTCTTTTCAAATTGCTTTGGATGGAAGCCATATTTCTCCTCCTGTCAAAACATGGCACATGGACTAGTTAAACTAATTAATATGCAATCATTTAATTTTTCTAACAAAAAAAATAAAAATATCATTTAACATATTAAATATAATTACAAATGTGCAAATCAAGGCCTGTAAACCTTTCTAGCCACTACGATGCATGCCACAAAGTTTCTCAAGCCTAGCCTTGGAGGCCTTGTCCTGAAATATATACTAATTCAATTTAATTATGCATAAATAAAATTTAAATATCATTTAATAAATTTGATATAATCTTGTGAGAAAATTCAAATACTTGTGTACTCTCCTCATCGGACTTCCTTTGTCCATCAGACTTCTCAGATGCTTTTATAAGCTCTCTCCATACTTTCACACTTACATCAATTGGCCTTATTTTCTACCTTAGCTCAAGAGGGATTTTTTTTATCTTCTTTATTAGGTTGCACCAAAATATCTTGTAGTTTTGAGGCATTCATAGCTTTATCTTATTTACAGACCAACATGTGCCAAATTCATTCTCCATGTCATGGATAACTACTTTTTTTAGGTGCATGGGTATCTTTGAGAATGGAAAATGTAGATGGTCTTTGAACTGTTGAAGGCATGAATCCTTCAACCTACTCACAAACATTTTCCCAGCATCTGTCATTTAGAATTCCCCTAAAACCACCTTGTATTCTATCTTCGTATTGTAGCTACCAATGCAAGATTCAAAACATGGCATGGTGGAAGAAGTCTATGTCCTAGGAGTAGAAGTCTCTGCTCCTTGTTCCACATTCCTAGAGTTTACTATCATTGATTTCCTTCTATATCTTTTGCTCAATCCAGGACTAGTTGGGGAATCAATTAATTCCCTTTGGCACAATTGATTTTTTTGCAATGTTTGAGGGGCATTAATAGATTATTTTTCTATGTATCTGGCAAGTGTTGTCCAGTCCACATTAACCAATTTGTTCACTACCTCTATCCCCAATATGGAATCCAATTCCTCTTTATCTTTGTTAGTCTCATGTCCCTATATATATTTAAATTATATTTCTTCTTTTAAATTTATAAATAAAAAACTAAAAAGTAAAATTCAAAGAAACAATGGAAACATTTACAAATCTATAAATTGACAGTGAATTACTTATTCAAAGAAACAATGGAAACATTTACAAATCTATAAATTGACAATGAATTACCTCATTGTAGCTAGATTTTGCTAACAATGCTTGCTTCCCTCCATTTCTTGACATTTTGAGGCAACCTAGGAAAAAATATTTTTGTCCAGTCTGTGGAGTAAAATGAAGTACACATTGTCAGGTATGAAAGTTTTGTTTTGTGGGAAATATGTTTGTTGGGTTTTCTTAGTGTTGATAACCTAGGGAAAATATGTTCGTTCAGTTTGCTTAGTGTTGATAAACTTATCATGAAAACTCTTTCATAATTCAATCTTGCATGAATTTTTCTTGGCATCAGTGACTATGGTGCGACTAGAAAAACCAAGTAGTTTTTGCATTTATTTTCAACAATTGCTCAGTAGTGACTGACCCAATTCCCAAATTTTCCAAGAAATTCACTATTTCCTTGATACCCAAGTTAGGGAAAGAATACAAAGGCATCCTCACTTTGTGCTATAATATTTTGAGCCAAAGCTCAAATGGGTAGGGTAAATTTTTTTGTTGGTTTCTCAAAGGTTTTACAATTTATAATGATGGGAAAATTTAGAGGTTTCCTAGATTGATTAGGCCACAAACTAGTAAACAATCACAAATTCAAATGCAATACAAAGAATAGTAAACAATCATGAATTCAACAAAGAAATTTTTTTGTAACCTTACCTATGGTGTCGCAAACTAAATTAAATTTCTCATCTGTTGCTGGTAGTGCCCTGCTCTCTTCTTTTGCACAACGTTTTTCCCTTTTTTGTCATATGATTTCTTCCTTCACGCGAGAAAGTTTTAAATTTTTCATTTTGATTCATTAGTCTATGCTTTAGTCAGCATTAGTTAACACCAACTTTAGTGGAAAATTTTGGCCATTAATGTAATTTGTTTTGGAAGTATAAGGAGACGTCAAGTATGCCTAATTTAGCACCTATCATTATTGTATAGTGACTATTTTCATTTTTGTGTATCACAAGATATAGAGTGTTGGAAATAATTCCAACTCCTACCTTGTTTTTGTGACCACCACTGTCTCATGGCTCCTTCATCAGCTCGGTGTGGTAGAGCAGTTTTTACCATGGTCCCACAAAGTGCTTCATCCTTCTTGGTGGTAGTGTGATGAAAGCTTTTGTGGTAGTACGTGAGTCTTCCTTCTATTCTTGGCGGTGTTTTAGTGAATCCCCTAGTCCCACAAGTATTCTACCATTGTCATGTGGTAGTGTGGTGAACATCATTGTCCCACAGCTCCTTCATCAACTCAATGTGGTAGAGCAGTTTTTATTGCGGTCTTGCAAGTTGCTTTTTCCTTCTCATCGGTAGTGCGGTGAAAGCTTATGTGGTAGAATTTTATTCATAGAGGATGCCATGGAGAGAGGACATGGACAACATAGAAATACTAAATCGTTGAGAGGAAAGTGGGTGGAAATAGATGAGACAATAGAATCTGCAAATACAATAGAGGTAAGAAGAGAAAGCAACCTCAACCAAAGGAGGAAGGTGTTTATGAATTCACAAATGTTACAACGTAGAAGAGATAAAGTTGTTTTTTTGTCCATGAGGTCTCTAAGGTCAAACTTATTGGTTGAAAATTGCCAAGAATGGTGATTAAATGTGATTCTATGATCAAGGGAAAAATTTGAAAATTAGGATAGCCAAAACATGATATCAATATGTCAAATATATGACTAAAGTGAGGTTTTGCGTTGGATAGCATATTCATCTAAATGATATAATTGGTGTACTAAACATCATTTAATATTTTGTGTATTATAGGGGTGAGATGAGGCCATGGCAATAGATTGTGTCATATCAAATGAGGGAACAATGGATGAAACAGGACATCAGGTACTCAAATTTTGACTTAACTTAGGAAAAAATGATCTGATGGAATTTTATGATACGTTCATCTTTTTTCACAATATTATTGAAATTTATAATGTATTATCTAATCTTCACATAAATTAATGCATGTTGATTATTTTAGATGGAGATTGGAGCAAATACAGAGCCTAAGCATTCAACTAGAAAAAAGAACAAGATATGTGCGTGGACGTGGACCTAAAACTGTTAAATCACATAGACGATAGTGGGTGGAAGAGGATATGACAATGGATACTGTAGACACAAAAAATTATTGCACTGAAGAAGAGGTAGGTCTGGACTATAGTACATGGGATGAATACTTTGAGAAAATTATTGTTTGTGGATGTTTTGTATGTCGTGGAAAGAAACAATTCAAATGAGTGATTGTACAAATACATTACATATATGATGAGCTTACATTCTATAGTATTCCTCCTACAATCGATTCAAATCCAATAGGAATTGTGGTGAGGAATTTTCCAATTTGATATAAATAACATGTATACTTCGTTTAAACATTGTTTTATATTATTTAAATAACTATTTTTTTCTTAATGGATACTTGCAAGATAAATTTCTTGGTTTAATGTTTCTTGGATCACCAACTTCCAGCCTAGAGGGAAATGATCATTTATTAGATGATACATATAGCAAAAATATGTGCCAATATACAATCTTGGAAGATGAGGAATTGAAAAAAACAAGTAACAGAACAAGAACCAGTGTGAAGATGCATAATTTTCTTAAAGACAAGGGGAAGGTGGACTACATGCCCTATGAGAATAAATGTGATGGAGATGATGACTTTCCCCTAAGTTTGATATCAATTTATAAAGAGACATTTGATCGTCGACTATATTGTGCTTGGCCTAGTGATCAACAACTACCTAGAGTGTACGAGGTGTTTCAATTTTGGGGATACAGCTACATGATACAACCCTCCAATATTCATGGAGAAAATCTAGGCTTCTTTACTGTCCAAAATGTACATGTGGGATCCAAACATAGAAATAAATTAGAAAAAACCACTAGGGGATTAATGTCATATTATGGTCCATCATATTACAGTGGTGAATGGAGAAGGCTAGCAAAATATAATCCTAGCATGTTAGCATATGGTCTAAATTCAAATATGTATACACATCGTCTCCAATTAGAAAGTGGAAAATAAATGAATAGAGGTCATCTTATGTATATAGATGGGCGTGCATACACACACAAAAATATTGCAGGATTTATAAATAGTAGTAAGGGAAGGGACCCTATTGTAAGACCAAATTGTCAATTTGTTGAGGTTATAAATGATAAAGATGGAGATATCAAAAGATAGGTTGATAGATTGATAATGGTTGATGCTATTATGGACCTTACCATTGGGGATGAGTTATTGATTGATTACCCCTTCTTAAAACGCACTCCTACGTGAAAGAAGAGGGAAGAACAAGGTATCCCTAAGGATGTTCTTAAGGGCAGAAAACCAAAGAATAATAAATGAGTGGGGACTAATGTTTTATAAACTATGTTGTCAAAATTGTGTTTTATAGAAATTATTGTATAAAAAAGGTAGTCTATAAAATAACGTTCCATTATCCATTTGATGTATATATGTTCATACAATTTATATAATGTCTAATATATGTATGTCGTTCATGTGCAAGTATTTTCCTATGGAGATATTTTGGAGCCAAAATGGATATTTGTCATACATTATGATCCAAGATTAAGGCATGTATTTGACGATGCATTAGTGGATACTAAGCAAAACAATGATGGCCAACAAAATGAGAGGGATTAGAGAACATCAAAGAAATTGACATCCATGATGATGTTGAAGATGGTTATGTTCAGGCACAAGAAGACAACAATCCAGAGTTAAATGATGTTATGGAAGACAACAATATGGATGGTATAGAAAATTATGATCCAAATACATATGGTAACAAAATAGATGGTCTATAGTCAAATTTCAATGATGATGACGATGATGTCGGTCAAGATGAGGATGATGATAATATTAAATACTTGAAAGAACATATGAACATTGACAATGATACACTAGATGACATTGTAGCAGGAAATAATGTTAATGACCAAGACTTCTAAATTTTTAGAATTATTTACAATCCATGTTTAAAAAAAAAAAATTCTTATGGCCTAAACTTTGAAATGCTTCAGTAATATTATGTTGTACTTAGACAATTGAAAACTTTTTTTATTCTCCTAGCAAGCTTTTTTATTTCCCATTATAATTCTAGACCAAACAACATTTGTGGGGATGGCCATTTACACAAATCTTAATTTGTACGAAGTTCACGAACCTGTTGTCAAGCAATAAATTCCTGTTGTAGATAGGAAATTTTAAGGCTTCATTTAAGAAAAGATAAGTAGTCTCTTTCTGAGGGTAATCCACATGCAAAAAGTAAAAAGCACATAAAAAAATAATTTTACAATAGAAAATCAAATTCAATCAGTTATATCTTATTTTGCTTGCACACTTATTTGAAAGACATAGGGTATTCACCATACATTTCCCTTGACGAAGAAAACATGTGATTTCATTTATTTTTACTTTATATCTCAGAAGTGAAATTTTTGTTACATAATGATGCACTGATAAAATAATATATACAAAAAAACGCAAAAAAAATATTTGAAATTTAACATGCAACCTACTATGTTGTGTTGAAAGGAATCAAGATTAATTGGGACAAGAAATAAAAATAAAATTTTGTTGATTGTACTTAAAAGTGAACATGATATGAAAAGTGTGGACAATGATGGTGCTGAAATTGAAAACCTCGATTCTAATGATATTATTGTTTTATGTCATTCGAGATAAAGAGCACATATAATTTTATATACATAGAAAATAAATATTTGAAACTAGTAAACTGAAAATGTAAACAATGTAATATTTTTCCTTAAACAATAATTCACATAATCACTTACAAAAAAGGGTGAAGCATTTTTTATTCAAACTATATTTTATTTAATAGACAACAGTAAAAGAATATTTACAAGTAGAATATATACATTGTTTCATAGAAAATAAGGAATGTTTCATAGAATATACAAGTACAAGAATATATCATCATCATCATATCCTTAATTACCTATTGCAATATCCTTAAATTGTTCAATCTTTGGTATGAATTGTTGGCAAAAAAAATTAGGATTACTTGGATGCTTCTTCAATTCATTTTGTATCAACATATGTTCGTGAAGACACAAAAGTTAATAAAATATTCATGCACGTAACTCACAATTATTTAAATAAGCATATTAACTTTATTATTTTTAAATAGTTTCCATTTTTATGTTGAACATGTAACAAGGAAAAATAAGCTCAAATTTTAAAAAAATTTAGCAGCTCTACCAACATCCACAATAAATGCTTTATTGTATCAACATATTCATTCACATAAGCACAATATTGAGGCTCAATAACTAATATTCATTCAAATATAAGAAGAAATATGTATGGAAAACATAAGAAGAATACAAAATGATAACACAGTCATGGAGAATATCTGATAATAAGATGTTCTCCATTATATTACTTCAATTGATATATATTAATAATGAAAGTCTTCAAAATGGAAATGATATATGATGATGATAATTTAAAACTAGGCCTTGGTTTCCTATTTATATAGGAAGCAACAAGCTACAGGCCTTTTACAAAAAGAAACAACCTTTAATAACTACTTTTACTAGCAACTATGTAATTAGCATAATTAAGGAAATAACAAGACTTAAGACATTTTGACATATGGTTCCATTATTCAATGTAGAAGACCCATGATCATTGATCTGGAAAAGTCTTCCTCTCCATGATGAACATCCAAATGCTCTCGCCTCAGTGTCCTATTCTTTTGAAACCAAATACTTTTCCTCCCACTGATACATCAAAAATATGATGATCACTTATATTCCTTAATCTTTTGCATGTTTTCAAGATGAGTTTTCCATCAACTATCTAGTAATTTCTTTGTATCATTGACAAACTTTAGGTATCCCGCATCAAGAACAATCAACCATCCATGATTTTATTTAGCCTAGGAAGACTGGTATCATCATCCTCCTGTCTATGAGTTACATACTTATGAACAACCTGACTGAATTCTTTCTTCCACTTATCCAAGTCCTTCAACTAATCACCATCTCTCACAATTTTAGGTATATACCACTGTTTGAAAGTATGGAATAAATCTACTTGTGTTACAATATTTTTATCAAACCCTTGTACATAGTAAAATTCACTAATAATTCTTTTCACAGTTTTTTTAGTTGGATTTAATGTTGTGGGTGCATCAGTACTTCTTTGTATAACTTTGCATAAATTAGCCAAAGTGTGGTGAATATGATGCCACCTTTTGAACAAAGGATCTAATATAAGCATATGTGTCTTTATTTTATCTATTACTTATTGAAATGTTTTATAACTATCATGCACATTCTCCAGTTTATCCATAATTGATTTTATCCTGTGCTCAAGAATATTTTCCATAACTTCACAAATTCGTCTTTTCACTTCATCTTGGGTTTGATTATTGGCCTTCTTTACATCATCCACTTCCTTGTTTGGATTTTTTACCTGTTCTACATAAATTTTCTTCACAATATCCATTGGAGCAATAGGAGGCCTATATAACACCATCTCCTTGCTTTGTGAGGGTCATGCTCCTCTTCATTGTTCTTTCAATTTGACATTCTCCATGAACAGTTTATTAACTTCATCATTTAGAAACCTTTGTTCCTTTTCATACTCCTTCAATCTGTCTTCTAATCCCTTAACAGTTTCTCAAGTGAACATGGTTGACTGCATGGTCATTGTGGCTACCTCCAAAGGGGTGGTATCTTGTATTGTCCTTACCATCACTTCCCCTTTCATGCCTTGAATTACATCCAATAATTTTGGATTCTGTGTATATTTTTGTTTGATCCATATGGCTAGGGTTTCAATCTCTGGGTTATACCTAGTTCCACTCACACCTTCATCAAAGTCAAATTCTACAACTAGCATTAGATCTTTCTGAGCTCGTACTTGATCAAGCAAAAATATTTTCTTTAATTCCAATCTAGGGAAAATGAGCATATTTCTCTTCAAGACCATTTCTCTAGCCTTCTGGGGGCTAATGTCAATGTTTTCAACTCTTAATTCCTAAAAAGTATGTGCTACCATTTCATTTTTCTCTAATTTTTCAATTCCTAGTTTAGTTGATTCCATCCTCTATTGAAATTCGTTTATCTTCATCTTCATCCAGAAATCCTTAAACTCAGAAGTCTTAATGAATTCATCATCTTCTATGAATCTCCTGGATACAATTTCCCTTTCATCTTCATGTACCTTTGTACTTTTTTTTTCTACATCACCCATCCTTTCCTCATGTTTATGGGCATTGGTCTCAAGGATGGGCTAATCAAATTCAATTCACCTTTCAATGACTATAGTACTATAGCCACTTCCTCAGTATCACCCACCTCTTTAGTATCCTTATAAGGTACTAATTGTTCAATGCTTCTTGTCTTTTATCTTTTGGGAGGTAATTGCTCCATGGGAGGCTCAGAGGTTTCACCTAGGGTATTCTCTATAGTTGCACCACCATTATGTTCTTCAAGATATGCTTCATTATTTCTGTACAATTCTTCAAATCTACCAATTATCAATTCTATCCTCTTGATGGGGTCCTTTTCCTCAACAAAGTATCCTAGGAAATCCTTGGACCTCTGCTTTGTCCTTTCTTCAACCTTCTTCATATATTCCCATTTTTTCCTTCTACTAAATACATCATTATAAGTAATGCAATTCATTATGACATCTTCAAAATCCACTTGGTACGACACTATCATTTTGGTAAGAAGATTGTGCCTCATGTTTTTCATATGATTTTAAGGGTCAAAGGCTCTTTCTTTTCTAGATTTCAATGCATATCTTGTCTTCAAATAATACTGTAACTCCTCTAGTGTGTTTGAGCCTACAATCCAATCTTCACACTTCGTTTGGTTTGGTAGGAAATTTCCTTTCTTTTACTTGTGCATTACGTCTTTCTCCATCCATTCTTTTAGTCCAATGGTCCCTATTCTAGTACAATATTAGATGAAATAGTAGGGAATAGTGTTTTAATGTAATAAGTGCTCTATCCTCTATAAGTTGGGAGAATTCATCATCTAACACCTTCTCAAGGTATGAAGCAAAGTCATATTCAATATTAGTTTTAGGGTTTTTAATTCTCATGGCCATCATTAGGCCTATTGGCATTTTATCTTGAGCATCCATCCCCAACACTTGGAAAAGAGCTAAATATGTATTCACAAAGTAATACTAAAAATTTTCCACATTAAATGGTTCAATAGTGGTAGTAGAGATGGGGAATGTTCTGTTACCAATGCTCTTTTCATATATAGGGGTACCTCATCACTTCTATAAGTCTTTTTTAACCTAGCATAATCCTCCTCACTTTTTGTAGGTTTATCCTTGTCAGAGCCTCCTTGTTTAAGCCAAAATACTCAATGATGGCTTTAATGGTTACTTCTACCAATACTATGTCATTTGGAAACCTTACTATTTTGTTAGCTAAGTGATAGTGTTTGGCTAGCAGTCTAATAAATTCTACGTCAACAAAAACATTTGGGACAATCAACCTTGCTATATCCAAAATCCAAGAATTTGACACTAGAATCTTCTCATTTCTCTTACTATAAAAATACCAAAATAGGTCCCATCTAGATTTGGAAATGAGGGAATCCCTCTAACTTTGTGTGGTGTCCACAAGAAACTTCTTATTACCCTCTTTAGTAGATCCTGGAAGTATATCTAATATAGATTGATGGAGTGGTCTCTTCTTTCCTTTAGGTTCTTCATCTTTAATTTTAGGCTAACTTTCTTTTACTTCTAATTGTTTTGTTTTAGGATGGAGTGCTCTCTTCTTTACTTTAGGTTCATCTTTTATTTTAGGCCAAATTTCTTTTACTTTTGATCCTTTTCTTTTAGGAGGCATGTTTCAATTTTATCTACTATGGCTTCAGATGACAAAACCTTGAAAGATTTTTCATATGTTACATAGCTCTTTCAGAGAGTTTTTGTGCACTTACCCAAGTATTTCACGCTTGTAGGAATTCTTCTCGTATCCTTAGCTCCTTCCACGCTAGTACACTATAATTGAGTGTGATATTGGGAATACTCTCTTATCTTTGGATGGCACAGTATTTAGTCATATTAGTTTTGGAAACTTTTAATAATTTAATAGCATTTAATTTTGGCAATTGATGTGATTTTCTCCATGTATTGGTGTAAATTGTAATGATGCAATGATTACCATACTACCGCCGTCTCTTATTATACTGCTATGGTATGGCAATGTTTTTCCCTTCCCTTCTATTGTTTACTGCACTACCGCCTTGCTCAAGGCTTCTTGTTGTGGGGTTGCGGTGTATACCACTCTACCGCATATGTTTCTCACCTTCCTGGTGGTATAGCAGTGTATGCTTTTGATCATTACTTGAAGAGTGTCAATGATACAATCTTTTTTGTCTTACTGATATCTCAATGTCTCATCAACATTAGATCTTATGTTCCTTTGATGTTGGTTTTCGATGTCGATGAGACAAGTTAATATCTTTTTCCAATATGCCACTGTCTCATCAATATTTTCCTTCGGCGGTATTTCTTTATATATTAGTGTAACTTTTCCATGTCACTCAGACAAAAAATGATATTCTATCTCTCTTGAAAGATATTTTTTAACAATAAATTGCTGAAAATCATCCCAAGGTCTCTTGGGTGTCAGGTCATGACAATGCATAAACAACTCAGATAATATGTGAAAATGCTGGTAATCACAATTGGACCTTACTACAAGCAAACTGTATCTTTTCAATTTACCAAATTTTGGAATATTATGATATTAAATCCTAAATCTAATTGAATAATAAAGAAACAATAAAAGATGAGGGTGCAAGAGATATAACAAAACTTAAACTATTTCTAAAATAAACAATGCAAATGATAAATACCTGGAACAGACCAATCTCAAATAACCAATTCCCGCTTAACCCACAATGCAATATCACAAGAAAGGTGCAATCTTCTAAGGCATACAGATTTTCAAATCATAGACATTCATCCACAATCGAACTAAGCACAAATAGATGTATGGTATAGGTTGACTTCACCAGCCTACTACAATCAGATAGTTACTGGGAGTATAGACCAGAGATTTCAGCAAACATTCCAAGCATGAAACCATGAACATTATTCACCAAACTAATCTAGTCCTAATTTTAACATCAAATCTTATATCTTCACGCAATTTTGAAAGATGGAACAATAAGAACCATGCAAGATAAACTAACACAATGAATTCACTAGAAACCACAATGCCTTCAATTGTATTAGATCACCAAAATGTAGCAACAATTCCACTATTCTGTGTTACAACATTTGCTTCAAAGAACTAACTACTCTCTCTACCACAGACTGCCCTAGCTCTTTCTTAGTCTTGCTTATCTCTATTATTTGTCTAACTAACCCCTTACAAATGAGGCACAAATGCCATTTTAAAGAGAACCCTTAAAGCATGCCGGCCCAGCTAGACATTTACAAAATAAATAGCCAAAACAAGTCAGCCTCAAGAATTTCAAAATAAGGCACACATTAAATGCCGATACATCATCAAGGTTGGCCAAAACATGTTCCTCAATGCAGCCCGGATCAACACATGCCCTATAATAATAGGGAAGCACAAATCTCGAAGCTGTCATTAACTACTGCCTCCCTTATCCTTGTCCTGATCCAGTGATTCATGAACCTTCAAAAACACCCTATCCAACTTAGCAATAGGTGGCAAGGGTAGGATTTTGAGCCGACATTCAATTGATCCAATTTCTTCCCTTGACTGCTTAACTATTGTATCCCAATCACCCTTATATGCTAGGTACTTATCCACCACAGCCAAATAAGTAGTTGCATCATCCAATTGGTGCCCTGTCACAGAGTTTTCAACATTAGGGGCATAGACATCATGCCACCATTCCCTCAATTGTTCCAAACTCAGGTGTTTAGGGGCGATCTTCCTTCTGCCAGTCATTATTTCAAAAAAGGCGATGCATCCATCATAAACACTAGTTAGATTACCATCCATCTGCTTCTTTTGCTTGTAAATTTTCTTGATGGTTTTCTGTCGGATATGCAGAGCTTCAAACCACTCCCAAGGCTCATTAACCCTAGATGAAGGAAGGATTCCATCAACAACTAGCTGATCCTTACCATATTCCATAATTGCTTTAGTTTTCTACAATAAAAGATCAATATCCTCCTTATCCTGAGATAAAACATAATCTAATAAATCCTTAGCCCTTATCGCATCATTTCCAGTTGAAAGGATTTCCTTTATTGCATCACCTCCCTTGGTCTGTACCTCCTTCAACCAATCTATAGTAGCCATGGTAGAAGCCTTCATCTTTTCTATTTCAGAGATGGTCTCCTTTGACAAGAAACTAGTAGTAGCAGAAGAGGATGGGTGAAAAGATTGCAAACGCTTCATTAAATATTCTAAACATTTCCTAAGCATTTCATTTTCCTTCTTTAGCTCATGCTTAGACTGTGTTTCCTTCCTTAACCTTCCAATTATCACCGCATTGGACCCCTCATATTCTTCAATATCTTGCTCCATAGAAGCAGGCCCAAGATTGATAGTCTGTACATCATAGTCCTTCCCCGTGACCTCATCTCTACTTTTATCAGCAGCAGGGGTAGCAATATGAATAACCCTGTTACTATCCTCATCCCTTTCGATCTTTGAAACCACCTTGGCTGCCTTCTTCTTCCTTCCCTTTCCAATCTTGGCCAACATTTCATCCCAGTTGAGAGGAATGTCCTCAACAATGACTTGTTTCCTTCTGACCTCTTTATCTAGCCAATCCAGAACACAGGATCCACTCGGATTTCATCCTTCTTGAGCTCGTCATGCTACTTTACCATCTCATCCCTTTCCTTTTCAGGAGATTGATCACTTTTGCTTTCCAACTCTTTCTCTTCTTCCTGCAGGGGTGATGGAGTCTTAACAAGGACATCCTCCTTCTCAGGGGATCTGTTATCTTTGCTATTTGTAGGAGAATCCTCATATTACACCAACAGAGAAGCATGCACTTCCATATGTCCTTCCTCAAACTCAGCAGCTGCACCATAAAGTTCTCCATCCTTAAACAATTCTGCCTCCTCACTAGTTTGATGCTCCTCATGGGTCATCTGTTCAGGTATACTCAATGAAGGAGGAGTATCTTTCTGTTGCTCTACAGTGGATGCCATTGGAAGAGGGTCTGCCTTTTGCATAGTCTCCTTGGGAGATGGAATTCTTGACCTTCTTGAATAAACCCGGGTTTTCTCCCCTGAACTCTCCACATCAATCACATGAGAGTCCGTCTTATCCCCAAAAGTTCCTTAATCTTTCTTCTTTGAAGCTCTGGTTATCCTTTATCTTTTTGGCTTTGGAGGAATGTCCTCTTTTTCTATTTTCTCAAGTTCTTCCTCTTCGACAGACTTACCTATTTTCATAGTATGACTCTTCTTTCCCCTAGGTTTTCTTTTCTTTTCAAGCTCACTCCCCTTAGAGACTCTGATTTTAATCTTGAAAGGTGAGCTCACCTTAGTTTTGCCTGCAGAATCATCCTCACCAGACTCCTCTGAAGTGGAATGAGCATTCAAATTTCCCATCAAATTGAAAGTAAAAGGTACCTTCTCGCTCTCCAATTCCCATACTTTATGCTTCAGCCATGACTTGGTAGATTTTAGAATGGGAGCCATCAATTCCTCCAGCTCAGTTATTTCTTTTTCTGACCAGTTTATCTCTCCAATGGGCCTGTCTTTGATTGATTCATATGCATGATCCTGGACTAAATTCCTGTCATCCTCCAACAAATCAGGAATCAACTTGACATTGTACATTCTAATTACATCAGCTAGAAGCCGAGAATACCTTTTCTTTCTCACCTCAAAGTCATCCTTCCTATTCGCCCAGAAGTCCTCTAGATCATCCTTGTGGTGATACTCTTTGGTAGCTTTCTTTTGTGCTTCACCAGTAATATCAAAGTTTTCCCTCTTCGAATGGAAACAGAAACCATAAGTACTCAATTCCTCCCCCGATGCATGAGCCGATTGAATTGAAGGGAAAACCTTAGCTAAACCAATTTTCAATGGAAAGTACCCACCAAACCCTGTCTTGTGCTTCTCTCTTTTAACAATGGCATCGAAATCACATACCTGCCAGGTAACCTCCAAAATTATGACATGGTCAGTAGGATATCTTGGCAGTCTGTATGGAGTGGTGGGACATCCATCAATTCTGATATAGGAGAAGGTGGGGAATTGTATAAACCAAGCTCCGTATTTTTTGATCAGCTCCTTGGCCCCATCAGAAATTCTCACATGTTTTGCATTCTGAAGCAACCTAGTGATATGCATAGTAAATGCATCATTTGTTCTTCTATAATTCTGACTCCCTACGTGCAACTCGGGGTACACCTCATAGATGGCATCCTGTCTGAATGTTCCTTTTGGATTCAATCCCCTGTATGGATAAAATTTGGCAAGCACATATATCACATAAGAGGACATGGTGAATTTATTTGTCTCCAACACATCTCTCAGCAGCCTGTTAATCATTGCACTGATAATTCCTACCCAATGGTAATTAATGCCTTGCTCAATCTTGTTAATGACATGCACCGTCCAATTCTCTAGTACCCCAGCACTCTTCAAGCTGGCCACCCTGCTCAACAGTGTGATTGCATCATATATATCCTGTCAGAACTTGACCCTGTGTAGCTGCTTAGGCAGCTTGGAGAAATGAGATTTTGGATTTTCCAGCTAGGAATTGATCATCTGCTGGGCTTTAGTAGGTTCATCCTCATAGTAAGTTCTAGCCAAGTCCATGTCTAAAGCACACACACATGGTAAGTCTAGCATATCAAATGCCTAGGCAATGGAAACTGGATTAAAGTTTGCCAACACTCTCCCATCAGTGCCAACAACCCTCTAAGTATCAAAGTCATAGTGCCGGGCACATTCCACTATCAACTCGTAGCATTGAACTGCAGGAGGAAATCCTGCCACATGAGCCAGTCTGGACTTCACCACCCCCTTGGTCAGGACTGATAAATCTTTCTGAGCTAACCTTTCCTTGAACTCTTCATATCTACATGCTCCTACATTGGTATCCGAGACCTCTGACCAAACTGAAGCTATCTTACTATTAGGCAATTGACTCTTCACATCCAGCCTTAACCTTTCCACATCAGTAACCGAAGATCCCTCTGGATCTCCCTTGGCCTTTCCTGCCGTCGCTTTGCTTGATTCAGCCTGTATTCACAAAAGAGCCTCATGAGAATCCAATTATCATCCATATCTCAATCAAAGGTTAGCCTTGAAACCACATGAAATAATTAAGATCCATCATTAATCATCAATCTTGAAAAATTGGGAAAACGAAGTAATCCGGGAAAATCCAGTCGGGGCAGAATTCAGAGAAATCCAACCCAAATGGACTCTCGCTGCCAAGACATTATTTATCAAATAATCACTAATATAGGCAAAGAGTTGCGTGATTATCATGAAATTCATCTATTTAGCAGCAAGGAATCATCATCCAACATTTAATTCATTACTTCAATTTCAAAAATCAAAATGGAAAAATCCAGATGGCTCGGATTTCTGCGGACAACTTGAAATTCTGGGAACTCATCATACTTCGGGGAAATGGAAAAATCTGGGAAAATCTGGGTGCATAGAAATTCTATGGACACCTCAGAAATTCAACGACCGTTTGACGCGTAGACCATTAACCGAGTAATCATACAAACCTCCCTATTTGGATTCCATGAAGATAAACTCAACCCTAATGAGGAAAATTTTGATTGTACCTGGATTTAAACTTCCCAAAACTCTCAAGTGATTAATCCTTACAACAAAATAATGATGCCCTAAGTTTGACAGCTAAACTTCCACCATGAGAGCTAAAGCGAGCTCGAAATCCAGACGCAATCCCTCAAAATGATGAAGCTAGGGTGCATCAAAGTTTCAAGTGCTACGAACAAGGTCGAATGAAACACAAGGCAAGAGGATCATGACAACTCCACCAAATTTAACAACCTTGGGCAGACATACCGAAACCCTAATCCTCACAAAATATAGCAGATTATGCGCCAACAATGCAAAGCCCTGACAAAAACACCTAGTCACAAGGGAGTACCTGACGTTCAATTGATAAACAAAGGGATGCATAACACGGGTGCTAAAACTTGTGGAAGGGTGAGTTCAAACCCTAATTCGATAAATATAAAACCATGAAAAACAAGTGAAGGCTGACCCAAATAATCATCACCAACAACTCAAAAGATTTAATCACATTGCAAAATAAAGGGAGAATTCAACGACGACTTACCATGAGTTAAATCCGAATGAAGCTCAAACCCAAGGAAGTCACTACGAATCAGGGTGCCCTAGCGATGAAAAATATCAACAGAAAGGCCAAAGAAATCCACGTGCAAGCAAACCAAATCCAACAACCAAGGCTCAAAATGAACAATCCTAAGCGCTAGAGCAGATGACAAATGAATAATGAAATCATGAAGAGCACTAAAAGCCTTTAAATCTGCTCACAACCGCATCAGAGAAGATGTACCTCAAGCATTAATGGCTGATAAGACATGTTGAGGAAATTCGGAAACCCGAGCTCAAAACATAATTTCAGAAAAAACTGAGCCAGACGGACAATCCGGGTGAGCATAATTTCGCGGACGACGCACCCCTCCGGGACTTTGACAAAGTCCGGGAAAATCCGAGTGACTTGGAAAATCCTAGATTTAACCAAAAACCCAGATTTGGGAAAATCCGACAGTGACCAGATGATGGACTAGGACCCGGGAAAATCCGGGTGAATCAAAAAATCCTGGACCTAGGGCAAAACCCGGACTTCCATTAAAAACCAAGTTTGATCAATTCAACCTTTAGGGTAAGACCAAGGCAAGCAAGACCAACATCCTAAGACCTTGAAAGGACAAATCCAATAAAACCAAAGGTCTAAGAGACATCCAAAATTAGAAAATAGGGTCCCCACTCCAAGTGGGGTGTGTGTACAAAATTGCACAACAAATGGCGACTCCGCTGGGGAAATGCTCTAGAGCATTTTAATGAAAAACTGGAATCAGGAACCCAAAACTCTGGTTTCAGCTCATCCATCCAACCACCACCTACAGTTAGACCAAAGCACCTACAAGTCACCCGAACTTTCCTACACCAAGGTCGAAGTGTGTGCATATGCATTCATTACTCTCCCTTAGCTACAAAAGAAACCAGACTTGGTCTGAACAGGCTACATAAAGATTCATACTCTAAAAGCAACCTGGATAGAGCCTTGCTGCCAGTCAAGCGTCTATAGCCCCGACAAGGTTATCGTTGTGATTCTCCTAAACATAGCTCTACTGCTAGTTAGACATTCATAGCCCCGGTAGAGATATTCAGATTCCCCTTATGAGTTGAATTTAGTCTTTTGATTTTCAATATTGTCTCTTTCTTTTCTGATATTACTTGTTTTTTCACTTATTTCTCTTTCCTTTTTTTATTTCAACTTGTGAATAGTGAAGTTCACACTCAGGGATGAAAACCACAATGGCACTAGAGCAGAATTTTTTTTTTCACCTGCACAAACTTCATAAGGACCTTCTGCAACCTTAGGGCATTTTAATATTCAAAATGCGAGACCCTAATGTATTCCTGTTCAATTTGACTAAAGGACTCTTTGTCATAGACACAAGGATATGTGACATTGGGTAGAGAATTCATACCATGATGTTCTAGGAAGATAATTAAAGTTTGAAAAGGAAATACTGAGAGCACCACACCTACTTTGTCACCACTGTCATATAGATGCAACAAGAAATCCCAAAAGGAGTAAGAACCAAGAGCAAGAGCAACACAAACCAAAGCGAAACAAGCCAAAGCAAACCTACCCTAACCAAAGCAAAAATAGGAAATGAAAGACAACCTAATCTAACAAAGCGGACAACAGAAAGTAGCCTAAACTAACTATATACAAAACAGGGAGCTGAAAACAGCTCAAGATTGGAAATAATGTTTCAAATACTGCCTATTAATAGGCAGTGGAATATGTTCCCCCATGAGAGTCTTCAGATGGAAGGCATTATCTCCAAGTATTTCAGCAATCTGATATGGGCCGAGCCACAGTTTATCAAACTTCCCATGGTCCCCCTTTCAATCATGAGGTTTATCCCAATACAACACAAGGTCAAAAATCCTAAAAGCTTTGACCTTAGCTCTTCTATCAAACCACCTCTTAACTACCCCTTGATGTTTGGAAAAATTCTCAAAGGCATCATCTCGTTTCTCCTCAAGGTGCAGTAGCTCTGTCAACCTGGCCTCCCTTCTATCACCCTCATCATAAAACTCATTAATGAATTGCAAGGTTGGGATCTTAAGTTGAATAGGGAATACCGGTTCCAGACCATATACTAAGTGATAGGAAGATGTTCCGATGGATGACTTAAGCCTTGTACAATCTTCCCAAAGGGCAAACCAAAGCTGGGTGTGCCAGTCTTTTGGGTTCCTCTCCAACAGCTTACAAATAACAGTCAATAAGTTCTTATTGGAGGACTCTGCTAGGCCATTACCCTGGGGGTAATAATTAGATGCAAACTTTATAATAATGCCATGATCAAAAGGCCAATTTGAAAATTTTACAAATGTGAAAGCAAGACCATTATCACAGACAATAGAAATAGGACATCCAAATTGATTAATAATAGCAGATTCTAGAAAATCAATCACTACCTCAGATGTACATTGCCTACAAGCAAAAGCCTCAGTCCATCTTGTGAAATAATTAGTAATGGTTAGAATGTACCTCTGTCCCGCAAAATATGGTGGGTTGATAGGACTTATGAAATCCATGCCCCACTAAGCAAAAGGCCTTACCTCAGTAACCGGTTGAAGTGGGAGTGCTACATACCTTTCCTTCGTTGTTGCAGTCTGGAAAGTGTGACAAGTCCTAACATGATGGTGAACATCCTTGAACAATGTGGGCCAATAATACCCAACCCTTAAGATCTGGTTTGCTGTGGCAATAGCAGAGTCATGGCCAGTGCCATACTTTTCATGAAATTCGTTCATCACCCTTTCAGATTCTTGTTTCCCAAGACACCTCAAATAGATGCCTTCATGATTTCTCTTATACAAAACAACTCCCTTTAGCATAAAACCATCACTCTTTAGTCGCAGAGCTCTCCTCTGAATAGCATTAAGATGGCTTGGAGATCGCTGGTTCAGCAAATAATAAACTATGTCATCATACCAGTCACCTGGGGATACCTCCTCAAGATTATAATTATGAATAGTCAGTTCAGGCCCCATTTCAGTCATAGCCTGAGTAAGTCCTTGCCCTCTTACCAACTTCATGGGTTGGATCTCAATGTCATATTCTTGTAGCATTGTTACCCATTTAGTTCTACGCTCACCCAACTCATTCTGCATCAACAGTAACTTAACTGCAGGATCTGGGACAATTGCATAAACCTTGTTCCTGAAGATATAATATCTGAATTTCTTCACTGCTCTAACCAAGGCATATGCCTACTTTTCTACACTTGGATATTTCAACTCAGCATCCTTTAATGGTGCACTCATAAAAGCAATAGGATGCTCGTTTCCCTCATTAGACTTCTGAGTCAACATTCCCGCATATGAATGATCTGAGGCAAATGAATAGATATAAAAGGGTTTATTGTAATCAGGACTTACCAATACTGGAGCATCAACAATGGCTCTTTTGATTTCTACAAATGCCTTCTTTGCTTCTGTAGTCCATTCAACCTTAGCATCTTGCTTCAACATTGCATTCAACGGTTTAACAATTTCAGCAAATCCAGTAATGAATTTCTTGATGAAATTGATTTTGCCAAAGAAAGACTTCATCTCTTTTTTGCTAGCAGGTGGCTGAATCTTCAGTATGACCTCCACCCTTTCTAGATCAATAGCAATTCAATTTTCAGATATGACATGTCCTAGCAATTTCCCTTCTGTCACTCCAAAAATACACTTTTTAGGGTTCAAGGATATGCCGAATTCCCTGCACCTTTGAAACACTTTGCGCAAATCAGAGATATGGTCCCCTCTATTTTTTGAAAAGATAGTCAGATCATCCATATAAATAATAATGCACTTGCCTATGATATCCTTAAAGGCAATATCTATGGCCCTTTGGAATGTAGCCCCAGCATTAATGAAACCAAAAGGCATACTTCTGTAAGCAAAGGTACCCCATTTAGTTGTGAAAGCAGTCTTGTGCCTATCCTCATATTGAACCATTACTTGGTTGTACCCTGAATAGTCATCCAGAAAGGACATCATCTGAGAACCATTTACTACTTGAAGTACTTCATCCAATGAAGGGAATGGGTAATTGTCTTTTTCTGATGATTTGTTTAGATTTCTGAAATCCACGCAAAGTCTGATTTCCCCATTCTTTTTTCTTACTGGGATTAGATTCGCCACCCATGTTGAATGCCTGATGAGAAATATAATTCTGGTAGACAGTAATTTCTGAACTTCTTTCTGTATAACTGGTTCCAGCAATGCGTTAATTCATCTTTGTCTCTACCTGAAAGGTTTAGCACCTGGCTTCAGAGGTATAGTATGAGTTATGATTGATGTATCGTAAGTTTTCAGGTCTTCATAACTCCAGGCTACTATATCTGGAAAGCTATGCAATGCTTCAATTATTCCTTGTCTTTCCTCTAGAGTGCATACCTGGCCAATAAAAATGTTCTTAGCTTCTTCTTCAGTCCCCATATTGTAAGTATCACACTGTCCACTGATAGATTTATTTTTAGACTCTTGCTCCTGATCTTTGATCTTGTCTAGATCAAAAATCTGCTCCAACTGTACCATTCCCCTTGGAATAGTATTAGACTTCAAATTTATCACTCCCTCCAAATCCAGTTCTGCTTCTTGGGATTATGTTTCATCAATGATTTGGGAAGCAAAAACATCTGTGTTGGTAATAAAGTCCAGGATATGCTTGTCATCCTCAAATACCTGAAAGTTAGTAACATTGTCCAGAAGTAATGGCACAGGAGTCAATTCTATAGTACATTTTTTCAAACCTGACAAAGATAGAGGCTGTAGAGTGCTAGCTGCCTGGGCCAGAGAATCTGCAGTTTGATTCTTCTGTCGTGGTATCAATTGAATATTGAAGGCATCAAATCCCTCAATGAGGTCCCATACTCTATGCCTATAATTAGTCATTCTCCTATCATGGCATGAATATTGTTTCCTTACTTGCTTAATTACCAACTCAGAATCACCGAAAACTTGTAGAACCTTAACCTTTTTCTTGAGTGCCATAAGAAGTCCATGAATCAATGCCTCATATTCTGCTACGTTATTAGTACAGTGAAATTGAAGTCTATGAGCTGCAAAGAAGGTTTTACCTTTTGGGCTAATCAATTTGAATCCTGCTCCAGCTCCATGCTTGGATTTAGATCCATCAAATCTGAGGGTCCAGCATCCAACGGTTACATTTTTCTTCGTCATATCCTTTAAATTAGTACTACTAGAAGATTCCTTTGGTGACATCACTTTCTTCCCTTTACAATCTTTTGGAGGGCTTTGCATGTCAGTCTTGACTGCCAAGGCTGGATTTATGCATTTTTGTACTTGTTTTACTGCTGCTTGGCATAAACAGCATTCTAGCTCTGAATGGGAAGCATTATGAACTCTACACCAGTTAGGTAAGAGAAACTCTTTGAAGTTTGTCCTTCTGCCAAGGTGAACCTGGTTTTCAATACACTACTTAATGAATTCCTGGAAACTATCTAGTAGACTAATCTAATTATCCTCGAATTCATCCTCTTCCTTAGCTAATCCCGTTAGAACAGTAGCATTGCTGGACTCTGTATCAAAAGACACTGAGTGTAGCATCAATACCTGCTCTGAATCTGACTCCTCATAAAGAGTCGATAGCATATTATTTTCCATGCCTACTTCTGATATCAGAACTTCATTTGAAGTATTTTGATACTCCGTAATCATGTACTTCATTCTTGGTTCTCTCTCTATTCTAATTTGATTTGGCACCCCTTTCCAGGGAAGCCACATGTGGGAGTGATCAGTAGATACATATCCATTTAGGGCCTTCGTGAAATCTCTTCCTAGAATTAAGCCATACGCATCAGGGATATCAGCTACTTGAATATTGATAACCTGTTGGATTCTTGGGTTAGAAGCTACTTCAATGTGAATCATGTTTAATTCCCCTACTACATTTACTTCAGTTCTATCCAACTGAGTTACCTTCTTCTAGGAATCAGCAGGTGTAATCCCTAAAGCTCTACATACTCCAAATGACATCACATTAGTAGAAGCACTAGAATCCAACAAACATTTATGTAAATTCTTACCGAATATGCGCACAGAGATCAAGAATGGTGGAGTATCTGTATTCCCTTGAAACAAAGTTGGTTGAGTATCTACCTGGGCCACTTGAGTCTTGTCTTTCTCCTTGCCTTTATCTCCAAGGGGAAAATTAGTCTGATGGGCCTGGTTTTGTGTCTTCACAGCCTGAGAACTAGTAACTTCACCAGAAGATTTATTCAAAGACACTGGATGTGCTTCATAGGCACCTAGAACTACATTCCTAATTGCTGGAGACCTTAATAACTCGAATACTGAAAGGTTTACCTTTAATTTATTGAACTCCTCAGCCACATACAAATCCATTTTCTCCTCACTTAGATTAGTTGGGATGTCCTTGGAAGATTCCTCTATCTTATCTTTACCTGCTTGAA
Organism: Sequoia sempervirens; assembly: GCA_007258455.2. Classification (NCBI taxonomy): domain Eukaryota; kingdom Viridiplantae; phylum Streptophyta; class Pinopsida; order Cupressales; family Cupressaceae; genus Sequoia; species Sequoia sempervirens. The sequence goes on along the minus strand of VDFB02379711.1, from coordinate 148,668,384 downwards.
TAGTTTTTTCCTTCTGCGGGTCGGTTTGAGCTTGCCTTTCCTTTGAAAAGTACTACCTGGAAACATGTGGAAAGGACGGATTATTATTAGCACTTGGGTCCAGAGGGATATTAAAATTATTAGGAGGAATGGAGGTGGTGAAAGGACCTCCAGTCTGCGGGCGTCTATGGGGCATGTCTTTTAAATCATATCCTTTACCCTGCCTCTAGAACATCTGCACTTCTTCAACATAGGCCTCTTCCTGATCTAGGGGGCCATTATCATTCATTACCTCCTCATTGAATAACTGGGCTACCTCATCTCCATTGCAGATTTGGTATGCTTCTTCCTCATGGGAACTCGATTCCTCTTCTGGAACATTCTCTTCACCTGCTAAGAAAGGGGCATGGTTTAACACCAGCATAGGAGAGTCATAGGGGATGGAGGGGACAATCTCCTGACCATTTGCATTGTTCTCCACTTCATACTAAAAAATGGAAGCTGCGGTTTGAAATTCTAGACACTCTAACTCAGAATGTTGGCTTGTCTTATGGAGCCTACACCACCCTGGTAGAGCAGCCTCAGCTAGATATACATCACTGGGAGGCTTATCTTGACTGACTGGCTGATTGGCAGGTTGGTTAACAGGTTGATCCAATGGAGTAGGGACTCCTCCATTGTTAGGTCCTATATTCTAGGTCCTGTTTTGTCCCTGTGGTTGCCTCCTATCAAATCCTGGCCCACTACTTTGACCTTTATCAAAATTTTGTCTTCTATCATTGTTGTACCCTTTGTCATTATTGAATCCCCTCTCATTGTTGTAACCTCTATCCTGATTATACCCTCGGTCATTGTTGAATCCTCTCTCATTACGCTGTCCTCTATCAAAATTTTGCCCCTATGGATGCTCTCTGTTCTGATTGGATTGTATATTTCTCTGAGCGGCTTGTAATTGGCTATTTTGATTCCTTAGGTAAGTCACCTCTAGGTTTAACTTCTTTATCTACTCAACCATTTCATCAATCCTATCCTTATTTGGATCTCCATAAGGGCCCTGGCTCAGATTTTTCTGAGGAGGAACAAACATTGTAGCAGATCCCATAGACTGATGCAACACTTCAGAATTCTACAAGTAGGCAGGGAAACTAGTTGGCTGCTACTGATACAAGGGCTGGTTAACTTGCTGCTGTGGGAAGTTCATTATAGGAGGGACCTGGCTCATGGGGGGACCAGGATGTGGCACCATAGGTAGTTGAGGTATTGGATTCATAATTGGTGTATGATTGATGAGTGCCTGATTCACTGCCTGAACCTGGTTTGGGTGTGCAACTGGTCCTAAAGAAGGCAATGGTCCAGCCAAATGTTGTCTTAAGTCTGTGCTAGGTTTGACTACTTTTGTATAAGCATCAACTAGATGAGCTAGAGGATTAGGTCTCCATTTCAGAAAGGTCACTGTAAGGCTATCCAATGCTTCGTAATAGACTCCTAGGGCCGTAGCATTGTCTAGGACATAAGGGTCTTGAAGTCTGGTATACACACGGTGGAACCTATTATTGAAGCTGGATATGGGTTCATTAACCTCTATCTTGACTCTAGTAAATTGTAGATACAATTCATTGGCACTAATAGGTATTCTGAACTTCTACAAAAAGGCAGTTTCAAGATCACTCCAGTTAAGAATTGAATCTGATGGGAGGTGATTGTACCAGTAAAATGCCTCCTCCCCCAATGAATAAGGAAATAACCTACAGGAAACATCCTCATGGGCAATTCCTCTATCTTTGAGACAGGTTTGGAAGATCCTAATATGTTCCTCTACGGTCCTGTTTGGGTCATTAACATGAAATTTCAAACAGAAATGCTCAGGTTTCTTGGGCATAACATCGTAGGCATTGAAAAACAAGGGAGATGGATTATTAGCAAGGAAAGCCATTGGTAAGAGTGGTGGTGGCTATTGATTAATGATAGGCTAGGGTTGTTGAATGGGAACTACCTTAGGAATGGGTACAACTTCAACTTTTGGAAGTGAAGGTGCAGATGATACTGGTGAAGGGATGGGTGATGACGATTCTCCCCTTTCTCAAGTCCTCCTTGACCTAGTGGGGAACTGTAATTCCTGTAAATCCTCCTCTCCTGGGGTAGATCTGGTATTTCTTCTATATCTCTCCGGAGAGATGGCGTTCAAGAAATGATCCAGTGTGCTCATTCAGGCCCTCCTAGCTCCAATCTGTTGATGGTGTTTTCTACACAGAAAAAACTTAGATAGAAAATGATATTCTATCTCTCTTGAAAGATAATTTTTAACAATAAATTGTTGAAAATCATCCCAAGGTCTCTCGGGTGTTAGGTCATGCCAATGCATAAACAACTCAGATAATATGTGAAAATGCTGGTAATCACAATCAGACCTTACTACAAGCAAACTGTATCTTTTCAATTTACCAAATTTTGCAATATTGTGATCTTAAATCTTAAATCTAATTGAATAATAAAGAAACAACAAAAGATGAGGGTGCAAGAGATATAACAAAACTTAAACTATTTCTAAGATAAACAATGCAAATGATAAATATCTGAAAAAAACCAATCTCAAATAACCAATTCCTGCTTAACCCACAATGCAATATCACAAGAAAGGTGAAATCTTCTAAGGCATACAGATTTTCAAATCATAGACATTCATCCACAATCGAACTAAGCACAAATAGATGTATGGTCCAGGTTGACTTCACCAACCTACTACAATCAGATAGTTACTGGGAGTATAGACCAAAGATTGCTACAAACATTCCAAGCATGAAACCATGAACATTATTCACCAAACTAATCTAGTCCTAATTTTAACATCAAATCTTATATCTTCAAGCAATTTTGAAAGATGGAACAATAGGAACCATGCAAGATAAACTAACACAAAGAATTCACCAGAAACCACAATGCCTTCAATTGTATTAGATCACCAAAATGTAGCAACAATTCCACTGTTCTGTGTTATAGCATTTGCTTCAAAGAACTAACTACTCTCTCTACCACAGAATGCCCTAGCTCTTTCTTAGTCTCGCTTATCTCTATTATCTATCTAACTAACCCCTTACAAATGAGGCACAAATGCCATTTTAAAGAGAACCCTTAAAACATGTCGGCCCAACCAGACATTTACAAAATAAATAGCCAAAACAAGTTGGCCTCAAGAATTTCAAAATAAGGCACACATTAAATGCCGATACATCATCAAGGTCGGCCAAAACACGTTCCTCAATGCAGCCCGGATCAACACATGCCCTATAATAATAGGGAAGCACAAATCTTGAAGGTGTCATTAACTACCGCCTCCCTTATCCTTGTTCTGATCCAATGATTCATGAACCTTCAAAAACACCCTATCCAACTCAGCAACAGGTGGCAAGGGTAGTATTTTGAGCCGACATTCAATTGATCCAATTTCTTCCCTTGACTGCTTAACTATTGTATCCCAATCACCCTTATATGCTAGGTACTTATCCACCACAACCAAATAAGTAGCCGCATCATCCAATCGGTGCCCTGTCATAGAGTTTTCAACATCAGGGGCATAGACATCATGCCACCATTCCCTCAATTGTTCCAAACTCAGGTATTTAGGGGTGATCTTCCTTCTGCCAGTCATTATTTCAAAAAAGGCGATGCATCCATCATAAACACTAGTTAGATTCCCATCCATCTGCTTCTTTTGCTTGTAAATTTTCTTGATGGTTTTCTGTCGGATATGCAAAGCTTCAAAGCACTCCCAAGGCTCATTAACCCTAGATGAAGGAAGGATTCCATCAACAACTAGCTGATCCTTACCATATTCCATAATTGCTTTAGTTTTCTATAATAAAAGATCAATATCCTCCTTATCCTGAGATAAAACATAATCTAATAAATCCTTAGCCCTTATCGCATCATTTCCAGTTGAAAGGATTTCCTTTATTGCATCATCTCCCTTGGTCTGTACCTCCTTCAACCAATCTATAGTAGCCATGGTAGAAGCCTTCATCTTTTCTATTTTAGAGATGGTCTCCTTTGACAAGAAACCAGTAGTAGCAGAAGAGGATGGGTGAAAAGATTGAAAAGGCTTCATTAAATCTTCTAAACATTTCCTAAGCCTTTCATTTTCCTTCTTTAGCTCATGCTTAGACTGTGTTTCCTTCCTTAACCTTCCAATTATCACCACACTGGACCCCTCATATTCTTCAATATCTTGCTCCATAGAAGCGGGCCCAAGATTGGTAGTCTGTACATCATAGTCCTTCCCCGTGACCTCATCTCTACTTTTATCAGCAGCAGGGGTAGCAATATGAATAACCCTGTTACTATCCTCATCCCTTTCAATCTTTGAAACCACCTTGGCTGCCTTCTTCTTCCTTCCCTTTCCAATCTTGGCCAACATTTCATCCCAGTTGAGAGGAGTGTCCTCAACAATGACCTGTTTCCTTCTGATCTCTTTATCTAGCCAATCCGGAACAGCAGGATCCACCCAGATTTCATCCTTCCTAAGCTCCTCATGCTGCTTTACCGTCTCATCCGTTTCCTTTTCAGGAGATTGATCACCTTTGTTTTCCAACTCTGTCTCTTCTTCCTGCGGGGGTGATGGAGTCTTAACAAGGACATCTTCCTTCTCAGGGGATCTATTACCTTTGCTATTTGTAGGAGAATCCTCATATTGCACCAATAGAGAAGAATGCACTTCCATATGTCCTTCCTCAAACTCAGCAGCTGCACCATAAAGTTCTCCATCCTTAAACGGTTCTGCCTCCTCACTGGTTTGATGCTCCTCATGGGTCATATGTTCAGGTATACTCAATGAAGGAGGAGTATCTTTCTGCTGCTCTACAGTGGATGCCATTGGAAGAGGGTTTTCCTTTTGCATAGTCTCCTTGGGAGATGGAGTTCTTGACCTTCTTGAATAAACCCAAGTTTTCTCCCCTGAACTCTCCACATCAATCACATGAGAGTCTGTCTTATCTGCAGAAGTTTCTTAATCTTTCTTCTTTGAAGCTCTGGTTATCCTTGTTCTTTTTGGCTCTGGAGGAATGTCCTCTTTTTCTATTTTCTCAAGTTCTTCCTCTTCGGCAGACTTACCTATTTTCACAGTACGACTCCTCTTTTTTCCCCTAGGTTTTCTTTTCTTTTCAGGCTCACCCCCCTTAGAGCCTCTGATTTTAATCTTGAAAGGTGAGCTCACCTTAGTTTTTCCTATAGAATCATCCTCATCGGACTCCTCTGAAGTGGAATGAGCATTCAAATTTCCCATCAGATTGAAAGTACAAGGTACCTTCTCGCTCTCCAATTCCCACACTTTATGCTCAACCATGACTTGGTAGATTTTAGAATGGGAGCCATCAATTCCTCCAGCTCAGTTATTTCCTTTTCTGGCCAGTTTATCTCTCTAATGGGCCTGTCTTTGACTGATTCATATGCATGATACTGGACTAAATTCCCGTCATCCTCCAACTGATCAGGAATCAACTTGACATTGTACATTCTGATTACATCAATACCTTTTCTTTCTCACCTCAAAGTCATCCTTGGTATTCGCCCAGTAGTCCTCTAGATCATCCTTGTGGTGACACTCTTTGGTAGCTTTCTTCTGTGCTTCACCAGTAATTCAAAGCTTGCCCTCTTAGAATGGAAAGAGAAACCATAAGTACTCAATTCCTCCCCCGATGCATGAGTCTATTGAATTGAAGGGAAAACCTTAGCTATACCAATTTTCAATGGAAAGTCCCCACCAAACCCTATCTTGTGCTTCTCTCTTTTAACAATGGCATCAAAATCACATACCTGTCGGGTAACCTCCAAAAGTATGACATGGTCAGTAGGATATCTTGGCAGTCTGTATGGAGCGATGGGACATCCATCAATTCTGATATAGGAGAAGGTGGGGAATTGTATAAACCAAGCTCTGTATTTTTTGATCAGCTCCTTGGCCCCATCAGAAATTCTCACATGTTCTACGTTCTGAAGCAACCTAGTGATACGCATAGTAAATACATCATTTTTTCTTCTATAATTCTGACTCCCTACGTGCAACTCAGGGTACACCTCATAGATGGCATCCTGTCTGAATGTTCCTTTTGGATTCAATCCCCTGTATGGATAAAATCTGGGAAGCACATATATCACATAAGATGACATGGTGAATTTCTTTGTCTCCAACACATATCTCAACTGCCTGTCAATCATTACACTGATAATTCTTTCCCAATGGTAATTAATGCCTTGCTCAATCTTGTTAATGACGCGCACCATCCAATTCTCCAGTACCCCAGCACTCTTCAAGCCGGCCACCCTGCTCAATAGTGTGATTACATCATATATATCCTATCGGAACTTGACCTTGTGTAGTTGCTTAGGCAGCTTGGAGAAATGAGATTTTGGCTTTTCCATCCAGGAATTGATCATCTGCTGTGCTTTAGTAGGTTCATCCTCATAGTAGGTTCTAGCCAAGTCCATGTCTAAAGCACACACACATGGTAAGTCTGGCTTATCAAATGCTTGGGCAATGGAAATTGGATTAAAGTTTGCCAACACTCTCCCATCAGTGCCAACAACCCTCTGAGTATCAAAGTCATAGTGTCAGACACATTCCACTATCAACTCATAGCATTGAACTGCAGGAGGAAATCCTGCCACATGAGCCAGTCCGGACTTCACCACCCCCTTGGTCAGGACTGATAAATCTTTCTGAGCTAACCTTTCCTTGAACTCTTCATATCTCCATGCTCCTACATTGGTATTCAAGACCTCTGACCAAACTGAAGCTATCTTACTATTAGGAAACTGACTTTTCACATCTAGCCTTAACCTTTTCGCGTCGATAACCGAAGATCCCTCTAGATTTCCCTTGGCCTTTCCTGCTGCCGCTTTGCTTGATTCAGCCTACATTCAAAAAAGAGCCTCATGAGAATCCAATTATCATCCATATCTCAATCAAAGGTTAGCCTTGAAACTACATGAAATAATTAAGATCCATCATTAATCATCAATCTTGAAAAACTGGGAAAACGAAGTAATCCGGGAAAATCCAGTAATCCAGGAAAATCCAGTCGGGGCAGAATTTGTAGAAATCCGACCCAGATGGAATCTCGCTGCCAAGACATCATTCATCAAATAAATTGCTAATATAGGCAAAGAGTTGTGTGATTATCATGAAATTCATCTATTTAGCAGCAAGGAATCATCATCCAACATTTAATTCATTACTTCAATTTCAAAAATCAAAATGAAATGAAACCAAGCAGAAAACCAGAAAAATCCGGATGGCTCAGATTTCCGCAGACAGCTTGAAATTTTGAGAACTCATCATACTTCGGGGAAATGGAAAAATTTGGGAAAATCCGGGTGCGCAGAAATTCTGCGGACACCTCAAAAATCCGATGACTGTTCGATGTGCAGACCATTAACCGAGTAATCATACAAACCTCCCTATTCATATTCCATGAAGATAAACTCAACCCTAATGAGGAAAATTTCGATTGCACCTAGATTTAAACTTCCCAAAACTCTCAAGTGATTGATCCTTACAACGAAATAATGATGCCCTAAGTTTGACAGCTAAACTTCCGCCATGAGAGCTAAAGTGAGCTCAAAATCCAGACGCAATCCCTCAAAATGATGAAGCTAGGGCGCATCAGAGTTTCAAGTGCTGCGAACAAGGTCGAACAAAATGCAAGGCAAGAGGATCATGACAACTCCACCGAATTTAACAACCTTGGGTAGACATACCAAAACCCTAATGCTCACAAAATATAGCAGATTACGCGCCAGCAATGCAAAGCCCTAACAAAAACACTTAGTCACAGGGGAGTACCTGACGTTCAATTGATAAACAAAGGGATGCATAACGCAGGCACTAAAACTTGTGGAAGGGTGAGTTCAAACCCTAATTTGATAAATATAAAACCATGAAAAAAAAGCAAAGGTTGACCCAAATAATCATCACCAACAACTCGAAAGATTTAATCACAGCGCAAAACAAAGGGAGAAGTCAACGAAGACTTACCATGAGTTAAATCCGAATGAAGATCGAACCCAAGGAAGTCATAGCGAATCAGGGTGCCCTAGCGACGAAAAATATCAACAGAAAGGCCAAAGAAATCCATGCGCAAGCAAACCAAATCGAACGACCAAGGCTCAAAATGAACAATCCTAAGCGCTAGAGCAGATGAAAAATGAATAATGAAATCATGAAGAGCACTAAAAGCCTTTAAATCCACTCACAACCACACCAGAGAAGACATACCTCAAGCATTAATGGCCGATAAGACATATCGAGGAAATTCAGAAACCCGAGCTCAAAACAAAACTTCAAAAAAAACTGAGCCAGACGGACAATTCGAGCGAGCATAAATTTCGCGGACGACGCACCCCTTCGGGACTCCGACGAAGTCCGGGAAAATTTGGGTGACCCAAAAAATCCCGGATTTAACCAAAAACCCAGATTTGGGAAAATCCGACAGTGACTAGACGATGGACTAGGACCTAGGAAAATCCGGGTGAACCAGAAAATCCCGGACTTCCATTAAAAACCAAGTTTGATCAATTCAACCTTTAGGGTAAGACCAAGGTGAGCAAGACCAACATCCCAAGACCTTGAAAGGACAAATCCAATAAAACCAAAGGTCTAAGAGACATCCAAAATCAGAAAAGAGGGTCCCCACTCCAAGTGGGGCGTGTGTTCAAAATTGCACAAGAAGGGAGACTTGTGATTATCATTATGGTATAGCAGTGTTTTTCCCTTCCCTTCTTCTATGTACTGCACTATTGCCTTGCTCAAGGCTTCTTGTTGCAAAGTTGTGGTGTATACCACTCTACAACATATGTTGCTCACCTTCCTAGTGGTATAGCGATGTATGCTTTTTCTCATTACTTGAAGAGTGTCGATGAAACAATCTTATTTGTCTTACCAATATCTCAATGTCTCATCAACATTACTTCATTATAACCAAGAGTTGTGTTTCATTGAGCACTTGTTGACGTGACATAAGTGATTCTCTCCTTGATATGCTTGTATCTTGTTGACATTTCACTGTTTTACATTGTCAATGAGACATATAAATAAGTCTCTTCGACATAGGGGTGTCTAAACCAGCGCTAAACCGAGAGCTAAACTCAAAGCTAAAGTCGAAGCTAAAAGCAGTGCTAAAATTGAAGCTATACTTAGAGCAAAAGGAAATGCTCAAGGCGTTGCTACACTCAAAGATAATATCGGTGTTAAAGGCGGCATTACTTTAGGCATTGATTAGCGCCTAAATTAGTGTTGACTTGTATTGATCAACACAATAAACGCCAAAAATTGTGCCATCCCAATAAATAGCACCAATGTTTTCAAAAAATTGTCAAAAAATACATTAAAACAGTGGGTGGAAGCAAAAAATGGAGCAAATAATAGGGATTTTTTGTAGTGCTATTAATATAATTATTAGATATATTATATATCTTAAAATATATACTAGCTTATCTATATTAATTAATCTATATAAATAACAGAGAGAGATATGTGTTTATTTAAGTGAAATAATCTATATAAATTAGGTTGAGAAATATCATTATTGAGGCATCTATTATTTTTTCCATTAAGAAACTTTAAATAAAAAAATAACTCTTAAATTAAAATTAAGTTGAATAATTAAGTATTAATATAAACAAAATTTGATTGAAAAAATCAATAGTTAAATGTAATATTAATTGAATTATTTTTGTTAACATAAATTTAAAATAAAATGCATGGCTCATTTTATTTTATTTACTTTGTACTTTCAATTTTTAACTTATTATTTTATATAATAATAAATATTTATGAAGTATAATTATATTAATATAATATAACAATATATTAAAATATTGGTGCAGTCACGTTAGGAGGGTCCTCAAAGAGAACATTATGGACTATGCAACAAGAGTTACACAATAGAAGCCACATGAAATATGGGGGAAAATGCAGATTCACACATTCCTATTACCAAAAATTTTAGTTACAATTAGCCGGCAACATCCGAGTTCACAGATTGGGCTCACAAGCTTGATACAACATGCTCGAAATACAATATTCCTATATTCTCCTTAATACGAGCATACATAGTACATATAAAATCCCATATTCATCTACTTTCCATCCTAATGATCGATTACAATGATTCATATCACATCTTGAGATCTAGAATCTTCCGCATCGGCCAAAGATCATTACCATCTCCAATGAAGGAAATGTAATGTGTGCATGAAATAGGACGGCCTTAAATTTGAATTTCTCCTCAACAAGTACATAGGATGAAGTGTGGACTTAAATTAAGGTCGGGGACACTCCATAGAACAATTCAAACACATTGTGAGGATCCACAAGTTACAGGAAGGATCCACAAGAGACAAAACTAGTTGTTAGGCTTGAAACTGCTTAGGTGCTTTGTTCTAGAAACTGTCACTTAATCTGGAAGCAATAACTTTCCAAAAAAATATTCAATCATTATGAAATATTGGAATAAGGAAAATGAGCATGTCTACAATGAAAACATAGATCTGTAGGGTCTAGTGAACAAAAAAATGATGAAATGTTGAATCTGCCAACTTGAACTAAACAAGAACAAAACTGAAATGAAAATATTTTTGGTTGATACAGGATTACGAAGAACTAAGGATGCTCCTGCATCAGACATCCAAGGTTATTTGAAAAGTGTGTCCCTCACTTTGTTGGGGCTAAAGGAAAACCAATACTGTCTATCTCAACCTGAGAAATCTAAGAAGAATCCTCCACTGGTCTTCATTTCCACTTCACAAGATATTCTTTGTACTGTCTTCCATGTGTTTTCCTCCCATCTCTAATATCCAAAATCCTTTCTATTTCATGTGTTTGTTATTTAATAAACTATTTCTCCAATTTTACTTTACTATCTTCATTGAATTCTGCTTCATGGTACTGATGTAGATCTGCAATGTTGAATATAGGTGATATACCCATGCCATCCGGTAACTCTACTTCATAGGCATTTCCTAAATCAAATTTCTTCAAAATATTACAAGGTCCAAACTTCCTCATCTTGAGCTTATTGTATGTGCCAACTAGAAATATTTCCTTCCTCAAATACACCATCACTTCATCTCCAACTTTGAACTCCTTATGTCTCCTCTTTTCATCTGCTTGCTCCTTATACTTCTGGTTCATATCTTCCAATTGTTGCTTTACCTGAGTATGAAATTTCTTCATATGTTCTACAAATTCCTATGTGTCTACACTCCTTTTATCTTCCTTATTGATGTCTTGCAACTTTGATATATACCTCTAGGATGAACTCTAGTAACAATCTCAAAAGGTGTCTTTCCTGTACTCTTGTTCATTGAATTATTGTACAAATTTTTTTCTTGTACAAGGACTAAATCCCAACTTTTGGTCTTCTCCCAAACTAAACATCTCAACAAATTCCCCAAATTCCTTTTTACTACCTTTTTTTGTCCATCAGTCTATGGGTGAAAAGTAGAACCGAACTTTAAATCTGTCTTTAACTTCTTCCAAAGCGTCCTCAAAAAGTATCCAAAAAACTTTATATCTCTATCTGAAACAATACTCCTAGGTAATCCATGCAATCTGACCGCTTCCTTGAAAAACAAGTCTACTACATGTACTGCATCGGTTGTCCTCTTACAAGGTTTGAAATGTGACATTTTAGAAAATCTATCCACCACCACAAATATAGAATCATTACCTCTTTGTTTCTTTGGCAAGCCAAGTATGAAATCCATGTTGATATCCTACCAAGGTCTCTCCGGAACTGTTAAAGGCTGATACAATCCAACATTCTAACTACTCCCTTTTGCAGCTTGAAAAACTCTACAACTTTGCATAAATTTCCTAACATCCTTATGAATCTTTGGCCAAAAGTAATTCTCACTTACCAATGCTACTGTCTTATCAATTCCAAAGTGTCCTACCAATCCTCCACTATGTTTTTATTTCACCAAGCTATCCCTCATTAAACTTTGGGGTATACACAACTAATTCCCTCTTAACAACATATCCTCCTAAATGTAATAATCTAACCACTGACCCCTATCCTTCAATAATGGTTCTTTACAAGCTCTCCAAGGTTCTGCAAAATACAAGTCTTCCTCATACAAGTTCTTCAATTCATCAAAGCCTCATACCTCCACTCTCATATTTGCTAGTAAATTCCTTCTCCTACTCAAAGCATCAACAACTCTATTTTATTTTCCACTCCTATGTTTCAAGACAAAAGTATAACTTTGCAAGAATTCCACCCATCTCATGTGTCTCTAATTCAACTTACCTTAATTGTTCAAATATTGCAATTCCTGATGATCTATATACAATAAAAATTACTTAGGTAACAAGTAATGTCTCCACTTCTTCAAGGCTTGAACTATGGCATAAAACTCTTGATCATACACTGAATACCTTCTCCTAGCATCATTCAATTTCTCACTGAAATAAGCTACTGGTCTTCCTTCTTTACTTAATACTGCTCTAATTGCATTTCCACTTGCATCATAGTCTACCTGAAATACCTTATTAAAGTCTGGTAAATCCAACACAAGTTTCTCAGTCACCTTTTGTTTCAACAACTCAAAACTTCGGTTTGCTCCAGATGTCCACCTAAAACCTTTCTTATCCCCTCTCATTGTTTCTATCATAGGACTACAAATAGAATTGAAATTCCTAATGAATTTCCCATTGAAACTAGCCAATCCATGAAATGATCTTACCTCTCCAATACTTTCTGGTGTAGGCCATTCAACAATTGCTCTTACCTTCTCATGATCCATCTTCAATCCATCCGTAGATATCACAAATCCTAGATATAGCAATTCTTCCTTCATGAAACTACACTTCTTAATGTTTATCAACAACTTCTCTTCTCTCAGCCTCTGCAAAACGTATCTTATATGCAACAAATGTTCTTCTCTAGTCTTACTAAAAATCAAGATGTCATCCAAATATACGATCAAAAAATTACTCAATAATTTCTTCAATACCTCATTCATCAGCCTCATGAAAGTACTTGGTGTATTTTTTAGTCCAAAAGGCATTAGCAACCACTTATACAATCCTTCATTTATCTTGAATGTTGTCTTCCACTCATCCCCTTCTCTAATTCTGATATGATGATATCCACTCTTCAAATCTATCTTTGTACAGTATTTAGTTCCACTCAAACAATCCATAATGTCATCCATTCAGGGCAAAGGAAAACTATACTTCACTGTGATTTTGTTTATGGCTCTAGAGTTTGTACACATCCTCCACTCTCCATCCTTCTTAGGTGCTAGCACAATAGGTACTGCATAAGGAATTAAGCTTTGTTTGATCAAACCCTTCTTCAAAAACTCTTCTACTTTTCTATTCAACTCTTCATTCTCTATTGGTGTCATCCAGTGTACTGCTTTATTAGGAAAAATAGCTCCAAGAATCAAATCCATGCAATGACTAATACTCCTCATAGGTGGCAATCCATCAAGTACATTATTTGAAATGATATCTTCATATCCTGCTAGCATCTTCTTTATCTCCTCCAGTTGTTCTTCTACATGCTTCAAGTCTTCATTCTTCTTAGGAACCAAGGCATAGCACATGTTCTCATGTCTCAGTCCATCTAGAAATCTCCTTCCATCAACCAAACAATTTATAGCATTCGTACAAACCTCAATTTTAGGAACATCCTCTAATGGAAACAAAGTTTGTTTCATCCCATTAGAAATAATGGTATATGTGTTCTCATCATGAATAGATTTTACATCATACTACCAAGGCCTTCCCAACAAAAACATGGCATACATCCATAGACATGATATCACACAAAACTTCATCATGATAATTTCCTATCTTCAATTTCACCAAACATTGTTCACTTACCAGTATCTTATGCTCATCTTGAATCCATACTATCTGATAGGGCTTCGAGTGTTTCAATCTTTCCAACTTCAATTTGTTCACCATTTTTTCAGAAACTAGGTTCTCAAAGCTCCACTATCCACAATCACTCTGCAACATTTACCAACTACCTTACATCTAGTCCTGAACAAATTATTTCTTTGCAATGGTTCCTACTCCATCTCACTTTGACACAATACTCTTTTGTTCACCAACACTTCTCCCTCTTTCAGTTTATTATATGATCTGGCATGATCCTCCTCAACAAAGGTTGTTCTTCTAATATTCTCTATCTTTCTACTTGTCTCTCCCTAATTACATTCAAATGCTCTATGTCCTCCACCACACTTAAAACAAGTTCCCCTCAATATTCTTTTCTCTTGTCCTCTATCATCTTTTCTATAACCCTCATTTCGGTAACCACCATATCCTCCTCTCTAGTAAGAGTTTTCATTATTTCTACAGTATGAATTATCACTCTTATTGACTTCCTTATCTTTATTTTGATTTACAAAAAGATCCTCTTCCTCCTCCGCTAAAATTTCTTCCTCTCTGAAATCTTCTACCTCTTCCTCTCTGTCTTTGCTCATGTCTTGTATTCAACTTCTCTTTTGCTTTTAGGGCACATTGATATGCCTCCTCCACACTCAAAAACTTGATCAAACTAATCTCATCCTGTATGGATGGCTTCAAGCCATTCACATATCTGGCTACTTCCTCGATCTCATCCTCTGAATGTTTGGATCTGATATTCAACTTGTAGAACTCCTCAGTATATTTTATCACACTTGACTCCCTCTACTTCAAATTCTACAATTTCTAGAATAAAATGATTTGATATTCCATGGGTATAAACTTCATATTTAACTTATTCACCATCTGATCCCATGATTTTACTTTCTCCTTTCCTATCTGTCTGTAAATTTTCCCACCAAAGGGATGCATGTCCTTTCAAATTTTTACAAGAAAATTTCACCTTCTTGTCTTCGACAGTACCTTCAAAATCAAAATACTTCTCCATCTCCATTATCCAATCAAGCAATTCATCTAAATCCAACTTACTACTATAATCCAATGGATTGAAATGTGGTTTAGTATTTACTCTAGTTAGGGCTCTTATGAACCTCTCTTCTCCCTATTCTAGGCTAGGTTGATTTTCTCTTTCCCCTTCTCTTATTCTTCTACCTCTTCATCACTCACATCATCAACTGGTCAACCTCTCCTCTAGGTCATTTTGACTACTTCTAATCTAGCAAAAATTCCTCCCAACATCTCCATCATAGTTGGGTCTACATTTCCGTGCACTCCATTTCCTCTACCATTTCTTATTCCTGCCATCTTTACACAAGTCCTTTGTAGCTGTAGGTTGGATCCTCAGTTTGGCACCCCACAAAAAATCTTCGACAAGACTTCACAAACTCTGATGATCTCTCATGGAACGAATCTCACTCTGATACACAACAGAAGCCACATGGAAGATGGAGGAAAATGCAGATTCAAACATTCCTATTACCAAAAATTTCAGTTACAATTAGCCATCAACATCCAAGTTCATAGATTGGGCTCATAGGCCTGATACAACATGCTCAAAATATAATATTCCTATATGCTCCTTAATACAAGCAGAAATCTTACATATCAAATCCCATATTCATCTACTTTCCATCCTAATGATCAGTTACAATGATTTATCACATCCTAAGATCTAGAATCTTCCACATCAGCCAAAGATCATTACCATCTCCGATGAAAGAAACATAACATGTGCATGAAATAGGTTGGCCTTAAATTTGAATTTCTCCTCGACAAGTGCATGGGATGAAGTGTGGACCTAAATTAAGGTCAGGGACACTCCACAAAACAATTTAGACACATCAAAAGGATCTACAAGTTACAAGAAGGATCCACAAGAGACAAAACTAGTTGTTAGGCTCAAAATTGCTTAGGTGCTCTATTCTAGAAAATGTCACTTAATCCAAAAGTGATAACTTATTGAAAAAAGATCCAACCATTATGAAATCTTGGAATAAGGAAAATGAACATTTCCACGATGAAACCATAGATCTGTAGGGTCCGGTGAGCAAAAAAATGATGAAATGTTAAATCTGCCAACTTGAACTAAACAAGAACAAAACTAAAATGAAAATATTTTTGGTTGATACAGGATTGCAAAGAACCAAGGATGCTCCTGTATCAAATACTAACAATATTTATAATTATATATTTAGTAATACTATTTAATAATAATACACTAATTATAATTAATATTATACTAAATTCAATAACAATATACAATTTAATGTTTAGTAATAAATTAATTAGTTTGTTATTATAATATTATTATTATGTTATATTCTTATTATTATATAATTGAATCCTAACCTTCATTTAACCCAATTCATAATCCTAATGGAACACCTTAATTGAAGTCTAACTCTAAGAGTTAGGGTTATAATTAGGGTTAGAAATAGGATTACAATTGCAATTAATATTAGTTTTAAAGATAAAATTAGGCTTAGGGTTTAAGTTACATGTAATGTTAGAGTTACATTTAGGTTAATTTAGCGGTTATTTTATTATTGTTATAATATTATTATATTCTTGTTTGTAATCTTAATTGGAAACTAACTCTCAAAGTTAGGATTAGGGTTAAAGTTACATGTCATGATAGAGTTACTTTTAGGATTGATTTAAAGATTAATTAGTTTATTATTATAATAAATATAATAATATTATTATAGTGTAGAAAAATGTATCCCTTTTATATTTTCACACTTATTTAGGCCCTCCTAATTAAAATGGACTTAATTATGCCTTAATTTAGTGTTGTAATATGTATTTTGCATATTTGCATTAAGTTTAGGGCCCTATTAATTAAATTGGACTTAATTGTGCTTTAATTTAGTGTTGTAAAGTGTACTTGTTTACGCATTCACACTTATTTAGGGCTCCTTTAATTAATTGAGCTTAATTTGGCCTTAATAGGCCCTATAATTCATTTACAAGCCCATTAAATTACATTTTTTGTAGAGGAAACCCAACATCAATTAATGCCAATACACTATACTTCACCTTGAGCAATGTGTGTCCTAGGTTTAGGGACTTAGGACCCATTCACCCATGGACGAATGGGTCCTCCCTAAGAACTTGAACCCATTTTTAAAGTATGTTTTAGTGGTATTTTTATCATCCCAAATTCAAATTTCAAATGTTGACTTTTAATGTTTTAATTTCGATAAATTAAGGATAAATGTCTATAAATATAAGGTTATTTTATCAAATTAACATTAGATTTTCAAGAGCGCAATTTAGAGAACTTTCACAAGAGAAAATTTTGTTGTCAAGAGCATTCAAGGGTAGATTTCTTCATCATTTTTTGCAACATTCAAGATCCATTCATCATGTCAAAGTCATTTTCAATCATGCATGTTTTTGGAGTTGGCATTGTGATGTAGGTTTCAAAAATTCAAGTCAAGGATTCAAAGCAAGATTCAAGTGTCAAGATCCACATCCATTGAAGTCATTTCATGCAAGATCCACATCAATATTTCAATCCTTCAAAGGTTTATCTAAGGGTTTGGTGAGTTTAAAAATTGAATGGTTCATTCATCATTCCATTCATGCTCTTTTATTTCATTTCAAGGTTTAATTACCCAAATGAGATTTGAAAAAGGAAAACCCCCATTCACCAAAAAATAAACATTTTTCCCTCTCTTTGTGTGTTGCATATTTTCAAGTTGAAGACAAATTGAAGATCTTAAAGTTGTAATTTTTCAAAGTTTCATTTTTTGTCATCTCACAGAAACTCAAATCTCGAATTTATTTATGATTGTCCGACTATGAAAATTGAGAATCTAGAAGTGTAGAAATAGCAGCAGAGGACCCAAAAACCAATTTTGAAAATCCCTATACAGGACCCATTCACCATAGAGAAAATGAGTCCTCAGACAACTTTTGAAAACACCATTTTGTGAGAGGTACACAACATTTATCCCTTCCATATCTGCCAGAAACTTTGTAGGATCCTTCAATTTTATATTTAATCTACTAAATCCAATTAATAGATTGTATTTTGGAGTCAATTTTCTATTCTTAATCTTTCTCTCCAAAGTGTTGTTTGACCTAGACCCCTATCCTAACACAAAAAGGGAAATTGCAAGATTCCTCAAAAAACTCACTCACCTAAGGGTTGAAAGAGGATTTTGAAATGAGGGATATCATTTCTTGAATGAAATAGAAGAATAGGTGGCTTCATTACACTCATTTTCCCTTTCCATTTATAGCAAATTTGGTGAAATATTCCACATTTATTATAAAACCCTATGTGTTTGAACCCAACCTCATTTTTTTATGTTTCATTTTGGTGAACCCAAGTTTTAAACATTCTAATTTCTTATTTGGAGTGCATTCAAACCTTAGATCTAGGATTTACAGTAGTTCATTACATTTAGGGTTTCATTTTGTCATAAAGTTGCATTGCATTTTAGGTGTAAAATTGCATTTTGTATTCATTTTAAATTTGAAAATTCAAAAAAAATTGCACAATGTTAGACTAATTTTGCATAGTACTTGCATATTAGTGTATGTTCAATCATTCACATATAGAATCAAGTATAAATTGCATTCTTCATTTTTCAAAACCCTGTACTGGGACCCATTTTCCCATGGGTGAATGAGTCCTTCAAGGCATCTTAAAACCATATTTTCTAAGTTGTTTTGTGGTTTTTTGTACTTCCTAGGTTTGTTGGTAACCTATTGTATTGTATCAATATGGAAACTTTCAAGGATTTTTTATTTATACATTAAGGTCTAATCATCCATTTAATTTAGGCATTTAAATTTGGAAAAAATGTTGCATTTCAGATTTGTAGAGCAATTATTACATCATGTTTTCATTACAAAAGTCTCTTGTTATCATACATCACGTTCTATTTTCAAATTTTGTTGAAAACTCTAAGAAATTGTTCTTACAATCTTATGAATGTGAAGTCATTTCTCCTCTTTTCTTGTTCTTCATTGATCCATCTCCTATGTGTGAAACTAAATTAGTGAAAGAGAATACAATCTTGGACAATCACAACAATCAAGTTTGTTCTTCTCCCAATATCTCTAATATTTGTGAAGAATATATTTTGGTGTTAGAAGAACCGATCAATGAAAGTCATGAGAATCCTATTTGTTTCTAATATCCTACCCCCCCTACTTGGGAAAATATTGTTAAACAAGAGGATGCCATCATTGATAAGCAAGAAAATCGTACCATTGATAACTCCCCTACTTGTGATGAAGTCAATTTAGAAGAACCAAGCCTTGAATGACATGAACATCTAATTTTTTGCTCTCCTAAACACTCTCCTACTAGAGAAGATATCATGGTGCAATAAAATGATAGAATAGACACGTCTTTCAAACAATAGTAATATGGCTTCCTTAGATGAAGATTATAAAGTGACATTAGACTCCCCTTCACTAAGAGATCATGAAAATAAGGATAAGTTTGTTGAGGTTATGAATATTAGAATTCCATCAAGTCCTTTAATTCTTAGACCTCCTACAATTCCTTTAATTATTGTACCTCCTAATTCATCTCCTAAGCCACTTCTTTCCATCTACCCACCCTCACATCAAAACCAAGTTCAAAACAAACTTGTGCTTATACTAAGACCACCTCAACACAATGTTTCGCAACAACTGGGTTATAATATTATTTCTCATACATATAATACTAGAAAAATTCAACAACCAAAAACAACTCCAACATCCCTTCCACTACCTCAACCATATCTTTGACCTGCACCTAATATCTTGCAGCGTAGTGGTAAAGATTATGATCTTGTTGAACAACTTAAAAACACTCTTGCTAAGATATCCTTATGGGACCTTACTCAAGCCTCCCCTAATTACCTTAACATGCTTCAAAGTGCTTTACAACAAGTTACTATCCCTCCTAATGTACAACCAAAGGATATAGTAGCCCTAATTCAAGGAATGGATACAAACATTATTTTCCACCAAAGTGAGCTCCCTCCTTTGGAAGTGAAAAAATAAAATGAAGCTTTCATGATAATAGCTATTATTAATAGGAAGGGGATAAAGAGAACCCTTGTTAACAATGGATCCACCCTTAATGTGTGTAGTGTAAACCTTTGGATAAGATTGGAGTAGAAAAAATCCAAATACAAACAAACTCTTTATCTATCTGTGGATTTGATAATGTAGGAAAATAACTGCTTAGCATGATCACATTACCTATTATAGTTGGAAATGCCACATTGTAAACTACTATCCATGTCATGCCTCAAGATCTTTCATATAATATTTGTTTGGGAAGACCATGGATTCATGAGATGCATGTAGTTACTTCTACTCTTCATTGTATAATAAAGTATGTTTATAAGGACAAGGTTTATACGATGAAGGTCGATCTTGTGCCTTACAATTGTTTACAAACTGAAAAGGGAATGAAAAATCCTCTTGCAACATTGACACCAAGTACACAAGTAGAACCCATGCAAGAGAAAGAAAAATAAAAGCATATTGAAGAAGTCACAAAATTATTCGAGGATGATTGGGGTTCCTTAGATTTCACACCTAAATTTGATGGGAAACCTAAGATCGTAACAAAAAAGAATGAAAAGAAAAAAGAACCAATGGTAATGTCAACATAATATTTAGAAGAACCATTGAAAGCATCCACTTCAACCACTTTAGGAAATGAGGCAACATACACAAAAAACTTTGACAGAGTTGATTTTGAATAACTAATGAATCCAAAAGAAATGAAAAAAGCTTTATGGAAGAGGTTATGAACTTATGAAACAACTTGGTTATAGTGGAAAAGGATGTGCTAGAGAACAAGGTATTTGTGTCCCTATAAAGCCTAATACACAAGAAACAACTAGTGGTCTCAGTTATTGTCCTTCAAAAGAAAAAAAAGTATCAAAAAAGGATTCACTCAATATAAACAATGTTACAAAAGATTCTTCTAAGATAACTTTAACTTTGGTGCATCCTAAACTAATAGATACTACATGTACGAATATCTCATTAGATATGCATCAAGTTGATACTTTGTTTACACATTATAATCAATAACATTAGTTGCTACTCCTTGTCATGTGGTGGTTGTAGTATCATAGCATATTCACTACCATGGATGAGGGTATAAACTTGGCTTTATGCAATCATATTTTCTTTTCGCAAGGAGTATCATATCATCATCCATTTTTTGGCTCACCTTTTTCCTGTGGGGGGCAAGGGCTTAGGTAGCCTTGTCCTAGTATGACACTTGTCATTGTCTCTTTTAGCTAGTTGACCAATTTCCATGTATATACAAGAGAAAGCTTGGGATATGGATGGCATGCATTAAGTTGGCTTGCATGTGACATACTTTCTTTCTATCTTATCTTTAGCAGCACATTTTTTGGGAAACCCCTTATTCATGATGTAACTTCATTTGGAAACATATGATTTGGCATAGGGCTTTCTAAGTAAGCTCTAATGTATTCTTTATTGTTAGCATTGATTATTTTCTACTTTAATGAAAATTGTTCACAATAATGGTGTTTTATTTTTTGGACACAATAATGGTGTTAGTAATTTCTTTAAAGTAGGGGCATACATTATCATTATCATTTGAAAATTTTGACTATATCTTATGGTGTCTTATCCTATTTGCATTTTTTTCATAGGTGCTTAGCATAACATAGCTTGTTAGGCCTTATGAAGCTTAAATTTCATATTTTGTGGTGCCTTATTGAAGTTATGGGGGTATAGATTTGATATGGTATGAGAGCCTAATAAGATTCTCTCATTTGTCACCCTTGGAGGCTCATGTAGTGAACAGCCTGAGGTTCCATTAGCCTAGAGTGAGTGTACATTATTGTTTACACAGTGGACAACCAATTTTTTGCTTGTGAACTTTTCTAGACAAACAATTGAGACCTGATCCACATTGAGTTGGATAGACAATTGAGGTTTGATCCACTCTTTTTATTTTTATTTTATTTTTCTTTCTTTTAGTCTTTAACATTGAATTTTTGTGTAACTTGTCTTGTTCTTGCATATCATACACCTTGTGTGTGTCCCTTTGTGCTTATGTTGATTTGAAGTGGGATCTTGGGTCCTAGGGGCTTGGCCACCTCCTTTGTCTTTATCATCCTATCCCATCAATATTGGTGCACTTGGACCCCTCTTGACTACTTTATTATGAGTTTGACACAAGTTCCTCCTCTCATTAAAGTGGAGGCTAAATATAGTGTAGAAAAATTTATCCCTTTTACATTTTCACACTTATTTGGGCCTTCCTAATTAAAATGGACTTAATTATGCTTTAATTTAGTGTTGTAATATGTATTTTACATATTCACATTAAGTTTAGGGCCCTATTAATTAAATTGGACTTAATTGTCTCTTAATTTAGTGTTGTGAAGTGTACTCCTTTACACTTTCACACTTATTTAGGGATCCTTTAATTAATTGAGCTTAATTTGGCTTTAATAAGCCCTATAATTCATTTACAATCCCATCAAATTATGTTTTCCAAAGAGGAAAATTGATATCAATTAATGCCAATACATTATACTTCACCTTGAGCAATGTGTGTCCTAGGTTTAGGGACTTAGGACCCATACGCCCATGGGCGAATGAGTCCTCCCTAAGACCTTGAACCCATTTTTAAAGTATGTTTTGGTGGTATTTTTCTCATCCCAAATTCAAATTTCAAATTTCGGCTTGTAATGTTTAAATTTTGAGAAATTAAGGATAAATGTCTATAAATACAAGGTTATTTTATCAAATTAACATTAGATTTTCAAGAGCACAATTGAGAGAACTCTCAAAAGAGAAAATATTGTTGTCAAGCACATTCAAGGGAAAATTTCTTCATCATTTGTTTCAGCAATCAAGATCCATTTATCATGTCAAAGTCATGTTCAATCATGCATGTTTTTGGAGCTAACATTGTGATGTAAGTTTAACAAATTTAAGTCAAAGATTCAAAGCAACATTAAAGTGTCAAGATCCACATCCATTGAATCCATTTCATGCAATATCCACATCAATATTTCAGTCCTTCAAAGGTTTATCTAAGGGTTTGGTGACTTACAACATTGAATGGTTCATTCATCATTTTGTTCATGCTATTTTATTTCATTTAAAGGTTTAATTATTGAAATGGGGTTTGACCAAGGAAAACCCCCATTCACCAAAAAAATAAATTTTCCCTCTCTTTATGTGTTACAGATTTGCAGGTTGAAGAAAAGTTGAAGATCTCAAAGTTGTATTTGTTGTCATCTTTGTTGTGATCTCACCAAAACTCAGATCCTGAATTTATTTCCAACCATCTGACTATAAAAATCAAGAATTTGGAAGTGCAGACATAGGAGTAGAGGACCCAAAAACCATTTTTGGAAATGCATACACATGACCCATTCGCCATAGGGTGAATGAGTCCTCAGACAACTTCTGAAAACACCATTTTTTGAAAGGTACACAACATTTATCCCTTCCAAATCTTCCAAAAAATTTGTAGGTTCCTTTAGTTTTATGTTTAATCTACTAATCCAATTGATGGATTGCATTTTGGAGTTGATTTTCTATTTTTAATTTTTCTTCCCAAAGCGTTGTTTGACCTAGGCCCCTGTCCTAACACAAAAAGGGAAATCGAAATATTCCTCAAAGAACTCACTCACCTAAGGGTTGAAAGTGGATTTTGACTTGAGGGATCTTATTTCCTTAATGAAATAGAAGAATAGGTGGGTTCATTACAGTCATTTCTCCCATTCCATTTATAACAAGTTTGGTGAAATATTCCAAATTTAGTAGAAAACCTGTGTTTGAACTCAACCTGATTTTTCTATGTTTCAATTATTATAATTAAGAATAGGATATTCAATTAAGATTAGGGTTAAATAAGTTAAGAGTTATGGTTAAATTAGCATTAGAGTTAAAAAAAAATTCATACTCACTTCATACAACGTACAAATGGAGAAGATTGTAAATCTATGATGAATATGGCATTTAAGAAATTCCCGCCATGGCACTAGTTAGATGTGGGATGTACCAAATAAAAAAGATAGCAAATACAATTATGACAGACACTTTAATGTGTAGAGATATTCAAAATAATTATAGATCTCTATGACAAGTATGCCATTTAGAAAGTTCTTTAAAGATTTCTTGTTTTTATATAATGATTCGAAAAAAAACTTATTTAGGTTCCTCATAAAGCCTTCACATACCATTGAAATTTTATACCCAACAATTATTTGGAAATTTTAAATAATTTCAGTAAACACTCTAATTTGTGTGGTTATTTTAATTGGTTGTAACATACATTGACAAAGCTTAAAAATAAAATAATGATTAAAAGCAAAAGATTTTGTATTTTAAATACTAATTAAAAATAAATGTATTTGGCTTCTCTTTTTTAAATTATTTCACTGATAGATCAAAAGTGGAATTAATTACATCTAAGTTAGGGCTTGGTGAGAATAAAGTGCACACTTGCTTGTCACCATTTTCATGTGCTTTGCATTAAAGCATTTTATGTTTCATGTCTATTAGCAAGAAATATGGGGAAACATAGACCTAAGTTTTGAGCCTCAAGTACTTTTTGAGTGTTGTAGTTTATACTCTAGACTTAATAATATAAAGGTGGGCACCCTTTGATTCAGGCATAGGAAGAACTTAAATAGATATTCATAGATTGATAAATAGCCTTAATTAGATAGAATTTTGGTCACCATTATAATACAATATATATCTTCCCCCATTCTTTGCCTAATTCCTTCCTTTCTTACATATAATCCTTATATATTGATATACAAGTTCATACAAATATCTTACATATAGTCATTTGTTCTTTATTCACATATACATATACACATACATCCTTTATCATTCATATCTTTCACTATACATATATCTACGAGAAGGGACGTGACCCATCATCTATGCTACCCCTAGTCTAGATGGTATATTTACAATCTTAGGCTCCACAAGCTCTTTGTAGTAAGATGTTAAATGATCTTCCCAACGCTATATGCACTGTCACTATTTTCGGCTAACATCATCCTACCTTTTAAAATGTTGACTTGTCTTCAAGTCAACACTATTGTGTTGGAAGGATGTTCTTGTAAATATCCTTTAGATTGGAAAAATTCTTATCCCATTATGTCTTGGCGAGATGTAGTTGTTGAGTTTGTCCTTGGATTTGTAGTAGGAGCTTCTCTACCTCAAGAACTGTTTGGGGAATCTTAATCTATTGGGATAATTGTTGGGATTCCTAGAGGACTCCAGTGATATGAGCTAACCTTAAGCTAAAAACCTCCTAGAGCTTATGGAATTTGTTTCTGACTTGGTCTCTTTGATCCTAGAGTTGTTGGAATTGTGTATGTAATGCCTTTATCTATACCCTAGACAACCCATATGTGTCTTGTAAAGCATCATACGTTGTGGCTCTTTAGATAATTTTAACTTCCAACCAATCAATCTGAGCCTTGGTTGTGGTTGTTACTGTTGGCCATTGCAAACAAAATTGATATAACACATTCAAGTCCTTTTTGTGTTCTTCTGGGTATTGATATGTGATGAGAGTCCCCTTGGATTTGAGGGAACTTTCCTTGTATCTCCTTTATGAACTCCTCTAATTGGTCAAAACTCTCCACATGATGTTTCAGGATCTCTTCTCGTGCATTTTGTTGTGATATATCTCCTAGTTGGAACTTGTGCAGAGGTGAGATGCTCCCAAGGTCCATTTGTGACCCTACCAATGGAAGTTGTAGTAGTTATGGAGATGCCACCAGTTGTAGTTGCTTTTTTTTGGCTAGGAAGTTATTTATAGACCACATAGAGGATGTGGTGGAGGAAGAGGGTGTCTTATAATGCAAAGGGGGAGAATATTGTTCCTACTCCGATGAAACTTCTTTGAGCTTTACTTCTTCATCTTGTAGCTTCTAATAGGATTTCTTTATAGCCTCTTGTATCTTTTGATAGGATTTCTCTATAACCTCTTTTATTTCCTTTTGTACCACTTGGGTGACTTACATTTTTTTATCATCAGTATATCCAACCTTTGTTTGGACTAGAGCTCCTTGGTTTGGATATCCATTGTCTTTTCCTTTTGTAGTGATGTCATTGCAGCAGCCAATTCTCCAATGGCTAATTTCTTTAATCCCTCATTTTATTTTGTTGATTTATCCCTTCTTTTCTTCAATGTGGTCATCCAGAAAAAGGTCAATCATACCTTCTAGATTTGTATTTGAGGCTGTCATATATTTGATGATTTTCCTCTCTATAATTTGTTGGTTTGGGATCGCCATATTTGGGTACTTCTGTAATGCATGTCCATTACTTCCTTCTGGAACAAATCAGTATGCAATTGGTCTTCATCTACCAATGGGGATACTTTAGGGATATTTGTAGTCTCTACAATGGAAGTTTCCTATGGTATTGCATATTCTTCTTCTACGTCCACTATTTATGGAGATACCTCCCTATGTGCATTTTCCTTTCTCTGCTTAGGATTTTTCTTTCGACTCATTTGCATGAGAGCCTATGTAGCTTTTTCTTCTAATGGTTCTATTAGAGGAGTAGTTATAAGCCTTCATTTACATGGCCTACTAGTCTCACTTTGTGAAGGTTCAACCATTGGTGTGCTAAGGTGGAGTCTTACGAACCTCCAAAGGGTGGATGTACTTTGCTCCTCTGGCTCTGACTTTGGTAAGCCCCATTTCTCATGCAACTTCTTGTTTTTCTCAAAATGTTCCTCGACTTTCTACTTTGCTAAATTATCCATATACTCCTAATAAGTGGTGAAATTTTCAGCTTGTGGATCTTTTGGGTGGTTGAGGAGTGTAGAGGCATAGTTGTGAATCTTGACATCAAATACTTTGTACAAAAGCTAGGGTATCCATGAGGGTCTAGGCTCAATCACTTCCATAAAGGTGTAGTCTTTATCTGCTAGGAAGACTGTCTTTAATATATTGACAAACCACCTCATATGAGATGCATTCCTTGGCTTGGAGATTTGTTGGAAGGATTTAAAAAATCCCCAATAGGTTGCAGTAAAGGAAGTGATGTCTTGGAAGTGTTTTATGTGGTCTTGAATTTGGGCCATAATGAGCTAAGTTGGATCCCAAAATTTCCTCGTAAACCCCGATAATTGTTGCATGAAATATAAGGTTAGGCATATCAATAGGGTCCCATACCTGAATTGACAGTGAGACTACTTGGTGTGTTGTATGTTGTCTCTGAGTTCCTATTGTAGAATTTCACAAAGGTATATATCCTTTCCTTCTATGTCTATTTGATATGTTGTGTGGATGATGGTGGTGGTTGAATCTTTTTGGTTGGTGTAGTAGACTTTGTAAGTGATGCCCATGGTGGCATATTTAACTGTGAGATTACTAATTTTTGTGATATCTAAGCTCCAACCATCATACATTGCTCTGGTGAGTTGGGTAACCTTTACATTGTTAATGGCCTTCTTCAACAATATTTCCCCTTGAACCTATAGGCATGTAATTGCTTGGAAGGCCTTCTTTGTGATTCAATAGGGTTGGTCTAGGTAGAGGTATTCATCATGAAATTTTCTCAAAATTATCTAGACCCAATCTTCTTGTTTGATGAAATTCGGAAATTCTCTCCACACATCCAAATGTTTCTCTGTGATGTTCTTGAATTGGGGCATATATTGTTGTCTGCCTTATTGCAAAATATTCAGTCTCAGGAATTCAAACTTGGTGTGATTAATCTCGAGGAGTGGCGTGTGGATGTATTTTTTGATATCTTCTATATAGATAACTTTCATAGGAACTTTTGAGAATTCCCTTGCTAGGTATATCTCCATCACTTTGTAGGGTAATCGTTATACTAGGGCCTTGGATTCTAAGATACATCAATGAGAATGGGTGTGGCCATTATAGTAGCTGAAGGTTTTTCAAGTGAGATGAAACTAGCATAGGGTTTAATGTTGAGTGGTAGGAGTGCAAGAGCTTAGCAAGAATAAAATGTGTAGTAAGTGGAAATGAGGTGGTGGAAGGGGTATTTATGATTTTTTATGAAGTGAGTGTAATAAATGGTCTAGCCATTTTTCCATCTTCCTACATTTTTTTTCCTATTATCTTTCGACAACTCTATTTTCTTGATGAGTGTTTACTCTTTTGTAGTGGATGAAAGGGCTATGGTACATGTTTATGTTAATTTTATTGAAGCTATAATAATGTGGTTATATAATACTTTTGTTTGATCCCTCATTTTATTTATCTAGGGTTACGTCGAGGAAATCGACATTCAAAATCAGGCCTACTCATTAAGTGTGGATACTTCGACTTAGCTATTAGGGTTGCAATTGTCTTGTTTTGATTAGTCACCCTATGTTTAATTGTTTCGTTGACCTCATATTTTAGATATCATTTCTCCCTTTTGGAGGTTGCTAGATTTTCTTGTATTGAGTATTTTGTTTTTATATGCTTAGATAGGTCTGAGATATGCTAGAGTGGTGTTTATGTGATGAATTTATGCATTTGTGATATTTTTCTTATACTTGTAGTAATTTGCAGAGGTCTGATTGGTTGCTTGTGTACCATAAATGATTTTTGAAATCCATATACCTTCTAGGATGTTATTTCAAGTTCTCCTTGTATCCATGCCTCTAAAACAACATCACTCTCAGTATTATCATTGTCACTTTCTAATTCAATCTCTCTAGAAATATTGGGGTCTTCCTCTTCTTTTGTGATGGGTAATCTTGAAATAGAATAGAGGTTTTAGGGATCTTCATATTCTCTATCTTGTTTTATTTCTTCCATATATGTTCCATCTTTTCTCTCTCTTAATGGAATGTGGACTATTCTATTATCACCCACCAAAGAGATTTGTTCCTTCTTAGAGTCTAATCCCATTAGCATTTACAAACCATTTTGGTCCTAGTAGGGCTTTGAAGGTATTAAAAGATTCCTTCATCTCAACAACTTCAAAACCAACAATTTGTGTAATTCCTTTTATGTTCACCTCCATATTTTTCCATGTTCCTAATGTTTACATGCCAAAAGCATCTACTAATGTAATTTTCATAGGTGTTCTAATAAGCTTAGGTCTACCTAACCTCTCCCAAGTGGTTGTCAGAATGATATTTAGGTCTACACCTAGGTCTACCATGACATGTTTTACTTTATTGTTATTAAGATTCATGGTGATTAACAAAAGACCAGTCTTCAAGTTCCAATCTTCTACTATTTGGTGAACCTATTGTTGCTTTTGTTTGTTCCAATATTTTCCAAGTTGTTTCAATTTCACTAGAAAATATTTTTGTTGAGCCAATGATGCTAAACTCTTCAACATCATCACTTCTTCTAAAAAAACTTCTATCTCATCTTTCTGTAAAATTTGTTGTTTTGTTATCTCCACTATCTTATCATGTTGTTTCTTCCTTGGCTGAAAGTAGTCATACTTCTCTTCTTTTGGTTCTGATTCTTCACTGATTTCTTCATTCTCCCTTTGTCTATTTCTTCCAATATTTGTTCCATGTCTAGTCAATATTGTAGCTTTGTTCCTTTTTCCAAATTTATTATTTTTTTTTGTTTGTGATGGTTTCTCTTCTCTGGAATAATCTTCATTTGATGCATTTGATTACCATTTATCTAGTATCTGACAACTTTTTACACGTGGAATTATTTTAATCACTCTAGCTCCTTTATTGTCTTGTAGATCATCGCTTCTAGAACATGTATTCTGATAGTACTATTGTGCCTTATCACATCTAAATATATCATGTGAATCATCTCCAAAAAAAGGAAATTTTCTTCTCTTCTTTTCCCAACATTATGTGGTGTAATGACCTACTTTCTCACAATTGTAACATGTGGCATCACTTCTCTAGTGGTTGTTTCTACCGCGTCCTCTCCCTCTACAATTTGATTGTTTGTTATCTCCCATGTAGTCTTGTGATGGGTTATTTAGAAACACATGCATTTTTATTATCCTTCCATGGTGGTTACCTATAACCTACATTGTATAGAGGTCTTTCTGCTAGTCCTTTGAAATATGACATGTTCCTATCTATGTATGCATCATAGTTGTGGTTCATAGGGCATCTAGGATCAAGATGATGTTGTGTGTTCTAGATTTGAAATTGGTTTCCAGGACAGTCCTTTGTAAGGTGACTATCCCATTCTTGGCATGTTCCAGAATATATTGAGTTTGTCTTGGTTGGTACTATCTTTAATTCTACATGTAGTGCAATTTCCATTCTTTCTTCGTGTGTTTTTAGACAACCATTTTGGAGGTTACCTTCCCTTGAGCAGTATGTACGCCAATTTTATTTGTTTTTCTTTGTTTCTCTCCTTGCTAAAATTGAATTCTAGATGGTTAGTTGTTCTATTGCAAGTTGTAATTTCTCAATATTCTCCTTCATGTCATCCTTCTAAGGTCTATGCCAAATTTGGGCTTCAATGAGGTATACCATGGTGATTAGGTTTGTATAAGTACTAAATATTCTGCCATCCAAAGTTGATCTTATATCTATTTGTAGTTTAGAAATTAACCACTCTATTTTTTGTCTCTCTATCAATGGTTTTTCTAACTTGGAAAAAACTTCTTTGAATCATCTGTCATACTATTTTACTAATTCTTCTTCCTTTTATACTAGATCCCTCACTTTACTCACACTCTCTATCGGAATGTCTGGAGTGTCAAGGTTAGCTAGTAAATCTTATTTTACTTCATTCCAACTCTTCCCATGTTTAGGATAGGTTTTCTTATACCAATCTAATAACTATTTTTTGAGTGAGGATACAAATTCAAGTCATTTTTGTTTATCTTCATCAATATCCTACCTTTCCCATGGAGATTCTAGTAAGAATCCAATTTATACAACTTCTATGGTATCTTTTCCAAATATCGGGATCTTGATTAAGGATTCCATCTTATCTTTTCTCCTTCTAATTCCAACTTTTAAAATTTATGAACTAGGTGTTTCTTCTTTCTCTTTCTTTTCCTTTCTAACACTATAGGGTTTATGCTCTCTAACCATGTCTCATGCCAATTTTATCTCAAAATATAATTTTCC
The DNA here is from genome assembly GCA_007258455.2 of Sequoia sempervirens. NCBI lineage: Eukaryota > Viridiplantae > Streptophyta > Pinopsida > Cupressales > Cupressaceae > Sequoia > Sequoia sempervirens. The sequence continues at coordinate 148,637,431 of VDFB02379711.1, read as the reverse complement.
AAGTATTTATTTCCACTCTACTTCCTTTCCCTCTTCCTTTTTTGTTTCCTTTGTGATATCTCTTCTTTCAAGATTCTTCGACTCTTATATGGCTAAGGGGTTATGACTCTTCAAAAAATCTTCACTTTCTTATTTATTAATGTCATTTTATTTATTTGTAAACATAACTCCTTGCCCAAGTTCAATCCATTCTTTTTACTTTTCCTTATTTATTTTTCTTTTAATTTCCTCATGCTTCTATTGACTAATTCTTCTAATATTATGCTTGAATTGACTAGTCTTCTCTGAATTTTTCAAAAATTCCATAAATCTATCATCCAAATTAATAGTTAGGTTTGACAAGTCCGATCAAATTATCAAACTTTTAGGAGGTTGCGGTAGTAATGGAGTCGCTATAGTGTTGCAAGGTCCTAATAGTAATTTTCTAGATTCCTCATAATCATTATGATGTAACAGGAATTCTCAAGAAACCCTCTTCTCTGAAAATGCATCTAGACAACCACAACAATGCAAGCAAATCTACAACAAGATTTCATGAATTCATTGGAAATTTGCAACACAAAGACTACACAATATAAAAATATGATTACAATATTGTTTTTCAATCAAAAAATGAATGAAGGGAAGCAACATATGCCCCTTACATAATTTTAAAATAACACAAAAACAAGCTACAACAACAAAAACAATCTATGTGCTTCATTATCACCTCCAAATCTTCTCTTTCCTCCTATAAACAATCACCTAGAACCTTCAATCTTCAACCAAGGAGCCTTCAATCTTTAATCGTTGCCTTAATCTTCTCAACCTGCAACAAAAAGTATTAAAAACCCCCTTAAAGAATACCACGCCCAACTCCACCTTTCTCCAAACATGTAGCAACAAATTAATGTCAAAACATGCAACAAAACCCCTCTCCCCAAAATCCAAAAATCAAGTTTTCGCTCCAATTGGAAAACCTATGCCCACCTCTCTTAGAATGAATGTTTTCAATAATAGAAAAATCAATCAATGATTTTTCATGCACTTTTGTAACTCCCACAAACCCAATGCCCAAGTTTGCATTTTCTAATTTTTCCAAAAATGTAACTACACCTCCACTATCTCCACTTGCTAACTTGTATAACAAAAATGATTTTTATTTAATTAAAATATAATTATGCTCAACTTATTCAAATTAGCCTCCTAACATGAAATTAATCTTCTAACATGAAATGCAAATGAAAATTTGAAATTTGAAATTTTTTGGTTGATGTTGATTGCAGTTTCACCTAGGATGTTCTTGCATCAAACACCCCAGGTAGAAATGAATGTTTCATGAGTTGCACTTAGAAACATTTGTAGACCATGTGTCTATCTTGGATCCACCTCATTTCCTTGTCTACTATAATCTTTTTGTGCACCAAATTTTTGCAAACTTACAACATTACCATGTCTCATCCTTCCTCTACTACCCATCATGTAATTCAAAGCTTCAAATTTGTTTTCCAACCAATATACTTCATCAAAATCAGAACTAACAATTAAAATTATACCTCCTCCTTCATCAAAATAAATGTATTTATTTGTCTCATTTGTTGTTCTACCTTTTCCATCTCTTTCCACTATGTCCCCTTCATGAAATTTCACTATTTTAATGCCTTCTGAAAGACATTACATTGCTGCAACTTGGATTCCTTCACTCAAAACAGTGTTAGTACTACCATCAAAACACTCAATTTCCACATTACTTGACAAGGAATCATGATCACTAATAAAAAAAAACTTACCTCCACTATTCTCAAACAAGGATTCTTCATAAAACTCTTCATTAACCTTCACACTCCATTCTTCCAATTCAACTTTATCAAAAGTAATTTCTACTACAACAAACTTATCTATTTCTTCACTCTCTTTTTTGTCAAAGTAAACAATAAAATTAGATTTTTCATTTCCCTCTATTGCTACCTTCATTCCACTTGAGATCTATGCTTCAATCTGAGTTAACAAATCACCTTTCACATCTTCATCATGGTTAGTGTTAACAAAGCCAATATGTTCACGCTTCATACCATCTAAAATTTTGATTTCATCAACCAAAGAAGACCTTGCATTGTTGCAAACCTTACACATTTATTCTTTCAATGGATTCAATTTGTGTTTCACTCCATCCTTCATCAATATGTATGTGTTGGCATAGCCATCATGCACCACCTTCATGTCGAATTTCCAAGGCCTTTATAACAAAACATGACAAGCATTCATAGGAATAATATCACATTAAATTTTCTCTATAACCACCTATATTAAGATTTATCAAAATTTGTTCATTGATCAAAACTTTCCTATCATCTTGTAGCCATGTTATCCTATATGAATGTAAATACGTTCTCTCTAACTGCAATGTTCTCACCATCTCTTCGGAAGCAAGATTTTTTGTGCTATCTCATCTATGATGACATTGCATACCTTGTTATGGCAATTGCATCTTATTCTAAATGAAAATTTTCTTTGAATTGATTTATCATCTTCATTCAACAAGGTTCTCCTGGCACTAATGTTCGACAATCTTCTACTTCTTCGGAATGTGATGATCCTGCATCTTCTTTATTCACATTTGTTGCTCTATTTTGATTTTTTGATCTTCTCAATCTCTCATCTTCATGAGGACAATCGTATGCTCTGTTCCCCTCTTCTCCACACATAAAATAGGTTACTCTAAAGGTTTATCCTCCAAAACCTATACCCGGTCTTCCTATACCTCTTGAATTTTGATCTCTAGGACTATATGAATCTTCATATCTTCAATTTTCACTGTAGCACCCCTCCATTTTGACTCTTTTGATCGTACAGTGTTTTCCTTGTTATGCTTTCTTCTGATATTACCTCGACTATAGTACTTGGTTACTTTTGACCGTTAATTGTTAAGCGATGTGAATATTATATTTTGATGTGATGGTAATTTATTCTGATGTTATCATTATGGCATGTTTTGGATTAGCTTAGCATATATTTGAATTAATGATGCTTTATGCTTTTGATTATATTATTGATGTTAGACGTGTCAGTTAGAAAGTCTGTATTGGTGAAGGGGACAGGATGGTATCACTCACTTGCGAGCGCCCTACGATTCCGCGATTTTCTCTTCACGGTGTGTTTTATTATATTATATATATGCATGTACGACACTCGTTTTATTTGTAGGATTGTAGGTACAAGACATCGACTCCACCTAGTTTCACAGGTTTGAGAGTGTCCATTGGCCAACGGCTTTTGATTGGGAGATAGTAGCTAGGTTTTCCATGCCAAGTCATCAATCCAGTCATAGTGTGTTGTCGGGTTTAGTCGGGTTAAATTGCTTCCTTGTTCATCTTTCCTTGATTTTATTTAATCTCAAGTTGAAAAAAGGGTAAATAAATGGCTTTATGTATTTAAGTTGCTTATTAAATTTATCTAGTTATGATGTTAGAAATATTATTGAATTTATTAATTAATTTAATCTTGGATTAGATTTATTTATTGATTTATTAAATTAATTGTGTGGAATTGAATTGAGTTATTCATTTTGAAATAGAAAAGTTATAATAAAGTAATGATTTAAATCTATTTGAAATTTAAATTGTGTTTTAAAGTATTTAAAATGCAAATATCTTATAAATGCATAAATTAAAAGAATTAAATTTATTTGAAAATGAATTTTGTTTTTAAATTATTAAAAGTGAGATATTTTGAAAATATCTATTGTTGAAAGATATTTATAATTAAAAATAAAAATAAGAAAATATTTGGGAGATATTTTAGGGGTTTGACTATATTTGAGAAAACTCTATGAGAGCAAATGCAATTTCATTTGGAATGGAATTTTCAATTTGTTGGAGAAAGGATTGGCTATGGCTTTATGTTTTTTTGGATTTGAGGAAGCTATTTGGATTTCTTGGAGGAGTTGGAATCAGAAGAAGAAATTCAAGACTCCATTGACATCCTTTCAAACTTTTGGGAAGAACCAGGTTTTCCTTCTATAAATTTAGCATTCATTTTGAAATATTTTACAATTTTTTATATGTTGTTGGAAAATATTTAAACCTTGTTAGTTTTGCAAGGAAAACCCATGTCAAATCTTGTTTCAAAAATTGTAAAACCTCTGTTGAAATCTTGAAGACAAAAAGACTAGATTCTTGTAGAAAAATAAAAGAAAACAATAGAAAAATTCAAACAATAGAAAATTCAAAGAAAAGTATTTGATGAATTAGAAAACCTCTGTAGGATTGAAAATGAAATCTTTTGATAAATTTGAGAAAATTGAAATAATTGGAAATCTTTGGCAATTTGTAAATCAAAATAGTAGAGAGACTAAATTAATCATAACTAGAATGATGGCACACCTTCAGTAAAAATTTCAGAAAAACCCAGATCCGAAAATGAAAGTTATTAAAGTCGCAATAGACTGGTTTTGTGATTAGTATTGTTTGAAAATTGTAAATTAATAAATATATTATATATATTATGTATATATATAATATATTATAATTTAAATTAATATTTTATTATTAATATTTGAATGTGTATATATATATATTATATTAAAGAATTACTTTTGTTGGTTGGAATATAAAATAATATTTTGTTTTAGACATATATTTAAATTTATTTTTTTAATATTTAAATATAGGGAATTTTAAATGATTATTCTATATCATTGAGAAAAAAAAAATGACTTTACTTGAAAAGTTGATTTTGATTATCATGGGTAATTGAAGAAATAGGGAGATAAACTATTGGTTTCAAATTCCTCAATATTGCAAATTGTAAATTTAATTACTTTTGAGTAGTTGCAAACAATGTTAATTATTTTAGTTGATTACATGCAATATGCTATTGTCTGGCTTGGATTTAAGAAATTCTAAAGTAGATTATTGAATTGTCAGTTGTCCTTTCGTCGTGATCTCTCTCTCATTCCTATGTTGGACAAAAGGAATTAATTGTGTTTTTGATATGATTTATTTTGAAAAGAAGAAATTGTTATTATTATGATTATTATTATTATCATTTGAAAAGGATAAATGATTTATTGATTTGTTCTAAATAGAAGAAGCAACTGTTTATTTGATTATGATTTAAAAGCAATTAAGGAATTGAACAAATGGTTTAAATTTCATCCTTTGTCTGAAAAAGATGTCATTAAGTTAGTTCTATTAAGGCTATAAATTACTGAATGTTAATGAAGGAAGTGGATTTAAGAAATCCAAACATAGATTTGATCCCTGTTTGATTTCCCTTCTTGAATGTGCACTTCTTCTGTTTCACTTTGGGGAAGTTGATTAGAAGGTTCTTTAAGTTAGGTCTTCCAAAAGGGGTTTAACTTTTGGGGATGCATTATTATGTTAGTCAACCTTTGTTTTTCTTTGGGTAGTGTGTATAGTTGTATCTTGTTGTTGTACCAGGTTTTCATGAACGGGGATGGTTTATGCCTCCTTTGGTTCAAGAGTGGATCATGTGTTTTGTGCCTCCTGTGGAATGAATTGGTTATGTGTTTTGTTGCCTTTAGTGTTCAGAGAGGGTTTTGACTTTTGTTGTCTCCAGTGTTTGGAGTGAGTTTCATTTTGTGTTCCTCCTAGAGTTGGAGTGGTTTTATCTTGTTGGTATGCATTTGGAGATTCCCTCGGTGATTGGTTTTATTTGGTATGTTGTCAAGTAGAAGAGTGGCTTCTGTTAGGGGCCAAAGCCCAAAGAGGTAAATTGGGAAACCTTTAGAAGTGGTTTAATCAAGTGATAACTAAATCAATGTACTTAGAAGTTAGGTAATATTTCACACTAATTAAGATAATTGAGCCTCACTCATGGACGCAAGGGCTTGTTTAGACTTGGCATGGGACGGGAAGGCCTGGAATGGCAAGGTCATCTATCTTGTCTTTACGAGAGGTATTTGATTCTGCATGAGTGAGCATGGGTGTCGGGATTTGGTAGAGGCCACTAGGACAACCCATAGTGGGGGCTAGAGCCTATGAAGATTCCCAGAGGAGATCCCTTGTCAAGCTATGTGATGACACTCTTTCTATGACAATAGTTGGTATTTGGTTTTATGAGTTTGGTCTTCTTATCATTCTCGATCTATTTTATTTCTAGAAGCAATGTGATTTATGTCAGTGATGTTAGAGTTGTTCTTGTGTTATTCGTATGGTTGTTTGGTTCATGTGATTGGTTGTGTCAGTGTGAGTTAGCCTGTGTCTAGAGGTAGATGGTCTTGCCTAAGATTCCTTGTTACTATCTCCTAAGCATGGGGGGTGAGCCTTTGGGTATCACATGGTTGGGTTGAACATGCACCTTAATCTGTTGGGTCTTCTTGTTTGTGAGGACGATATTTCTAATTGGAGAGCTCGTGGGATCTAGTTTTTTTTCATGCCTTATTCATTTCAGTTGATCTTGTAATTTATTACCCCTCATTTGTTATCGAGGTGGAAAATATAATTTGTAACCATGGTTATTGGATTTACCTCATTCGGGGAATGAGAGTTGTAATCTTATTGTTAAGTGATTGTAATTGAAAACATGTAGTATCTCTTATGCCTTGGATGTAATTTTATCATGTTTGGAATGTATGTGATTCTTAATTTATTAAGTAATTAAATGTGATGTTCTTAGTTCATGTTTCTTGTTTGGGTTTTAAGTAATCTCAATCTCATAACCTTAGAGGTTGTTGGCAATGAGTAGTGAACTTTTATGTTATTTGTACTTAAACAAAAAAAAATAGTATGTTTGTGTAGTTAATTGCAACTTCCTCTAGGGTTGTGTGGCGGGGAATTACATTCATTGTTGTCTTGGTCTTTTTTTTATTTTTATTTTTTTGATTATTATCTTCTCCATATGTTCTTCCTTCAGCCTCCTCATCACAACCTCTTCCTCTTTGCTTACTTTCATACCTTTTGTTCATTCTTTCCTCAAATTTTAAAGAAATTTGATATGCATCTTCCATTTTGTAAACTCTCACCAAAGTCATCTCCTCTTGTTTGTTTTGCCTCAAACCATTAATATATCTTGCAACCTTCTCCTTAGTTGTTTCAGCATGTCCCGTTCTAATTATGATCCTATGAAACTCCTCTGTATATTCTCACAATTTTGGTCCCTTGTTTTAACTTTTGCATATTTTTAAGCAAATCAAGCTCATAGTCCACCAAAATGAATTATCTTTTCATTTTTACACCATTCTATCCCACTTAGTAATTTTCTCCTTGTCTCTCCTTCCTCTTTCCAATTGAATCTCTCTCCACTAAATTGAAGTGTGTCCCTTTAATCTAGTTTTTGCAAACCTCCCTCTATCAAGATCCTCAACTTTTTCAAACTCAAAGAACTATTCCATGTCATTGATCCAATCCACTAACTCTTTTGGACTCAAATTTCCACTGAATGTAGGAACATCAAATTTTGTTCTTTTCCTATCCTTGATAGGACAATCAACAATGGGTCATTGGCAACTACTATAGTTGCATCTCTTTGCTCACTTGTTTGGCTAGCATCTTTCAAGGTTTCTTCTTCTTCACTTACTGTTCTCTTCTCTTCTCTATGCAAACCCTCTTATAAATTCTTCTTGTAATGATACCACATGCCTTCTCAAAGCTCTAAAATCATCACCATGGACAACATTCTAACTTCTTCCTCTACTCCTACCATGTGGGGCTCCTCTTCCATACATTTTCCTACACACCCACAAGCTCAATCTTGGGGCAAACTGCCTCTCTTCAATAGTCTGCTCACACACTCATAATCTTCCTCCTCTAATACCAGTAATGTAAGAGAGATTCTCAAGAAACCTTCTTCTTTGAAATTACATTCAAATAACCACAATAATGCAAGAAAATTTGCAACAAGATTTCATGAATTCATTGGAAATTTGCAACACAAAGACTACACAATATGAAAATCCGATTACAATATTGCTTTCAGTCAACAAATGAATGAAGGGAAACAACATATTCCCTTTACATAATTTGAAAATAACACAAAAAAAAAAGCCACAACAACAAAAACAATCTATGTGCTTCATGAGCACCTCCAAATCTACTCTTTCCTACTACAAACAATCACCTAGAACCTTCAATCTTTAGCCAAGGATCCTTCAATATTTAATGGTTGCCTTAATCTTCTCAACTTGCAACAAAAATTCTTCAAAACCCCCTTAGAGAATACCACGCCCAACTCCCCCTTTCTCAAAACCTATAGCAACAAATCAATGTCAAAACATGCAACAAAACCCCTCCCCAAAATCCAAAAATCAAATTTTCCCTCCAATTGAAAAACCTACACCCACCTCTCTTCGAATGAATGTTTTCAATAATAGAAATATCAATTAATGATTTTTCATGCACCTTTGTGACACCCAAAAACCCAATGCCCAAGTTTGTTTTTTCTATTTTTTTCAAAAACGCAACTACACCTCCACTATCTCCACTTGCTAACTTGTATAACAAAAATGATTTTTATTCAATTAAGTATGATTATGCTCAACTTATTCAAATTAGCCTCCTAACATTAAATGGAAATGCAAATTTAAGATTTGAATTTTTTTGGTTGATGTTGATTGCACTTTCACCTAGGATATTTTTGCATCACATTAATATTCTTCCTTATGCTAGTTATAAGTTGTCCCACTTTTTCCCACTATAATGTTGATCTTTTTAGAGTTTTCCATTCCTATTCTATCTTCTTTTCCCTTTTCTTTGGAAGCACACCCATTGGCACACTTAACAACACCTTCATTAGTGTGCTCAATTCTCATTTATCTGCAATTTCCTTTCTTTTGTGGTGTCTTTCTTCTCTCTCAATCTTCTATGTTGTCTTCTCTCTTCTCCATTTGGGCTGGTCATGTTCACTTTTTTTGCAAATTCAAATTTTTCTCTAATTTTTCTTGAAGTTGTCTAATCTCCTTTTGTCATGGATGTGATTAATTTGGGTTTCATTAATCATTTTTATTGTTTCCTATGGTAGTTATTTGGTATTTTTTCTTTATTGGTCACATCTCTTTGAGGATCCTTTCCAAAACCTCTCCCCCTTTCCATTCAGCATCCCCTTGGTGCCTAACCCCCTCTCACAAAGTAAGCACCAAGAGGATAGTTTTAATAGATTTTTATCTCTTCATTGATCTTTTCTTTTCTCTATCTATTTTTTTAGGTGTTATTGTCCTTTAAACCACCTAACTAGGGTCTTGGTAATGGAACCGATGTTAGCAAGAAATTTGGGAAAACAAAGACCAAAGTTCTATGCCCCAAGTAATTTTTTGAGTGTTGTAGTTTATACCTTGGACTCATTAATATAAAGGTGAGCACCCATTGGTTAAGACACAAGAACTTAAATAGATTAAAAGATTGATAGATGGACTTAATTAGATAGAATTTGAGTCACCTTTATATTAATAATGTTCAAAAGGGTACAATATATCTTCCCCTATACTCTACCTAATTCCTTCCTTTCTTACATATAATCCTTATAACATTGATATACAAGTTCAAACAAATATATTGCATATAGTCATTTCATCTTTATTCACACACACACACACACACACACACACACATACATCCTTTGTCATTCATATCTTTCCCTATATATAACTACAGGGTGGGACATGACCCATATATGCTACCCCTAATTTAGATAATATACAACCTTAGGCTTTGAAAGATTTTTGTGGTAAGATGCGATATGATTTGCCCAATAGTGTTTGCACTGTCACTATTTCTGACTAAGTGTCTTACCAAAAAATGGTTGATCATATCATTTTTTTAAAGTCCATTCAACAGAAAAAGTGGCTTTATTTGTGTTGTAACCAACCACATAGAGCGTTATTTTTTCACTTAATTCAAGACTACCTTTATTGCCACATCCAACAACAAAATAAGAAATAAACATTTATTTAATGTCCACAAATACTTAAATATATTATTATGAACAATTTTGCAGAATAGTGATGATTTATTGATTTTAGCGTGATTTAAGGCTATGTTTCTATGTACGTGGATGATTGACATCCTATATGGCTACAACTCTAGAGTTTTGCCTCTTGTGTAAATATTAAAAATATATATTATATATTATACATTATATTTATAATTTATTATTGATTATATTAAAATGTTTAATATTAATAAATTCTAATGTTATATATTAATTAATGTTTTGTTAATTTGTTTGAGGATTCTTATATCAAATCTTAATTTAATTTTAATCTTATGTATTAAGGTTCTATAATAAATGATGAATGTCCTATCAATATTATCATATGATATTTGTAATTCTTTATCTTTTTAATTTATCCTACTTTTTAAATAGATATCTTTGTCATCCCCTAAAAATGGCCTCTCACAAAAAAAAATGGTAACATCAAACAAAGAAAGTGTAGTTTGTGTACAATGACTATTAATATGTTCTAGTAAAATGGTTATCTAACTATATATTTAATTGTCTATCCATTTTAGATAGTTAAAAACATCAGTTGGTCGAGGGTTATATTCATCTTAGCAACTGTCAGGTCTTTCAAATAGATTATGAATTGACAATGAAAGGGGTATGATCCAGTCTAATTGACTCTAATCCTTAGTTGGCCATCTTTGGTCCTCTTCTATAATAATTTTACATGCGAATAAAGATATGTTTTAGTCATGTATCTGGTATGCATTGTCATCTCTATTATTAATTCATGTATTCATTTTATCAGAATGAGCTATAAACATTTGACATTCTTGCCTTACAAGAAATCGAGTCCAATATAGAAGATTCATGCCCTTAGACCTCAATAGAGGTGGGAAGAGACCACAAGGTAGTCAAGACCAAGATATCAAGTGATCTTTAAATATTGTAGAGCAAAGAGAACGAAGAAAAATATTATGAGAAACACTTGAGAAAAATACAACATATGATTCCCAATTTTGAGCCCTTTCCAAGAATGAAGTAAAAGGCAAAGCACAAGTCCAAGTCATAGTTGAGAAGAGAAAAAAACTTCCACAACAAGAAAATACGTGAAGGAAAAGTTGAAAGAAATAGCAAGGCAGTTACAACTTGACAAAGTGTCCATGGACCTTGTTGATCAAGCTAAGAAATCACCAGTACAATCAACACCAAATGAAGAAGAGTGGGAAGGGGGGTCCACAAACACATTGTCAAAAACATATGAAAACAACATTCAATGCATTGAAGAACTCCTACTTATGGAAGAGCCAGTAGTAAGAGGATCTAAGCCTCAAACTCTGGGACAAAGGAAACACAAGAAAGATTTTGAGGGCAACGTAAGAATGCAAAACACTAAGACATGATGAATAGAGGATTCATGTGGTTGAGAGTGCAAGAGAAGCACAAAAATGTAAAAATCAAAACTCCCCAACCAAGTTTTAGTCACAAAGGTTGCGTCAAGGAAGAAAGATGGCAACTCACCTGACAAGTCCAAAGGTGAAGAGGTGGAACCTCCTAAAATTCACAAGCAACAAAACAAAGGATCGTGTATGACATTACAAAATGTGTGAAACAATATGGATAGCCAATAACTAGGATGATAGATCCTATTGACTAGGATCATTTCTAGTGATCGTGAGAGGCATTGCAATAGATTGGTACACAGACCTCAAGGCAACCTCCAAAGTTACATGGGACTTCTTAAGGAAAGCATTTGAAAAATAATTCAAACTTCTTTGAGATGACAAGGAGATTGCAATAGAAATCTACAACATGAAGCAGAGGAAGCATGAAAACATGAGAGCTTACAATCATAGGCTCAAAGAATTCTTGGTAAAATTGGAAACAGAATCAACGGTCTAAAAATGCAATAGTTCATTGAAGATATATTTCTATCATTAAGAAAAAAATGAAGGTAATACCACCCTCATCCTTTTCAGAAGCCTACAAGTGGGCAATGGACATAGAAAGTAAAGATTAACTATCCTTGCACAGTAAAAGAAAAACAAAGGAAGATGGAAGTCTGCATGACAATAGTGACAAGGAATTGAGAACAACTTCAAAGGGACATGTTATGAATGATGAAATAATTGAAGATGAAAAAATCTAATGAACTATGGTGTACTAAGGGAAAAATTGATGGGCACATAAAAGGTAACTATCCTAGAAAGATGTTTTGTGATTTTTTCCAAGTTATGGATCATTCAAAAAGGAATGCCCATACAATTTGAAGACTGGTAGTACACAAGTACTCTTTATGCAAGGAGAGGAGTCCACTCTATTGAATCCACATAATGCATCTCTATTATCAAAATCAAAGAGGAGGTTGGAGCCAAATACAATATGACCCCAAAGGATGCTTAACATACAACGCCAACAATGTAGCAAATGGTGACTCTTTGCGAGAGACTACTATAACAAGCAAGACAATGCAATTATTGTGGAAATGATGTGGACTTGGACACCATGAAGACATTCGATGTCCAAAGCAAAAGGCTAGTGTCAACATGTTTGATGTAAGACATAATGAAGTATTGGTTATTACTCGCACCCAAGAAAAGAAGGCTATGTACTCAAATCCATGTACAAAAAAAAACTTCATGAAGCAAGGGTCGAAGTGGAGAATGCTATGGACAATGAATGATGTCACTCAAATGCAAACACAAGTATAGTAACACATCAATTACCATTCAATTCAAATGTTACAAGACAAATACTTCAAACTATCATACTGGTTAACGTAGTCAATGTATTACAAAGTATTTTTCAACTTTGAAATGCTATTGTATTGAGGAAGAATGAGATGGTGCATACTACAACCCAATCAAAATCTAGTGAGAATAAAGATCCAATAATTGAACCTTCATTGCCAAGTGACCAAGTGATTGATCCAATGTTACTAATAGTCAACATGACAAAGAAACCAACAATGGTGAATATGGAGATCCTTGGAAGGAATCTCACCAATACAATTGTTGATAATGGCTCTAGTACAATCATACTTTGGAAGACACATGGAGAAGTTTGGGCAAGATGACCATTTGGCCCACAACTTTTCAACTAGTGGATGTAGATCAACAAGGTATTAAGGTACTTGCAGTTTTAATTAGACAAAAGGTAATTTGGAACCCAAACATTTTTGTTTAAGGAAGAAAGCATATGACACACTATTAGGTTGGGATTGGTTGGTAGTAGTCAAGTCTGATCACAATAGGAAAAACAATACAATCTCCATTGAAAACAAGGGTCAAAAGTATATAATTGATCTAAAGAACCAAACCTTACATGAGAAAGCAACATCCTCTAATTCGTCAAATTTGGACTTCGAAGAAGAATGGACAAAGAAGCATGAATTAGGTCTGATAGAGCCTAATGACAAAGGGATTCTAGAATTACAACCATGCTTAGAGGATGAAACAAATTCTCTATGCGGCCTATTTCACTTGAAAATGGAGGACTAAGGTATTTCTGTTGACTTGTAATTATCTCAAAGCTATGAATCTCAATGAAGAGCAATTGATGAAAAATGATTTTGAAAAGTTGGGCAATTTATGTGTGTGAGGCATAGTCCATGGTTTGTAAAAGATAACAGTTGTAGTAGAGATACCTGACTTTGCAAAAGAATGCAAAATTACTAACCAAATGTCATAGAATGGTAAGAGAAAAATATTTAACCTGTAGCATACAAATATTGGCCAAGTAAAATCAACTTCATAGAAAATTTACAAGAAAATAAAATAAAATATTATATTGAAATTGGAGAAAAACAAAACTCTTGACTATTTTGCAAAGCCCAACTACATCACAAAATCAACCTATATTGTATGACCTGTTGGCGTAAGAACTAGCACCTCTTGAGTAAGAGTTGATATGCACAGCCTATGCACACTACGCAATGAGTGCTCTTCAAATTAGGAGGGGAAGCTCCCTCGTTGTGCTTGACAAAGTATTTGCAAGGAAATAAACTAAACTAAATCCTGTCTTTTTGTTTCAGCTGTAGAGGCACAAGACTTTCTTGAAAGAACTTATACGTTGCAGCTGAGTTTTCTCTGGTTTTGCAGATCTACCAACTACAACTAAACTAATCTATCCAATCTCCTCAAGAAAATTAGAGCATGAGGAAATGGAGCAAGGTTATGACTAACTGACGATAAACGTGTTTAGATTCTCTACTTGAAGGCAAGGTGGCGCAACTATCATCTCAATCTAAACCAGCTTATTGGGCACAAAACAGATTTAAGAATTTACCATGACAATCTTATGAAACCCTATGTGGCATAACACTTGATCATAACAGTATAGACTCAATAAACGGCTTTTATCATCAAGATCTTTATGAAACCCTGTGTGGCATAACACTTGATCGTAATGACAAAAGAATTCATGAAACAGATTTATCTAAACTATGAGAAGATTTACCATGACAATCTTATGAAACCCTATGTGGCATAACACTTGATCAGCATAGTAAAGACTTCACAAAACACTTTTATCATCACAATCTTACGAAACCCTATGTGGCATAACGCTTAATCATAACGATAAAAGATTCACAAGACAGATTTATCTAAACTATGGAAGAATCCACCATTACAATCTCTTGAAACCCTATGTGGCATAACAATTAATTGCAATAGCGAAGACACATGAACAAATACCAAAAGAGCAATATTGAGGGCAAGGTAGGCGCAGCATATATTTCTCTCTCAAGCAAAAGTTAATTACAAATGAGCAAAAGCTCTTATTTATATACATCAAGGTGTAGGTAACCCTAAAATCACCTTGAGTTCACTACAGTTCTTGCAATGCATGCAAGATATGTGCCAAACCCTAATGAAGTAAACTATACAATTAACTGGAAAGCTACCATCAGTTAACTGAAACATCTAACCTAAATGGACCATGTGCAAGCATGCACGTCCTTATTTAAAGCAAAGTTAACTGGCCACTACCTTCAGTTAACTGGAAACCCTAACCCTAACTCATGTGTTGATAATTCCAAGAATGAGATAAGCATGTGTTAAGTTAGCAAGTGAACTAAAGACTGAAAGTCGAGTTAACTGCTGCTCATGACTCAACCCTTGAAACTAACTGCAGGTTCCAACTGGCAGATCACTCCATGTCAACTCGGTCTAACACTTCGACCAAGAACTCATCGATCTCTCTGTCATCTAGCACTTTGATGCTGCTAAAAATAACAGTCTGTTTCTTTAGTTCTTTGCCACTTTCTGTAATTGTGTGCATGCCATCTTTATAATCTTCAGTCGCCTTTCTGAAACTGGCTGCAATCACTGAAATATTCTCTAATTTAGGCGCCATAGGTTCACCTTCAAGGCTGTCACGAATCAGCTTCTCGAACTCTGCTTATACTTTGTCCAACTCAACATATGTGCCATCCTCAAGAAGATAATGACACGGAATCTGAACAACGAAACCACTGACAAGTGCGAGCACTCCAACTACATCATCCTTGAATGAAAACAACCTGGAAGAAATCTTCTCACATATTTCCGTTCTGAGAAGGTGCTGCTCTTTCCAAGTAAAAACTTTATCTTGATCCTCGACCATCTCCAAGGCATCGTATGCAACTGACAACTGAGATACAAGAACACGATCCTTTGCCAAACTCTCTGCAACTGCAATCTCAAGTGATTGAACACCTTGACGAAGCTTATGTGCATCACTTCTCAACTGATACAAATCTGCAAGAAGACACTGACCAACAGAAACTAAATTGTCAATCCAGTTGTCCAAAATTCTGCCATGACTGACTAACTAATCCAATTTTCGTTGTTCTGCAGGTGTACTCTGAGGAAGAACAGGTGCTCTATTCGGATTTCTGTGAACAATATCAGAAATGTACTGACGAAGTTGACTATTTTCAGCCTTAACTAAAGCTTTATCTTCTCCATCCTTCGTGATGCGCTCTTCAAGGTTATTTGTGACAATCTTAAGAAGAGTCACGTCTGTCTCTCTAGTGGTCCTACCAAGATTTGCCTTAGTAAATGTAAAGTCACCCACTTCGACCTCATCTAGGCTTTTACCCTCTGGAGGAACTGCAACTTTGATAACAATTTATGATTCTGGGGTCTTTTCAATATGCACTTATTTCTTTATCTTCTTGTTTGACCTTTTCTGATAAGGCTCACCAAACTCGGATAAATCAAGATTGTATGACGGTTCACGCCTTTGTCTCCCTAAAGATTTTTCGAGCCAACAAGACTGAACAATATTTTCAATCCGAGGAGAAACTGTCCCTGATGTATCAACCTGGGGTGGTTCAGGTGTCTCCGATCCTGCTTGAACTGGTGTCTCAGGCTCAGAATCTATGTCAATAGGTTGCACGTGAGGTGAACTAGGAGGTGAAACGTGAAGCTCAGCTTGAATAACAGTCTCTACTGGAACCTCAGGAACATTCTCAACCTGTTTCTGCTTCCTCTTACGAGTAGCTCTCTTCCCCGTGTTTCCACTGAGTTTAACCCCTTCAAGAGGTATTATAATGGCTTTGACTCTAGGTCTTTCCCTAGAAGTAGAAGGCAACGAAGAGAAATCCTTTGGCGGCTCCACTACAGGAACTGACTTTCGCGTTCGTTTGCTCTCCAAGAACAACTTACTAGTCTTGATAACTGATCTAGAAACCTCTTCAATAGAAGTATTCTCTTTGGCATACCAATCAGGTGAGCGAAGTGGCTGCCGTGCAACTTGATCTTTGACATATGAATTAAGAAGAACCTCTCCATCATCATCTGACAAACCATCAACATCTTCTAACAGGTAATCAGAGAGCTGTCCAACAGTAAGTCTACAATAGTGACGACGACGAACCTCGAACTCATCTTCACAGTTAGCCCAGAAATCTTCAAGTGCTGGCTTGTGATTTATCCCTCGCTCTAACCGATCTGCATAATGACCGAGAGGATCATAGGAACGCCTCTCAATATAAGGCTTGAGTTTGAACCTTTCTATCTCAGTAGACATAAACCTGGCATCTGTCGCCGCATTGCATGTGTAAATTCCCAATGTGAATGGAAAATTAGCTGCAGTCTTATGACGACTACGAAGAAAGAAGTGAACATGTTGCATTTGTCTGAGGAACTCCATGAAAATGGGCTTGTCTGACGAATATCTTGGCAACATCAGGGGCTCCCCAACATACCCATAAACACGAATGTATGTGAAAGTAGGAAACTGTATGAACCAATCTGCCCAAGTTTCCATTGCTGATTTGGCCTCGGCTGAAATGCGAATGTGCATCTCGTCATTAAGATCTCTCACAGTTCTCATGGAAAAGTGATCATTAACTGCTCGGAAGTCCTGCTCGGATTGAGAAAACTCCAACTGAGAATAATACTCATGAACACGCTGAACACCGAGAGTACCATTGGTTTTAAGAAGTCTGTAGCTACCTTGAAATGCGACCAAGTACACCAAGTAGGATATCATATGAAATTCATGATATTTGAGAAAATTAGTAATTTGCTGATGTAAGCAATCACTAATCAGCATAGCCCAATCAAAACGTTCTGTACCATCAAGAATTCTGGTAATTAGGTAAAACATCCATGGACGAAAACTACTAGCATCTGATTGACCAGTAACTCGGTTGAGTAAAGTTATCAAAACAGCAACTTCTTCTTTGAATTCTCCACGACCAACCTTCTTAGGCAAGTTAGTTTTCTGCACTGTCAACCATTTCTGAGCAACCTTTCTCTGTGAGCGTTGTGGATCAGCATCCCATATCTTCTCACAAGCTTCAAGAACCACAGTAAAGTTGTCTGAGCGAGGAGAAATAGCAAAACATTTCTCTATGTCCTTCGGTTTGAGACTGCAAACAACCCTTTCGTCTGCTGATCTGATTTGTCGTGAAGACGAGTCATAATGCTTAATGCAAGCAAGTACGAACTCAAGATTGAAGATAGTAATAGGAATGGATGTCGCTGCCAGCAACCCTGAACGTTTAAGATTCTTCAACGAACTGCTGCTAACACCCTCCAGACTGCTCAAATTCACCACTGGATAAACATGATTCAGGTCTGTGTCTGAAGTCTTGATGAAATTATGGGTAAGGACTGATTTCACCTTGTAATCAATAAGATTGAACTACATTTTGAAAATGATGACTTTTGACTGTAAAGTCGAATATATTTGAAGAATTTTCTGAAAACCTCTGGACAAAGCTAAAAATAGCCTCTGACAAAAGAAATTTTCGAAGTTTCCCTGGAACGTGGGTTTTGTGCACAACTGAATTCTGAACAAACCCAGATAGCTGAATTCTCGAAAAAATGTGTTTCAAGCCAACATGCAAAGAAATTCTCGAAAAACAGAGAGAATGAAGACTTCACGGGCGATTTTCAAAAATCTAAGGCGTGGGTTTTCAGATATGCTGAAATATGCGAACCAGATGATCGATTCTAAATAAATGTTGAATTTCTTCGACATGCGAAGAAAGTACCTAAGGTGAGAAATAGAAGAAATAAACGAAGATAGAAAATTTTGCTTGTCTCGCTTATGAAAATCTAAAATCTCTTCTCTCGGAATTTGATAAAACTCGCATGCAAAGTGAAAATAAAGTCTAGAATCTTCTTCCTCTGAACAATCTGAACTCGTTGCTACGAAGAACGCTGAAATCGGACACCTGTAGCACCTTTAGCTTGCTGGTCGCTCAAGAAAAATATGAGCTTCAGAGCAAAAGATGATGAAATAATGGACGCCATTGCTGAAATATATAGAATTTTATCTTTGAAAATTCGCATAAGGCAAGGAATGCTTGAAAAGTGCGCTTGGCTTCTAATTGGACCTCATCACAGTTAACTGAAACTCGAATATGCTAAATAAAGAGCCATGCATTAGGGTTTGCCCTTCAACACTTCAGTTAACCACTCTATACGAGTTTGACTTCAGTTAATCATCTTCATTGAGTTCGCCATCCTTCACACTTGCTTTAGATTCACCAAATTTGACCTAAGGCGACCCTTTTGATAACTTCAGTTAGCAATGTTGATAGAGATGAAGAATTCGCCATCTTCATGCAATGAATATTCTAAAAATAGCGACCCTTTTGGAACTTCAGTTGGCCTTCAAGAATGCGCCAACTTCACATGCTTTAATCAATAAAATCTAAATATAGCAACCCTTTTCAAACTAAAGTTTGCCATTCCTTGAAAAGTGCGTAGCTTCACCAATTCATGCTTCACTATTCAAACCTAAATATGGCGACCCTTCTGGAACTAAAGTTAACAACTTCATGCGCCATACTTCACTAATCTATGCTTCATCATTCAACTCGTCCCTCTTGAACTTTAGTTGACACTTAATGAAGCGCCATCTTCACTAAATCTTCACAATTTTGACCAAATCCGCCATGCACGTAGACTCCAGTTGATTTTCATTGATAATCTTCAGTTAAGTGAACATGCAATCAAGTTAACTCAACATGCAAGATAGTTAACTGAACATGCAAACTAGTTAACTCGACATGCAAACTGAAAGATCACTCAACATGCCAATATACGAACTGAAGATGACAACCATAAATCGTTTAGTCTAACTGCGTTAGAGTTAAGGCGTCCATTCAACTCTCTTTCAAAAATTCAACTTTGAACTCTCAAGCGAATTCCAGACTTAGCCAAATTTCATGAAAATTTAAGCTAAAACCTCTGCGGGACCTCTGTTCATCCTCTGACACTGGTTGACATCCGATTGACTGGCTGACAGTGCATTGCAGAGCTGAGTAAAAACTAACCAAAAGATATCTTGAGACCATTCATCACAACAATGACATCCAAGGCTCAAAAATCCAAGTGCCTTTTTTAAAAGTCGCGCTTTTTCTCAGACTTAGTCAAATTTTGACTTCTGTATTTCGAACGAAGGGAAAAACAAATCCTTCATAACTTTCATTTTATCAACTTTCAGGACTGGAACTCAGGTTCACCGCGTAGCCGACCTCATTCTGCACAACCACTGCAAAGGCACATTTCCCAAGAAAACAACGTCTGAGGTGTGAAAAACAAGGGCGCCTTTTTGAGAAGCTGCTCTTTTCACTCCAGACTTAGCCATTTCTGGAAACGACAAAAATAATATAAAAACTCCGACTACAAGCTGCTGAGTCGTCCTCTGAACTGACGGAGACAGGTAACGGAAAGTTGAACATAACACGGACACACTGAATATCTGAAATCATCAGAAAGAAAGCATTAAAGGCCTAAAAAGCTTAGGCGCCTTTCTCAAAATGTGCTCTTTTCACCAGTGTTAGCCAATTCTCGCTTTCGCCTCGTTTTGCGTTGTATCTTCCGTAACTCGAACAAAACAGGTCCAATTGACAGGCTTGATAGCTCACTGCGAAGCTGACGTGATGCCGGACAAATGTCTGCTGGAGGTGACAAACCCTAAAAACTGGATCTGGGCCCCTAAAAGATAGGGTGCCTATTTGAGAATGTGCTCCCTTCTCTAGAGATAGAAAATTTTGACGATTTCCGTTCAGATTTTCACTTTTCTTAAATCTCTTCGGTAACAGACTGACATGATACTTACACCAACTCCATATTTGAAAAGCCCAAAAACGACCTTCTGACCTCACTTTAACAAGATTAAGACTCAATTAAGCAAAATGCCTTAGTGAAGCAAAAATTTTGGTTTTGGGTACAACATGACCTATAAAACATGTATGATGGTTCTTCATAGATGACATTGTATGAGTGACTTGACTACAACATATAGCATTTTGTCTGCATTGTATGACCCTTGCATTCTTCTACACGATACGGGCCTTTTCCATTTTCTTTGCTTTGTGTGACCCTTGTAGTCTTCTAGATTGTACGACTTCTGTCATTTTCTACACCATGCAACCTAAGTTATTTTCTACATTGTACAGCGGGTTATTTTGTCATTGTAGTCATTCCGCATACATCCTTGCATCTCTTTGTGCAATTGTTGACAACCTCCCTCAATTGCATTGTACGACGAACAAACAACTCGTCGCCTTCCCCTTATG
This sequence comes from Sequoia sempervirens, assembly GCA_007258455.2. NCBI lineage: Eukaryota > Viridiplantae > Streptophyta > Pinopsida > Cupressales > Cupressaceae > Sequoia > Sequoia sempervirens. The sequence goes on along the minus strand of VDFB02379711.1, from coordinate 148,616,526 downwards.
CTTCCATTGTATGGCCTAATTGTACGACTTTCAATTGTCCCAACAAAAGTCTATTCTCAAAAGCCATTCTCAACAACAATCTATTCTAGAAAGTCATTCCCAATAATAGTCTATTCTTAAGAATTTCAATGTGCAATTGGATGGTCCTTGGTTGGTTCGATGCATTATTTACATATTGGTAGACAATTAAACACTCCAAAATCTCTATTTTTTGGCTTTGTCAGCATTTGTTTTGCCTCTTAAAAAATCATGAAAATGATGTGTGCCATTAAGGTCTATGTGGTTTTGAAGGTCTTAATCTAGGCTTGGTGGCAAGGGTTCCACCTTTTGACTCTTCTTTGTATCACGACAGGGCAAACCCCCACAAGGGGCACTGCCTCCAAACCCCTTTCAAACTCAATTGATCTTCCAAATACTCTCATGGTCCAAGTTTTCAAAGTACACTTCCAAGTTCATCTACAATATTGTCATCAACTTTGAAAATTTTCTCAAGTGTTACTTGATGCTTGTTTTCCTTGTCATTTGGAAGACAACTTTTTCTTTTGGGGGGATGATGCAGTAATTAGTCTACAATATATTGAAATGAGAAAAAAAACGAGATTGCTCTCAAATTGTAATTTAGTCATTCACATCACTCAAAAAACTATTACATAGTATTGCCTTTATAAAGCCATTATTCCCATATAAAACTAATTACTGAATATAACTTCCAAAACCAATTTTATTTATTAAATTAACAATAGAATGTTAATTTATTTATTTAACTATATTATGTCAAGTACTAAATTCTAACACACCCCCTTAGTACTGACATAGAGACAAACCTACATCTCATGTGTATATATCTGTATATATAGAATCTATTGGATGAATCCCATACATGGGGTTTAATTATGATGAGAACTAAAGGCTCAACCAAATGATATTTGGCAATCTAAATACACCATTTGTCACATATTTTAGCAAGTACATTATAAAACATGCCTTTACCACAAACAAAAAATGGATTCCTCTTGTTTTGCTTTCACTTATTGCTTCCCTGTGAAGATTTGACCTACTCCTATTGCAAGAATGGGGCACACCCTTCCTAGTGCGTGCACCATCATAGATTGAACACTTTTTTGTAAGGGAACCAAAACACAAAGGACAAGGAATAAAATGCACGGAACCCAGTTCACATTTTATGGTTCCGGTAGATTGACACAGATGACATTGCTCTACTCCATAACTAGAACATTTGGTGCATTCCTCCTTATTCGCTTTCTGCAATGGCACTCTGATATCCTCATTTATTATATTTGCTCCAATGGCCTCTTTTCTCCACACCTTTTGCAGCATATATGAATATTGGCTATAGTGACAACATCCACATAAACGGTCAGCAACATATATCAATGGAGTTCATCGCTTCATCGAAGTCTCGTTCTGTATATGCTACATATGAGAGTGATGCTAGCAATATGAACAATTTTAGAATCCTCAATCCGCATTCATTACAAGGCCCAAAACAAAACATGATTCCTCCAAGTTTTCAACATTCGAATATAAACACACTTCTACAACAGATTGGGGGAAATATAAATCTTAAATTTTAAATTTTTGGAGTGACAACAATGAACAAAGTAAAGTGTTAGACAATGGCAAGAATGAACACGATGAAGAGAAAGAGAAGAAATGCAAATGAATGATGGAGTCAAAAAAGGGTTTTGTACATGTCCTACATTGTTCACCTATTGACAAATGCAAGAATGGTAGAAAACAATAGTAGTTGCATGTGGTCTTCACTGCAATACCATTGTAAACATTGCTGTGAAAAAAAAAACAAATGAATGGAGAAAGATCAAAGAGAGCTCCAACAAGAAACCTGCTTTGATACCATATTGAAATGAGAGAAAAAAAGGTGATTTCTCTCGAATTGAAATTCAATTTCACATCACTCAAAAAAACTATTACATAGTATTCCCTTTATAAGGCCATTATTTCCTTATAAAACTAATGCAAGGTCATTGAATTGATGACAACCTCGAAATTACATTGACATCATGCCTTGACAAAGGACAATGAGATAGTAGCACCATGCCAATATAGTGGTGATGACAATGAAGACGAACCACCATCCTTTGATGAAAAGAAGCCAAAAGGACCGAAAATTGCATGGGAGCTAATAATTGTCATAGTGGTGTACTGGTGTATTGTCTAGGATTTGTCTTTTATTGTCATGCTTAGACCATTAAATATTCATTTGTTATTAGTTATTGTTAAAAAAAAAAAATTAGTTTAAAAGGGCTATAAAACCAAAACTTTGAAGCATAGTTTGAAAACTTGAACCCAAAGAGTACTTGGCAACCCCAATTTTTTGACAAACTCAGCAATTCTAAAAAATACTTATTTCTCTTTAAAAACACTTTTTTTTTACAAAATGTAAGAAATGAGACTAAAAATCCATGAGGAAGTGTTTTATATTAGATTTGATTATTGAATACACATTGATTATAAAATTGTATCACCATGCTAAGTTGGATATAATAGCTAGCTAAAAATTGATAAATAATATGAGTTTATGATGATTGTTTTTTAAAAATCATAATCATAAATTGCATATATAAGAAAGTAAAAAATTACAAGATTTTACAATTTCCATTTTCTTGTTCCAGTAAAAATTTGGGTGGTAGAGGGTATGGTCCTTGCACTCAGTTGTGGTTTCTTGCTTGTCTCCATCCTACTACTAGATGGCAATAACTCATCTATCATATCAATGTCATCCGATGACAATCCAATCTCCCATGTTTTTATTGGGAATTTGGGCAGAGGTCAATAGAAAATTTTAGGCACTATAATATATTCTTATTTCTCACACTCAATACATGGCTAATATATAGCCACTTACATAGCCAAACAACCTCCAATTTAATAGGGAGGTTTCATAACAAATATCCTAGAATACCATTCACGGGTATAACAAATATTAGTGAGTTGTTTATTAACAACCTCACTATTACAATAATAATTACATAATTACTAATTGACCTCAAATATAATGTAAACATTAATTTTCCTATAATTCTAACAAACATGTGAACACTAACAATAGTTTTTCCAACATTCCCCACCTTAGTGTGAACATGGTAAGAACTCACACCACTTGCAGTTAGCCCAACTCTCTTCAGGCTCATGATCTTGATTCAAAACGAAAGGCACCTCCCATCAACCTTTTATGGTTTTCACACAGGCTTACCACAAACCTAGACATGAACATGAACCCACCAACTGTCCACCTCATTTGGTTTTCTAGATCCTCCCACAAACCCTTTCAAGATCCATGAACTACATTACACTAGTGCTTTTGTTCATTACAATATTTTACACTAGGGGGTTACATAGGAAAATAACACAGAAAATGAAATGCCACCATAGCTGATAAGTGTCCTCGTCGTTGGTGACTGAAGAGAGGACGTTACTTGTCCTCCAACCTCCTACACCTCCATCCTCCATTCTTGAATTTATCTAAAACATATATTCTTCATCACTAGGACATGAAAGCACTTCATCATTTGCATTGTTTTCCCAATCAGTTTCTTCAACCAAGGAAGCATGTTGATCCAATTTGTCATCTAGTAGATCATGTGCCCTCTTCTTACAATTCAAAATTACATGTCACGTTTCATTGCAATAGAAGCATTTGATTTTTCCTTTTGAAGGAATATACTTGGATTTGTACTTACCTTTTCTTGCTTTGTTTTGTACATATAAAACTTCTTCAGATTCTGAGTCTTCATTATTGTCAAGTAGAGTAGAGATTACTCCTTCAAGGCTAATGTTTACCTTGCTTAATGTGAACACCATACCAAACATATGCTTAGGCAAACTATTCAAAAGTATTGCTTTGGCATCATCATCTTTTATTTTTTCATTAATGCCAACTAGTTGATTTAGGAGAGTGAAACTTACTAATATGATTTGCCGTTTTTGTACCTTTTTTCCATCTTCAATCCATACAATCTTTGCTTCAACGTTGTCTTGGCACTTTTTGCTTCGGATTTGAAGAGGTTGTTTAGTGACTCCCAAATCTCTTGTCAACTTCGCAAAATCCACATGGTGTAAATATGCTTTTGATAAGTCGAGACCAATAGTTCCCAAAGCTTTCTGATTTTTGATATTCTACTTAGCAAGTTCATTTGCATCAGTTGGTGTCACTAAGCTCGGTTTGACAATATCCCAAAGATCCTTTTCTATCAAATGTAGTTGCATCTGTATCTCCTGTGTATGAAAGTCTCTACCATTGAATTTCTCAATGAAACTTAATTTATCCATGACAATTCTCAAAAAAAAAAAATCACTACCTCTCGTAATAATCTTTCAAATACTAAACCCCCAAATTAAATCTTTCACCACAAAAGATTAGAAGAATTTCAATAATATCATTTTGAGACTAGAAAGAATTAAATGCATATTGGTTGAAGATGCCAGCTACAGTAACAAGGAACCACAATCAGCAATAAACTTCACCAACTACAAACCGATCCATAGCAAAAGAACTGTGATTACAATGAGAGAAGGCTTTGATTAGGTGACTCCAAGTATAAGCCTGATCTATGAGCAATCCTCAATTGGGTTGCGCATATGCTTATTTGAAGCCAATGGCTTTTGGCAGGATTGGAATGTCAGGCAATCTAGCAAATTGTGTTTTGATGGAGTAATTGAGCAATTACGGGCCTTCACTACGAATGAATACAGCCAACAAAGCACCAAAAGCTACCAAATCTAATGTTGGTGCATTCCATAGGATGCTAGGAATACACTCGCCCAATCAAAAAAATAGAAACCTAACGAACTTGATGTGGCTGATTTCGATCTTACAATGCCTTCTCCCAAAAGAGATAAAAGAAGCCCCTCACCTCCAATCCTTCATGCTACAATGGAGCATGTCAGTCAGCCAAGAATGCACGAGCTACCAGAAACAACAAATCTCAACAAACGCTGATGAGTGGGCAAAGCACCAAACGAACTAACTGTGTAATAACCATGCCATGCCAACAATGAACTTGATCTGCTTCTGCAAACAAAAAACGATCTACAACTGCCACCCTTTAAATCAGCCTAATCTGGGCTATACGCCACTCAAGGAGAATCTATACACAAGCTTTCTCAAATGTCAAAACACGAATTTCTCCGCCATTATCCAAGGAATTGAAAGCTTGAAAATTAGAGCAACCTTCGCATAGCTATAAGACTTTAAAATTTGCTTCAGATCGCCTTGATAGTCACGAGATCATTGGGATCACTCAAAGTTTTCGGAGCAACATATCTTCATGTCCCTATCAAAAATAACATTACTCTAACGATCTCCTATGCTCTGATACCATAATGGGAATTTGGGCAAAGGTCAATAGAAAATTTTAGGCACTATAATATATTCTTATTTCTCACACTCAATACATGGCTAATATATAGCCACTTACATAGCCAAACAACTTCCTATTCAATAGGGAGGTGTCATAACAAATATCCCGGAATACCATTCATAGGTATAACAAATATTAGTGAGTTGTTTATTAACATCCTCACTATTACAATAATAATTAAATAATTACTAACTGACCTCAAATATAATGTAAACATTAATTTTCCTATAATTCTAACAAATATGTGAACACTTAACAATAGTTTTTCCTACAGCCACACCCTCCATAGTCTACCCCTCAAAATCAACAATCTCATCCTCTATAGAGGGGGCTCATCATCCTACACAACTCAGTCACTATAAGTATCAATCTCATCCAAACCAACGTTGGTATATGAATTTAGTATTATTTCTTCTATAATTGATATAGTAGTTAACGACTAGCTACATGTGTGAATCGTATGCATTGGATGCGATCAAAGGTCTAAATGCCAAGGTCATCACCACAGTCGAAGGCTGTTCTGGTGAGGCCATTAGGCCAAGCCGGAGAAAAAATGTGTCTGTATGACACGTGTTTAGGCTTAGGAAAATTTTAAAAATTGAAATTCTAGAAAATAATGGAAATAAACAACTTCAATTAACCTGAGAATCACCTAAAACATCTTCCCAATTTAGAATGCTTGCCTACGAATCTGTATGGTGTGAAAGGGGGAATGGAGGTTTTATAGAGCAAAAATTGTGTTTCTTCCAAGTCAAAATTGCATCATGGCCCAACGCTGAGTTTTTTCACACAGAATCGTCAAGTTTTGGCAAGTACACAGAAAAAATCAACATTTTTTTTGTCTCTATGAATACTTGCAAACCGAAAAAACTCACGAGTACTATGCAACTCACCAAGTACTTGGAAAGTTTGCAAACTATGTTCTGAAGTACCAGAAAAAGGGATACTGTCATAACAAACCCAATAAATGCATGTCCCATAAGAGACAAAATGATCATTGTAATTCATGTACACATAGCTTCTGATAATTAAAATATTCATATTAAAACAGTATTGAAAAAGTCCCAAGCACATTAAGAAAACATACTCAGTACTAAGCAAATCAAATGAGACTCGCAAGACACAACTCCATGCCCTGGTCAAAGAACCCAAATTATGCAAAATAAAAGCAATGCTGTGGCAACCGCAATCCAGAAGAACCCGAACTATTGAAGGAAAAGCCAAGTTGTGGCAACCAGAATCCCTGGATTGTTAGGGGGTTGTCATTATTTATCTACCTGTCATTTGTTTTGCAAGCTTTCACCAAGCTAAACATTCCATCCAATATTGAGGTCTTCGGCTGCTTCCTATTTCTGTACATGCTTCTCACCTAGAATTAGAAGATTGAGCCTATATATTTCATGTTTGGTGATAACATACAATATGTTGATCAGACCAAGTTAACCAGCACTAGGACTTAGGTGACTAACTAGGTGGCAGTGAGAATTCTAGGATTGACTGCAAGAAAATCTACAAGCTTCGTGCCTATCTTTTGTCTTTGAATGTCTCTATCCTCATTATTTAGTGACATCTCTCTTTGTCTGGAGATTAAATGTAAATGCAAATCATGGTATAGTAGGCTTTGTCATGAGCTCACAAACGAGTTGAAATTCATCCTACTTTTCAGCTTATATGTCAAGTTCTAGAGGTAGTCCTTTTGCTGAAAATTTTAACTCGCGTTGTGACATCCCTTTACATATCATGAGACCTTGCATTTTTCCACAATAGATCTCTAACAGGTTGTATGGCAACCATGTCAACTTCATCAATCAATCATGATTTGACTGATACTTCAAGCATATTTACTTAATGTGCTCTACAGCAGTTTGATTTTTTTTCCAGCAATCAATAATAATTTATTATAATTAGATATCCTAAGACTAAATAAATAAAATTCTGTAAAGTGACTATGCAATGCTATTACCAAATTTATTATAATTAGACGTCAGCTAGTTCTCTGCTGACTGTTTCTTGGTTGTGTGACCTGCTTTGGTTCGCAGGCCTGTTTGCTACTGGTCTGGTTTTGTTTGTTGGTTGACTGTCAGCTTGGTCTCTGTTGACTGTTTTTCTGGCTCTGTGTGGCCTGGTTTGGTCTAGGCCTTTTTGCTGTTTGATCTCTTTTCTGGGCTTTCACATTTCATTCAAGGTTTTGGGCCCTTTCAAAACCCCAACTTTTAACCTCAATTCCTAATAAAGAAAACACTAAGCATTTCTATTAGATCAATCCCTGCTTATGATTTCGAGTAAAAAAATATATATTAATTAAGAACTTTCCTACCAATATTTTTTTTAAATAACAGGATAGAGTTAGATCGTCCATTCATTTCATATGGTTGGGCAGGGCAGAGAAACATTAATTTTACAGTATATGCTGCAACAAGAACGTACTTTTCTTCCAAAGGAATAAATCAATAAAACTATAAATTTAAAGTATTCTCTTGTTTTCTGTCTATAAAGAATATACATCAAGTATGAACTTTCAGTTTCCAATGAAAAAATATAAACTCGCAACTAAATTGCTTAATTAAGTATATATTGCTTTACCCATTTTGAATTGGGTATCCGTATCTAAACATCAATAAAAACTACTTACAGGGTTTCAAAATATATGCAAGCAATATTTCCTCTATACACAAACAGCTCTTGGGTGTTGAAATTACCCCAGATTTACCTTGGAAGAAAACCACCATGGATGTCCTAAACCAATTACCCGTAACAGTCTATCTCTAATAATAAATTGGAGATAAGTGATAACATATTTGAGACTAAATGATAAAGTGGCCAACTCTGGAGCAAGTAAATTTAAAACAGTGGTGGATTACTTTTTTCTACAAAGAGTCATCCCATCTCCGATAGGAACCTGTGTTTCATAAAGCTATAAACCTTAGGGATATCAATTTGTATTCATATAATGAAAATGGAATCATTCCGTAAATTTAATGAAATTAAATAGATTTGCTAAGATAAAGACCATACCATACTAGTGGACACTCGCTTGTCATTATATATTAGTTTGTTAAAATCACGTATGCTTTTTGTCTTCTTATCATCAATCTGTAGTCCAAAATATGATGTTTCAGGAGGGCATCATGAAAGCATAAAGTTTGAAAATGAATATTGAATGTAATGCTGAATTTTTCAAGTGAAGATACCTGTGGATTAGCTACTCTTCCATACCATAATACATTGTCAACGACTATAAGACCTCCTGGCCTAACCTACAATATCAACAATCAAAGACATCAAATGCAGAACTCTGTAAATGTGTCATCCATTAATTTCATTGAACTGAATCAAGACGAATATAAAATCTAAATTGCTTATATGTGAAAGCTTGCTACATTAACCCCTAAGATCAGCTTATGGTAATTCAAAACAAAATCAAACAAATGGAAGAGAAATGAGGCTTCTAATAACATTTGATATGCAAAAGGTAAGAACTGGAATTTGAAACGCTGTTGAGGTGAGATGACTTCTTAGGTCCCATCATAGCCACTACACTTTCTTGCCATAAGAACTCTCCCTTGGGGAGACAACTAATTTTTTTAAGTTACTATACATAGTAAACTACTTAGTTTCTAACGGGTTTTTGCTCAATGATCATAAACAAACTTCTGCACCAGCTAGAAGTAGCAAATAAACGATATATATTTTGCTAGTAGATATCTATCCATGGATTGCACATTACATTAAATTATATCGATCAATGCGGTTTATTACATTAATTTTACTTAGCGTTATATGTAAATCTGCTCACATGGATACATAGTCTTAACTATTTGTAATCAAAATTATTAAAGCATATATTTGTGCTTATAATATGAACACGGTAATCATGGTAACTAGAATCATTTAAGATTGTAGTCATTATTAACTATCTTCAAGAAATCATTTTTTAACATTAAGAAAATTTCACAAACTCTATTTACCCTTGGGACATGTCCCCTACATGTCTTGATCCGTCTCCTATAGGGGACATTTCCAATGTGTGGGGATCAGGAGGAAATATTCCTACCCCATAACCGATTTCTGAAAAAATTGGAAATGTTCCAATATGTGAAATTTGCAAGAGGAAACCGCTGGGGATTACTAGCTGTACCCTGTATGGCCAAGGGATGTCCGAACATCCCCCTAATATCCTATGGATGATTAGCTGTCCCCTATGGCTCAAGCATTAAAAAGAAAACAAAATGGAAAATAAAAAAGAGATGGGAAGGTCCACTAGGACCCCCACACGCCTTTACACCAACCCTAAACCTAAAACAGCTCTTCAAAAGACTAAAAACAGAAAACAAACTTATTTTGCCATTTCTAATTTGTGAAGAAGACAAATAAAGAGAACAGCTACGAGAAGAGGAAAGAACAATGGGAATAATAGAAAAGAGCATCAAATCTAAATCACTTAATACTTTCTCAAGTTCCTTCACACTTTTTTTTGAAGTTCCAAACACTTAGGGAGTGTTGTATGACCTATGAGTTCAAATAACCCATTTGAAGGACCTTCTGAAATCCTTAGAACTACACAAAAATCCCATTTAATCCACAAAAAACTCTTTTACAATTTACAACAGCTATAGACAAAGACAAGAAAAACAAATTTAGGGGGAGTAGAGTATGGCCATGTCATTTGTGCAACAAAAACTATAGTCAGCTACACAAGGGTTTATTCTCATCTTTTGAGAATAAGTGGGCAAGGAATAAAAGGTTGTGAAAAATAACCCTAGTTAAGAAGGCTGAGGTGACTAGGTTGTACATGGAGAGGAATCCAAAAAAAATAAGGTAAGGCCTCTAGAGACTATGCAGCCTAGCATGGCATTGCTTATCCAAATCATAGATATTGAGAGTCAAAGGGGTGAGACTTCTACCAAGGGAAAAAAAGAGCTACTTGTTGAGCCTTCTGTTGCTAAATTTTCTTTGTCCATGTGATACCATTCCATTAGGCACATTCTCTCTATTTCAAACAACTGTTCAAAGATGCAACTCTTGTTGCTCCCTCGTGTTTCCCGTTGTAAAACATAA
>VDFB02379711.1:148550701-148605966 GCA_007258455.2 Sequoia sempervirens | reverse complement strand
GGATTCAAAGCAAGATTCAAGTGTCAAGATCCACATCCATTGAAGTCATTTCATGCAAGATCCACATCAATATTTCAATCCTTCAAAGGTTTATCTAAGGGTTTGGTAAGTTTAAAAATTGAATGGTTCATTCATCATTCCATTCATGCTCTTTTATGTCATTTCAAGGTTTAATTACCCAAATGAGATTTGAAAAAGGAAAACCCCCATTCACAAAAAAATAAAAAAATTTCCCTCTCTTTGTGTGTTGCATATTTTCAAGTTGAAGACAAATTGAAGATCTTAAAGTTGTAATTTTTCAAAGTTTCATTTTTTGTCATCTCACAGAAACTCAAATCTTGGATTTATTTCTGATTGTCCGACTATGAAAATTGAGAATCTAGAAGTGTAGAAATAGCAGCAGAGGACCCTAAAACCATTTTTGAAAATCCCTATACAGGACCCATTCACCATAGGGAAAATGAGTCCTCAGACAACTTTTGAAAACACCATTTTGTGAGAGGTACACAACATTTATCCCTTCCATATTTGCCAGAAACTTTGTAGGATCCTTCAATTTTATATTTAATCTACTAAATCCAATTAATAGATTGCATTTTGGAGTCAATTTTCTATTCTTAATCTTTCTCTCCAAAGTGTTGTTTGACCTAGACCCCTATCCTAACACAAAAAGGGAAATTGCAAGATTCCTCAAAAAACTCACTCACCTAAGGGGTGAAAGAGGATTTTGAATTGAGGGATCTCATTTCTTGAATGAAATAGAAGAATAGGTGGCTTCATTACACTCATTTTCCCTTTCCATTTATAGCAAATTTGGTGAAATATTCCACATTTATTATAAAACCCTATGTGTTTGAACCCAACCTCATTTTTTTATGTTTCATTTTGGTGAACCCAAGTTTTAAACATTCTAATTTCTTATTTGGAGTGCATTCAAACCTTAGATCTAGGATTTACAGTAGTTCATTGCATTTAGGGTTTCATTTTGTCATAAAGTTGCATTGCATTTTAGGTGTAAAATTGCATTTTGTATTCATTTTAAATTTGAAAATTCAAAAAAAATTGCACAATGTTAGACTAATTTTGCATAGTACTTGCATATTAGTGTATGTTCAATCATTCACATATAGAATCAAGTATAAATTGCATTCTTCATTTTTCAAAACCCTGTATTGGGACCCATTTTCCCATGGGTGAATGAGTCCTTCAAGGCATCTTAAAACCATATTTTCTAAGTTGTTTTGTGGTTTTTTGTACTTCCTAGGTTTGTTGGTAACCTATTGTATCAATATGGAAACTTTCAAGGATTTTTATTTATACATTAAGGTCTAATCATCCATTTAATTTAGGCATTTAAATTTGGAAAAAATGTTGCATTTCAGATTTGTAGAGCAATTATTACATCATGTTTTCATTACAAAAGTCTCTTGTTATCATACATCATGTTCTATTTTCAAATTTTGTTGAAAACTCTAAGAAATTGTTCTTACAATCTTATGAATGTGAAGTCATTTCTCCTCTTTTCTTGTTCTTCATTGATCCATCTCCTATGTGTGAAACTAAATTAGTGAAAGAGAATACAATCTTGGACAATCACAACAATAAAGTTTGTTCTTCTCCCAATATCTCTAATATTTGTGAAGAAGATATTTTGGTGTTAGAAGAACCGGTCAATGAAAGTCATGAGAATCCTATTTGTTTCTAATATCCTACCCCCCCTACTTGGGAAAATATTGTTAAACAAGAGGATACCATCATTGATAAGCAAGAAAATTGTACCATTGATAACTCCCCTACTTGTGATGAAGTCAATTTAGAAGAACCAAGCCTTGAATGACATGAACATCTAATTTTTTGCTCTCCTAAACACTCTCCTACTAGAGAAGATATCATGGTGCAATAAAATGATAGAATAGACACGTCTTTCAAACAATAGTAATATGGCTTCCTTAGATGAAGATTATGAAGTGACATTAGACTCCCCTTCACTAAGAGATCATGAAAATAAGGATAAGTTTGTTGAGGTTATGAATATTAGAACTCCATCAAGTCCTCTAATTCTTAGACCTCCTACAATTCCTTTAATTATTGTACCTCCTAATTCATCTCCTAAGCCACTTCTTTCCATCTACCCACCCTCACATCAAAACCAAGTTCAAAACAAACTTGTGCTTATACTAAGACCACCTCAACACAATGTTTCGCAACAACTGGGTTATAATATTGTTTCTCATACATATAATACTAGAAAAAATCAACAACCAAAAACAACTCCAACATCCCTTCCACTACCTCAACCATATCTTCGACCTGCACCTAATATCTTGCAGCGTAGTGGTAAAGATTATGATCTTGTTGAACAACTTAAAAACACTCTTGCTAAGATATCCTTATGGGACCTTACTCAAGCCTCCCCTAATTACCTTAACATGCTTCAAAGTGCTTTACAACAAGTTACTATCCCTCCTAATGTACAACCAAAGGATATAGTAGCCCTAATTCAAGGAATGAATACAAACATTATTTTCCACCAAAGTGAGCTCCCTCCTTTGGAAGTGAAAAAATAAAATGAAGCTTTCATGATAATAGCTATTATTAATAGGAAGGGGATAAAAAGAACCCTTGTTAACAATGGATCCACCCTTAATGTGTGTAGTGTAAACCTTTGGATAAGATTGGAGTAGAAAAAATCCAAATACAAACAAACTCTTTATCTATCTGTGGATTTGATAATGTAGGAAAATAACTACTGCTTAGCATGATCACATTACCTATTATAGTTGGAAATGCCACATTGTAAACTACTATCCATGTCATGCCTCAAGATATTTCATATAATATTCATTTGGGAAGACCATGGATTCATGAGATGCATGTAGTTACTTCTACTCTTCATTGTATAATAAAGTATGTTTATAAGGACAAGGTTTATACGATGAAGGTCGATCTTGTGCCTTACAATTGTTTACAAACAGAAAAGGGAATGAAAAATCCTCTTGCAACATTGACACCAAGTACACAAGCAGAACCCATGCAAGAGAAAGAAAAATAAAAGCATATTGAAGAAGTCACAAAGTTATTCGAGGATGATTGGGGTTCCTTAGATTTCACACCTAAATTTGATGGGAAACCTAAGATCGTAACAAAAAAGAATGAAAAGAAAAAAGAACCAATGGTAATGTCAACATAATATTTAGAAGAACCATTGAAAGCAACCACTTCAACCACTTTAGGAAATGAGGCAACATACACAAAAAACTTTGACATAGTTGATTTTGAATAACCAATGAATCCAAAAGAAATGAAAAAAGCTTTATGGAAGAGGTTATGAACTTATGAAACAACTTGGTTATAGTGGAAAAGGATGTGCTAGAGAACAAGGTATTTGTGTCCCTATAAAGCCTAATACACAAGAAACAACTAGTGGTCTCAGTTATTGTCCTTAAAAAGAAAAAAAAGTATCAAAAAAGGATTCACTCAATATAAACAATGTTACAAAAGATTCTTCTAAGATAACTTTAACTTTGGTGCATCCTAAACTAATAGATACTACATGTGCGAATATCTCATTAGATATGCATCAAGTTGATACTTTGTTTACACATTATAATCAATAACATTAGTTGCTACTCCTTGTCATGTGGTGGTTGTAGTATCATAGCATATTCACTACCATGGATGAGGGTATAAACTTGGCTTTATGCAATCATATTTTCTTTTCGCAAGGAGTATCATATCATCATCCATTTTTTGGCTCACCTTTTTCCTGTGGGGGGCAAGGGCTTAGGTAGCCTTGTCCTAGTATGACACTTGTCATTGTCTCTTTTAGCTAGTTGACCAATTTCCATGTATATACAAGAGAAAGCTTGGGATATGGATGGCATGCATTAAGTTGGCTTGCATGTGACATACTTTCTTTCTATCTTATCTTTAGCAGCACATTTTTTGGGAAACCCCTTATTCATGATGTAACTTCATTTGGAAACATATGATTTGGCATAGGGCTTTCTAAGTAAGCTCTAATGTATTCTTTATTGTTAGCATTGATTATTTTCTACTTTAATGAAAATTGTTCACAATAATGGTGTTTTATTTTTTGGACACAATAATGGTGTTAGTAATTTCTTTAAAGTAGGGGCATACATTATCATTATCATTTGAAAATTTTGACTATATCTTATGGTGTCTTATCCTATTTGCATTTTTTTCATAGGTGCTTAGCATAACATAGCTTGTTAGGCCTTATGAAGCTTAAATTTCATATTTTGTGGTGCCTTATTGAAGTTATGGGGGTATAGATTTGATATGGTATGAGAGCCTAATAAGATTCTCTCATTTGTCACCCTTGGAGGCTCATGTAGTGAACAGCCTGAGGTTCCATTAGCCTAGAGTGAGTGTACATTATTGTTTACACAGTGGACAACCAATTTTTTGCTTGTGAACTTTTCTAGACAAACAATTGAGACCTGATCCACATTGAGTTGGATAGACAATTGAGGTTTGATCCACTCTTTTTATTTTTATTTTATTTTTCTTTCTTTTAGTCTTTAACATTGAATTTTTGTGTAACTTGTCTTGTTCTTGCATATCATACACCTTGTGTGTGTCCCTTTGTGCTTATGTTGATTTGAAGTGGGATCTTGGGTCCTAGGGGCTTGGCCACCTCCTTTGTCTTTATCATCCTATCCCATCAATATTGGTGCACTTGGACCCCTCTTGACTACTTTATTATGAGTTTGACACAAGTTCCTCCTCTCATTAAAGTGGAGGCTAAATATAGTGTAGAAAAATTTATCCCTTTTACATTTTCACACTTATTTGGGCCTTCCTAATTAAAATGGACTTAATTATGCTTTAATTTAGTGTTGTAATATGTATTTTACATATTCACATTAAGTTTAGGGCCCTATTAATTAAATTGGACTTAATTGTCTCTTAATTTAGTGTTGTGAAGTGTACTCCTTTACACTTTCACACTTATTTAGGGATCCTTTAATTAATTGAGCTTAATTTGGCTTTAATAAGCCCTATAATTCATTTACAATCCCATCAAATTATGTTTTCCAAAGAGGAAAATTGATATCAATTAATGCCAATACATTATACTTCACCTTGAGCAATGTGTGTCCTAGGTTTAGGGACTTAGGACCCATACGCCCATGGGCGAATGAGTCCTCCCTAAGACCTTGAACCCATTTTTAAAGTATGTTTTGGTGGTATTTTTCTCATCCCAAATTCAAATTTCAAATTTTGGCTTGTAATGTTTAAATTTTGAGAAATTAAGGATAAATGTCTATAGATACAAGGTTATTTTATCAAATTAACATTAGATTTTCAAGAGCACAATTGAGAGAACTCTCAAAAGAGAAAATATTGTTGTCAAGCACATTCAAGGGAAAATTTCTTCATCATTTGTTTCAGCAATCAAGATCCATTTATCATGTCAAAGTCATGTTCAATTATTGAAATGGGGTTTGACCAAGGAAAACCCCCATTCACCAAAAAAAATAAAAAATTCCCTCTCTTTATGTGTTACAGATTTGCAGGTTGAAGAAAAGTTGAAGATCTCAAAGTTGTATTTGTTGTCATCTTTGTTGTGATCTCACCAAAACTCAGATCCTGAATTTATTTCCAACCATCTGACTATAAAAATCAAGAATTTGGAAGTGCAGACATAGGAGTAGAGGACCCAAAAACCATTTTTGGAAATGCATACACATGACCCATTCGCCATAGGGTGAATGAGTCCTCAGACAACTTCTGAAAACACCATTTTTTGAAAGGTACACAACATTTATCCCTTCCAAATCTTCCAAAAAATTTGTAGGTTCCTTTAGTTTTATGTTTAATCTACTAATCCAATTGATGGATTGCATTTTGGAGTTGATTTTCTATTTTTAATTTTTCTTCCCAAAGCGTTGTTTGACCTAGGCCCCTGTCCTAACACAAAAAGGGAAATCGAAATATTCCTCAAAGAACTCACTCACCTAAGGGTTGAAAGTGGATTTTGACTTGAGGGATCTTATTTCCTTAATGAAATAGAAGAATAGGTGGGTTCATTACAGTCATTTCTCCCATTCCATTTATAACAAGTTTGGTGAAATATTCCAAATTTAGTAGAAAACCTGTGTTTGAACTCAACCTGATTTTTCTATGTTTCAATTATTATAATTAAGAATAGGATATTCAATTAAGATTAGGGTTAAATAAATTAAGAGTTATGGTTAAATTAGCATTAGAGTTAAAAAAAATTCATACTCACTTCATACAACGTACAAATGGAGAAGATTGTAAATCTATGATGAATATGGCATTTAAGAAATTCCCGCCATGGCACTAGTTAGATGTGGGATGTACCAAATAAAAAAGATAGCAAATACAATTATGACAGACACTTTAATGTGTAGAGATATTCAAAATAATTATAGATCTCTATGACAAGTATGCCATTTAGAAAGGTCTTTAAAGATTTCTTGTTTTTATATAATGATTCGAAAAAAAACTTATTTAGGTTCCTCATAAAGCCTTCACATACCATTGGAATTTTATACCCAACAATTATTTGGAAATTTTAAATAATTTCAATAAACACTCTAATTTGTGTGGTTATTTTAATTGGTTGTAACATACATTGACAAAGCTTAAAAATAAAATAATGATTAAAAGCAAAAGATTTTGTATTTTAAATACTAATTAAAAATAAATGTATTTGGTTTCTCTTTTTTAAATTATTTCACTGATAGATCAAAAGTGGAATTAATTACATCTAAGTTAGGGCTTGGTGAGAATAAAGTCCACACTTGCTTGTCACCATTTTCATGTGCTTTGCATTAAAGCATTTTATGTTTCATGTCTGTTAGCAAGAAATATGGGGAAACATAGACCTAAGTTTTGAGCCTCAAGTACTTTTTGAGTGTTGTAGTTTATACTCTAGACTTAATAATATAAAGGTGGCACCCTTTGATTCAGACATAGGAAGAACTTAAATAGATATTCATAGATTGATAAATAGCCTTAATTAGATAGAATTTTGGTCACCATTATAATACAATATATATCTTCCCCCATTCTTTGCCTAATTCCTTCCTTTCTTACATATAATCCTTATATATTGATATACAAGTTCATACAAATATCTTACATATAGTCATTTGTTCTTTATTCACATATACATATACACATACATCCTTTATCATTCATATCTTTCACTATACATATATCTACAAGAATGGACGTGACCCATCATCTATGCTACCCCTAGTCTAGATGGTATATTTACAATCTTAGGCTCCACAAGCTCTTTGCAGTAAGATGTTAAATGATCTTCCCAACGCTATATGCACTGTCACTATTTTCGGCTAACATCATCCTACCTTTAAAAATGTTGACTTGTCTTCAAGTCAACACTATTGTGTTGTAAGGATGTCCTTGTAAATATCCTTTAGATTGGAAAAATTCTTATCCCATTATGTCTTGGCGAGATGTAGTTGTTGAGTTTGTCCTTGGATTTGTAGTAGGAGCTTCTCTACCTCGAGAACTGTTTGGGGAATCTTAATCTATTGGGATAATTGTTGGGATTCCTAGAGGACTCCAGTGATATGAGCTAACCTTAAGCTAAAAACCTCCTAGAGCTTATGGAATTTGTTTCTTACTTGGTCTCTTTGATCCTAGAGTTGTTGGAATTGTGTATGTAATGCCTTTATCTATACCCTAGACAACCCATATGTGTCTTGTAAAGCATCATACGTTGTGGCTCTTTAGATAATTTTAACTTCCAACCAATCAATCTGAGCCTTGGTTGTGGTTGTTACTGTTGGCCATTGCAAACAAAATTGATATAACACATTCAAGTCCTTTTTGTGTTCTTCTGGGTATTGAGATGTGATGAGAGTCCCCTTGGATTTGAGGGAACTTTCCTTGTATCTCCTTTACGAACTCCTCTAATTGGTCAAAACTCTCCACATGATGTTTCAGGATCTCTTCTCATGCATTTTGTTGTGATATATCTCCTAGTTGGAACTTGTGCAGAGGTGGGATGCTCCCAAGGTCCATTTGTGACCCTACCAATGGAAGTTGTAGTAGTTATGGAGATGCCACCAGTTGTAGTTGCTTTTTTTTTGGCTAGGAAGTTCTTTATAGACCACATAGAGGATGTGGTGGAGGAAGAGGGTGTCTTATAATGCAAAGGGGGAGAATATTGTTCCTACTCTGATGAAACTTCTTTGAGCTTTACTTCTTCATCTTGTAGCTTCTAATAGGATTTCTTTATAGCCTCTTGTATCTTTTGATAGGATTTCTTTATAACCTCTTTTATTTCCTTTTGTACCGCTTGGGTGACTTACATTTTTTTTATCATCAGTATATCCAACCTTTGTTTGGACTAGAGCTCCTTGGTTTGGATATCCATTGTCTTTTCCTTTTGTAGTGATGTCATTGCAGCAGCCAATTCTCCAATGGCTAATTTCTTTAATCCCTCATTTTCTTTTGTTGATTCATCCCTTCTTTTCTTCAATGTGTTCATCCAGAAAAAGGTCAATCATACCTTCTAGATTTGTATTTGAGGCTATCATATATTTGATGATTTTCCTCTCTATAATTTGTTGGTTTGGGATCGCCATATTTGGGTACTTTTGTAATGCATGTCCATTACTTCCTTCTGGAACAAATCAGTATGCAATTGGTCTTCATCTACCAATGGGGATACTTTAGGGATATTTGTAGTCTCTACAATGGAAGTGTCCTATGGTATTGCATATTCTTCTTCTACGTCCACTATTTATGGAGATACCTCCCTATGTGCATTTTCCTTTCTTCGCTTAGGATTTTTCTTTCGACTCATTTGCATGAGAGCCTATGTAGCTTTTTCTTCTAATGGTTCTATTAGAGAAGGAGTAGTTATAAGCCTTCATTTACATGGCCTACTAGTCTCACTTTGTGAAGTTTCAACCATTGGTGTGCAAAGGTGGAGTCTTACGAACCTCCAAAGGGTGGATGTACTTTGCTCCTCTGGCTCTGACTTTGGTAAGCCCCATTTCTCATGCAACTTCTTGTTTTTCTCAAAATGTTCCTCGACTTTCTACTTTGCTAAATTATCCATATACTCCTAATAAGTGGTGAAATTTTCAGCTTGTTGATCTTTTGGGTGGTTGAGGAGTGTAGAGGCATAGTTGTGAATCTTGACATCAAATACTTTGTACAAAAGCTAGGGTATCCATGAGGGTCTAGGCTCAATCACTTCCATAAAGGTGTAGTCTTTATCTGCTAGGAAGACTGTCTTTAATATATTGACAAACCACCTCATATGAGATGCATTCCTTGGCTTGGAGATTTGTTGGAAGGATTTAAAAAATCCCCAATAGGTTGCAGTAAAGGAAGTGATGTCTTGGAAGTGTTTTATGTGGTCTTGAATTTGGGCCATAATGAGCTAAGTTGGATCCCAAAATTTCCTCGTAAACCCCGATAATTGTTGCATGAAATATAAGGTTAGGCATATCAATAGGGTCCCATACCTGAATTGACAGTGAGACTACTTGGTGTGTTGTATGTTGTCTCTGAGTTCCTATTGTAGAATTTCACAAAGGTATATATCCTTTCCTTCTATGTCTATTTGATATGTTGTGTGGATGATGGTGGTGGTTGAATCTTTTTGGTTGGTGTAGTAGACTTTGTAAGTGATGCCCATGGTGGCATATTTAACTGTGAGATTACTAATTTTTGTGATATCTAAGCTCCAACCATCATACATTGCTCTGGTGAGTTGGGTAACCTTTACATTGTTAATGGCCTTCTTCAACAATATTTCCCCTTGAACCTATAGGCATGTAATTGCTTGGAAGGCCTTCTTTGTGATTCAATAGGGTTGGTCTAGGTAGAGGTATTCATCATGAAATTTTCTCAAAATTATCTAGACCCAATCTTCTTGTTTGATGAAATTCGGAAATTCTCTCCACACATCCAAATGTTTCTCTGTGATGTTCTTGAATTGGGGCATATATTGTTGTCTGCCTTATTGCAAAATATTCAGTCTCAGGAATTCAAACTTGGTGTGATTAATCTCGAGGAGTGGCGTGTGGATGTATTTTTTGATATCTTCTATATAGATAACTTTCATAGGAACTTTTGAGAATTCCCTTGCTAGGTATATCTCCATCACTTTGTAGGGTAATCGTTATACTAGGGCCTTGGATTCTAAGATACATCAATGAGAATGGGTGTGGCCATTATAGTAGCTGAAGGTTTTTCAAGTGAGATGAAACTAGCATAGGGTTTAATGTTGAGTGGTAGGAGTGCAAGAGCTTAGCAAGAATAAAATGTGTAGTAAGTGGAAATGAGGTGGTGGAAGGGGTATTTATGATTTTTTATGAAGTGAGTGTAATAAATGGTCTAGCCATTTTTCCATCTTCCTACATTTTTTTTCCTATTATCTTTCGACAACTCTATTTTCTTGATGAGTGTTTACTCTTTTGTAGTGGATGAAAGGGCTATGGTACATGTTTATGTTAATTTTATTGAAGCTATAATAATGTGGTTATATAATACTTTTGTTTGATCCCTCATTTTATTTATCTAGGGTTACGTCGAGGAAATCGACATTCAAAATCAGGCCTACTCATTAAGTGTGGATACTTCGACTTAGCTATTAGGGTTGCAATTGTCTTGTTTTGATTAGTCACCCTATGTTTAATTGTTTCGTTGACCTCATATTTTAGATATCATTTCTCCCTTTTGGAGGTTGCTAGATTTTCTTGTATTGAGTATTTTGTTTTTATATGCTTAGATAGGTCTGAGATATGCTAGAGTGGTGTTTATGTGATGAATTTATGCATTTGTGATATTTTTCTTATACTTGTAGTAATTTGCAGAGGTCTGATTGGTTGCTTGTGTACCATAAATGATTTTTGAAATCCATATACCTTCTAGGATGTTATTTCAAGTTCTCCTTGTATCCATGCCTCTAAAACAACATCACTCTCAGTATTATCATTGTCACTTTCTAATTCAATCTCTCTAGAAATATTGGGGTCTTCCTCTTCTTTTGTGATGGGTAATCTTGAAATAGAATAGAGGTTTTAGGGATCTTCATATTCTCTATCTTGTTTTATTTCTTCCATATATGTTCCATCTTTTCTCTCTCTTAATGGAATGTGGACTATTCTATTATCACCCACCAAAGAGATTTGTTCCTTCTTAGAGTCTAATCCCATTAGCATTTACAAACCATTTTGGTCCTAGTAGGGCTTTGAAGGTATTAAAAGATTCCTTCATCTCAACAACTTCAAAACCAACAATTTGTGTAATTCCTTTTATGTTCACCTCCATATTTTTCCATGTTCCTAATGTTTACATGCCAAAAGCATCTACTAAGGTAATTTTCATAGGTGTTCTAATAAGCTTAGGTCTACCTAACCTCTCCCAAGTGGTTGTCAGAATGATATTTAGGTCTACACCTAGGTCTACCATGACATGTTTTACTTTATTGTTATTAAGATTCATGGTGATTAACAAAAGACAAGTCTTCAAGTTCCAATCTTCTACTATTTGGTGAACCTATTGTTGCTTTTGTTTGTTCCAATATTTTCCAAGTTGTTTCAATTTCACTAGAAAATCTTTTTGTTGAGCCAATGATGCTAAACTCTTCAACATCATCACTTCTTCTAAAAAAATTTCTATCTCATCTTTTTGTAAAATTTGTTGTTTTGTTGTCTCCACTATCTTATCATGTTGTTTCTTCCTTGGCTGAAAGTAGTCATACTTCTCTTCTTTTGGTTCTAATTCTTCACTGATTTCTTCATTCTCCCTTTGTCTATTTCTTCCAATATTTGTTCCATGTCTAGTCAATATTGTAGCTTTGTTCCTTTTTCCAAATTTCTTATTTTTGTTTGTTTGTGATGGTTTCTCTTCTCTGGAATAATCTTCATTTGATGCATTTGATTACCATTTATCTAGTATCTGACAATTTTTTACACGCGGAATTATTTTAATCACTCTAGCTCCTTTATTGTCTTGTAGATCATCACTTCTAGAACATGTATTCTGATAGTACTATTGTGCCTTATCACATCTAAATATATCATGTGAATCATCTCCAAAAAAAGGAAATTTTCTTCTCTTCTTTGCCCAACATTATGTGGTGTAATGACCTACTTTCTCACAATTGTAACATGTGGCATCACTTCTCTAGTGGTTGTTTCTACTGTGTCCTCTCCCTCTACAATTTGATTGTTTGTTATCTCCCATGTAGTCTTGTGACGGGTTATTTAGAAACACATATGCATTTTTATTATCCTTCCATGGTGGTTACCTATAACCTACATTGTATAGAGGTCTTTCTGCTAGTCCTTTGAAATATGGCATGTTCCTATCTATGTATGCATCATAGTTGTGGTTCATAGGGCATCTAGGATCAAGATGATGTTGTGTGTTCTAGATTTGAAATTGGTTTCCAGGACAGTCCTTTGTAAGGTGACTATCCCATTCTTGGCATGTTCCAGAATATATTGAGTTTGTCTTGGTTGGTACTATCTTTAATTCTACATGTAGTGCAATTTCCATTCTTTCTTCGTGTGTTTTTAGACAACCATTTTGGAGGTTACCTTCCCTTGAGTAGTATGTACGCCAATTTTATTTGTTTTTCTTTGTTTCTCTCCTTGCTAAAATTGAATTCTAGATGGTTAGTTGTTCTATTGCAAGTTGTAATTTCTCAATATTCTCCTTCATGTCATCCTTCTAAGGTCTATGCCAAATTTGGGCTTCAATGAGGTATACCATGGTGATTAGGTTTGTATAAGTATTAAATATTCTGCCATCCAAAGTTGATCTTATATCTATTTGTAGTTTAGAAATTAACCACTCTATTTTTTGTCTCTCTATCAATGGTTATTCTAACTTGCAAAAAACTTCTTTGAATCATCTGTCATACTATTTTACTAATTCTTCTTCCTTTTATACTAGATCCCTCATTTTACTCACACTCTCTATCGGAATGTCTGGAGTGTCAAGGTTAGCTAGGAGATCTTATTTTACTTCATTCCAACTCTTCCCATGTTTAGGATAGGTTTTCTTATACCAATCTAATAACTATTTTCTGAGTGAGGATACAAATTCAAGTAATTTTTGTTTATCTTCATCAACATCCTACCTTTCCCATGGAGATTCTAGTAAGAATCCAATTTATACAACTTCTATGGTATCTTTTCCAAATATCGGGATCTTGATTAAGGATTCCATCTTATCTTTTCTCCTTCTAATTCCAACTTTTAAAATTTATGAACTAGGTGTTTCTTCTTTCTCTTTCTTTTCCTTTCTAACACTATAGGGTTTATGCTCTCTAACCATGTCTCATGCCAATTTTATCTCAAAATATTATTTTCCAAGTATTTATTTCCACTCTACTTCCTTTCCCTCTTCCTTTTTTGTTTCCTTTGTGATATCTCTTCTTTCAATATTCTTCGACTCTTATATGGCTAAGGGGTTATGACTTCAAAAAATCTTCACTTTCTTATTTGTTAATGTCATTTTATTTATTTGTAAACATAACTCCTTGCCCAAGTTCAATCCATTCTTTTTACTTTTCCTTATTTATTTTTCTTTTAATTTCCTCATGCTTCTATTGAATAATTCTTCTAATATTATGCTTGAATTGACGTAGTATTCTCTGAATTTTTCAAAAATTCCATAAATCTATCATCCAAATTAATAGTTAGGTTTGACAAGTCTGATCAAATTATCAAACTTTTAGGAGGTTGCGGTAGTAATGGAGTCGCTATAGTGTTGCAAGGTCCTAATAGTAATTTTCTAGATTCCTCATAATCATTATGATGTAACAGGAATTCTCAAGAAACCCTCTTCTCTGAAAATGCATCTAGACAACCACAACAATGCAAGCAAATCTACAACAAGATTTCATGAATTCATTGGAAATTTGCAACACAAAGACTACACAATATAAAAATATGATTACAATATTGTTTTTCAATCAAAAAATGAATGAAGGGAAGCAACATATGCCCCTTACATAATTTTAAAATAACACAAAAACAAGCTACAACAACAAAAACAATCTATGTGCTTCATTATCACCTCCAAATCTTCTCTTTCCTCCTATAAACAATCACCTAGAACCTTCAATCTTCAACCAAGGAGCCTTCAATCTTTAATCGTTGCCTTAATCTTCTCAACCTGCAACAAAAAGTATTAAAAACCCCCTTAAAGAATACCACGCCCAACTCCACCTTTCTCCAAACATGTAGCAACAAATTAATGTCAAAACATGCAACAAAACCCCTCTCCCCAAAATCCAAAAATCAAGTTTTCGCTCCAATTGGAAAACCTATGCCCACCTCTCTTAGAATGAATGTTTTCAATAATAGAAAAATCAATCAATGATTTTTCATGCACTTTTGTAACTCCCACAAACCCAATGCCCAAGTTTGCATTTTCTAATTTTTCCAAAAATGTAACTACACCTCCACTATCTCCACTTGCTAACTTGTATAACAAAAATGATTTTTATTTAATTAAAATATAATTATGCTCAACTTATTCAAATTAGCCTCCTAACATGAAATTAATCTTCTAACATGAAATGCAAATGAAAATTTAAAATTTGAATTTTTTTGGTTGATGTTGATTGCAGTTTCACCTAGGATGTTCTTGCATCAAACACCCCAGGTAGAAATGAATGTTTCATGAGTTGCACTTAGAAACATTTGTAGACCATGTGTCTATCTTGGATCCACCTTATTTCCTTGTCTACTATAATCTTTTTGTGCACCAAATTTTTGCAAACTTACAACATTACCATGTCTCATCCTTCCTCTACTACCCATCATGTAATTCAAAGCTTCAAATTTGTTTTCCAACCAATATACTTCATCAAAATCAGAACTAACAATTAAAATTATACCTCCTCCTTCATCAAAATAAATGTATTTATTTGTCTCATTTGTTGTTCTACCTTTTCCATCTCTTTCCACTATGTCCCCTTCATGAAATTTCACTATTTTAATGCCTTCTGAAAGACATGACATTGCTGCAACTTGGATTCCTTCACTCAAAACAGTGTTAGTACTACCATTAAAACACTCAATTTCCACATTACTTGACAAGGAATCATGATCACTAATAAAAAAAAACTTACCTCCACTATTCTCAAACAAGGATTCTTCATAAAACTCTTCATTAACCTTCACACTCCATTCTTCCAATTCAACTTTATCAAAAGTAATTTCTACTACAACAAACTTATCTATTTCTTCACTCTCTTTTTTGTCAAAGTAAACAATAAAATTAGATTTTTCATTTCCCTCTATTGCTACCTTCATTCCACTTGAGATCTATGCTTCAATCTGAGTTAACAAATCACCTTTCCCATCTTCATCATGGTTAGTGTTAACAAAGCCAATATGTCCATGCTTCATACCATCTAAAATTTTGATTTCATCAACCAAAGAAGACATTGCATTGTTGCAAACCTTACACATTTATTATTTCAATGGATTCAATTTGTGTTTCACTCCATCCTTCATCAATATGTATGTGTTGGCATAGCCATCATGCACCACCTTCATGTCGAATTTCCAAGGCCTTTATAACAAAACATGACAAGCATTCATAGGAATAATATCACATTAAATTTTCTCTATAACCACCTATATTAAGATTTATCAAAATTTGTTCATTGATCAAAACTTTCCTATCATCTTGTAGCCATGTTATCCTATATGAATGTAAATACATTCTCTCTAACTGCAATGTTCTCACCATCTCTTCGGAAGCAAGATTTTTTGTGCTATCTCATCTATGATGACATTGCATACCTTGTTATGGCAATTGCATCTTATTCTAAATGAAAATTTTCTTTGAATTGATTTATCGTCTTCATTCAACAAGGTTCTCCTGGCATTAATGTTCGACAATCTTCTACTTCTTCGGAATGTGATGATCCTGCATCTTCTTTATTCACATTTGTTGCTCTATTTTGATTTTTTGATCTTCTCAATCTCTCATCTTCATGAGGACAATCGTATGCTCTGTTCCCCTCTTCTCCACACATAAAATAGGTTACTCTAAAGGTTTATCCTCCAAAACCTATACCCGGTCTTCCTATACCTCTTGAATTTTGATCTCTAGGACTATATGAATCTTCATATCTTCAATTTTCACTGTAGCACCCCTCCATTTTGACTCTTTTGATCATACAGTGTTTTCCTTGTTATGCTTTCTTCTGATATTACCTCGACTATAGTACTTGGTTACTTTTGACCGTTAATTGTTAAGCGATGTGAATATTATATTTTGACATGATGGTAATTTATTTTGATGTTATCATTATGGCATGTTTTGGATTAGCTTAGCATATATTTGAATTAATGATGCTTTATGCTTTTGATTATATTATTGATGTTAGATGTGTCAGTTAGAAAGTCTGTATTGGTGAAGGGGACAGGATGGTATCACTCACTTGCGAGCGCCCTACGATTCCGCGATTTTCTCTTCACGATGTGTTTTATTATATTATATATATGCATGTACGACACTCGTTTTGTTTGCAGGATTGTAGGTACAAGACATCGACTCCACCTAGTTTCACAGGTTTGAGCGTGTCCATTGGCCAACGGCTTTTGATTGGGAGATAGTAGCTAGGTTTTCCATGCCAAGTCATCAATCCAGTCATAGTGTGTTGTCGGGTTTAGTCGGGTTAAGTTGCTTCCTTGTTGTTCATTTTTCCTTGATTTTATTTAATCTCAAGTTGAAAAAAGGGTAAATAAATGGCTTTATGTATTTAAGTTGCTTATTAAATTTATCTAGTTATGATGTTAGAAATATTATTGAATTTATTAATTAATTTAATCTTGGATTAGATTTATTTATTGATTTATTAAATTAATTGTGTGAAATTGAATTGAGTTATTCATTTTGAAATAGAAAATTTATAATAAAGTAATGATTTAAATCTATTTGAAATTTAAATTGTGTTTTAAATTATTTAAAATGCAAATATCTTATAAATGCATAAATTAAAAGAATTAAATTTATTTGAAAATGAATTTTGTTTTTAAATTATTAAAAGTGAGATATTTTGAAAATATCTATTGTTGAAAGATATTTATAATTAAAAATAAAAATAAGAAAATATTTGGGAGATATTTTAGGGGTTTGACTATATTTGAGAAAACTCTATGAGAGCAAATGCAATTTCATTTGGAATGGAATTTTCAATTTGTTGGAGAAAGGATTGGCTATGGCTTTATGTTTTTTTGGATTTGAGGAAGCTATTTGGATTTCTTGGAGGAGTTGGAATCAGAAGAAGAAATTCAAGACTCCATTGACATCCTTTCAAACTTTTGGGAAGAACCATGTTTTCCTTCTATAAATTTAGCATTCATTTTGAAATATTTTACAATTTTTTATATGTTGTTGGAAAATATTTAAACCTTGTTAGTTTTGCAAGGAAAACCCATGTCAAATCTTGTTTCAAAAATTGTAAAACCTTTGTTGAAATCTTGAAGACAAAAAGACTAGATTCTTGTAGAAAAATAAAAGAAAACAACAGAAAAATTCAAACAATAGAAAATTCAAAGAAAAGTATTTGATGAATTAGAAAACCTCTGTAGGATTGAAAATGAAATCTTTTGATAAATTTGAGAAAATTGAAATAATTGGAAATCTTTGGCAATTTGTAAATCAAAATAGTAGAGAGACTAAATTAATCATAACTAGAATGATGGCACACCTTCAGTAAAAATTTCAGAGAAACCCAGATCCGAAAACGAAAGTTATTAAAGTCGCAACAGACTGGTTTTGTGATTAGTATTGTTTGAAAATTGTAAATTAATAAATATATTATATATATTATGTATATATATAATATATTATAATTTAAATTAATATTTTATTATTAATATTTGAATGTGTGTATATATATATTATATTAAAGAATTAATTTTGTTGGTTGGAATATAAAATAATATTTTGTTTTAGACATATATTTAAATATATTTTTTTCAATATTTAAATATAGGGATTTTTAAATGATTATTCTATATCATTGAGAAAAAAAAATGACTTTACTTGAAAAGTTGATTTTGATTATCATGGGTAATTGAAGAAATAGGGAGATAAACTATTGGTTTCAAATTCCTCAATATTGCAAATTGTAAATTTAATTACTTTTGAGTAGTTGCAAACAATGTTAATTATTTTAGTTGATTACATGCAATATGCTATTGTCTGGCTTGGATTTAATAAATTCTAAAGTAGATTATTGAATTGTCAGTTGTCCTTTCGTCATGATCTCTCTCTCATTCCTATGTTGGACAAAAGGAATTAATTGTGTTTTTGATATGATTTATTTTGAAAAGAATAAATTGTTATTATTATGATTATTATTATTATCATTTGAAAAGGATAAATGATTTATTGATTTGTTCTAAATAGAAGAAGCAACTGTTTATTTGATTATGATTTAAAAGCAATTAAGGAATTGAACAAATGGTTTAAATTTCATCTTTTGTCTGAAAAAGATGTCATTAAGTTAGTTTTATTAAGGCTATAAATTATTGAATGTTAATGAAGGAAGTGGATTTAAGAAATCCAAACATAGATTTGATCCCTGTTTGATTTCCCTTCTTGAATGTGCACTTCTTCTGTTTCACTTTGGGGAAGTTGATTAGAAGGGTCTTTAAGTTAGGTCTTCCAAAAGGGGTTTAACTTTTGGGGATGCATTATTATGTTAGTCAACCTTTGTTTTTCTTTGGGTAGTGTGTATAGTTGTATCTTGTTGTTTTACCAAGTTTTCATGAATGGGGATGGTTTATGCCTCCTTTGGTTCAAGAGTGGATCATGTGTTTTGTGCCTCCTGTGGAATGAATTGGTTATGTGTTTTGTTGCCTTCAGTGTTCAGAGAGGGTTTTGACTTTTGTTGTCTCCAGTGTTTGGAGTGAGTTTCATTTTGTGTTCTTCCTAGAGTTGGAGTGGTTTTATCTTGTTGGTATGCATTTGGAGATTCCCTTGGTGATTGGTTTTATTTGGTATGTTGTCAAGTCGAAGAGTGGCTTCTGTTAGGGACCAAAGCCCAAAGAGGTAAATTGGGAAACCTTTAGAAGTGGTTTAATCAAGTGATAACTAAATCAATGTACTTAGAAGTTAGGTAATATTTCACACTAATTAAGATAATTGAGCCTCACTCATGGATGCAAAGGATTTTTTAGACTTGGCATGGGACGGGAAGGCCTGGAATGGCAAGGTCATCTATCTTATCTTTACGAGAGGTATTTGATTCCGCATGAGTGAGCATGGGTGTCAGGATTTGGTAGAGGCCACTAGGACAACCCATAGTGGGGGCTAGAGCCTATGAAGATTCCCAGAGGAGATCCCTTGTCGAGCTATGTGATGACACTCTTTCTATGACAACAGTTGGTATTTGGTTTTATGAGTTTGGTCTTCTTATCATTCTCGATCTATTTTATTTCTAGAAGCAATGTGATTTATGTCAGTGATGTTAGAGTTGTTCTTGTGTTATTCGTATGGTTGTTTGGTTCATGTGATTGTTTGTGTCAGTGTGAGTTAGCCTATGTCTAGAGGTAGATGGTCTTGCCTAAGATTCCTTGTTACTATCTCCTAAGCATGGGGGGTGAGCCTTTGGGTATCACATGGTTGGGTTGAACATGCACCTTAATCCGTTGGGTCTTCTTGTTTGTGAGGACGATATTTCTAATTGGAGAGCTCGTGGGATCTAGTTTTTTTTCATGCCTTATTCATTTCAGTTGATCTTGTAGTTTATTACCCCTCATTTGTTATCAAGGTGGAAGATATAATTTGTAACCATGGTTATTGGATTTACCTCATTCGGGGAATGAGAGTTGTAATCTTATTGTTAAGTGATTGTAATTGAAAACATGTAGTATCTCTTATGCCTTGGATGTAATTTTATCATGTTTGGAATCTATGTGATTCTTAATTTATTAAGTAATTAAATGTGATGTTCTTAGTTCATGTTTCTTGTTTGGGTTTTAAGTAATCTCAATCTCATAACCTTTCAGGTTGTTGGCAATGAGTAGTGAACTTTTATGTTATTTGTACTTAAACAAAAAAAAAATAGTATGTTTGTGTAGTTAATTGCAACTTCCTCTAGGGTTGTGTGGCGGGGAATTACATTCATTGTTATCTTGGTCTTTTTTTTATTTTTATTTTTCTGATTATTATCTTCTCCATATGTTCTTCCTTCAACCTCCTCATCACAACCTCTTCCTCTTTGCTTACTTTCATACCTTTTGTTCATTCTTTCCTCAAATTTTAAAGAAATTTGATATGCATCTTCCATTTTGTAAACTCTCACCAAAGTCATCTCCTCTTGTCTGTTTGGCCTCAAACCATTAATATATCTTGCAACCTTCTCCTTAGTTGTTTCAGCATGTCCCGTTCTAATTATGATCCTATGAAACTCCTCTGTATATTCTGTGTTTTAACCTTTGCATATTTTTAAGCAAATCAAGCTCATAGTCCACCAAAATGAATTGTCTTTTCATTTTTCCACCATTCTATCCCACTTAGTAATTTTCTCCTTGTCTCTCCTTCCTCTTTCCAATTGAATCTCTCTCCACTAAATTGAAGTGTGTCCCTTTAATCTAGTTTTTGCAAACCTCACTCTATCAAGATCCTCAACGTTTTCAAACTCAAAGAACTATTCCATGTCATTGATCCAATCCACTAACTCTTCTGGACTCAAATTTCCACTGAATGTAGGAACATCAAATTTTGTTCTTTTCCTATCCTTGATAGGACAATCAACAATGGGTCATTGGCAACTACTATAGTTGCATCTCTTTGCTCACTTGTTTGGCTAGCATCTTTCAAGGTTTCTTCTTCTTCACTTACTGTTCTCTTCTCTTCTCTATGCAAACCCTCTTATAATTTCTTCTTGTAATGATACCACATGCCTTCTCAAAGCTCTAAAATCATCACCATGGACAACATTCTAACTTTTTCCTCTACTCCTACCACGTGGGGCTCCTCTTCCATACATTTTCCTACACACCCACAAGCTCAATCTTGGGGCAAACTGCCTCTCTTCAGTAGTCTGCTCACACACTCATAATATTCCTCCTCTAATACCAGTAATGTAAGAGAGATTCTCAAGAAACCTTCTTCTTTGAAATTACATTCAAATAACCACAATAATGCAAGAAAATTTGCAACAAGATTTCATGAATTCATTGGAAATTTGCAACACAAAGACTACACAATATGAAAATCCGATTACAATATTGCTTTCAGTCAACAAATGAATGAAGGGAAACAACATATGCCCTTTACATAATTTGAAAATAACACAAAAAAAAGCCACAACAACAAAAACAATCTATGTGCTTCATGAGCACCTCCAAATCTACTCTTTCCTACTACAAACAATCACCTAGAACCTTCAATCTTTAGCCAAGGATCCTTCAATATTTAATGGTTGCCTTAATCTTCTCAACTTGCAACAAAAAGTCTTCAAAACCCCCTTAGAGAATACCATGCCCAACTCCCCCTTTCTCAAAACCTGTAGCAACAAATCAATGTCAAAACATGCAACAAAACCCCTCCCCAAAATCCAAAAATCAAATTTTCCCTCCAATTGAAAAACCTACACCCACCTCTCTTCGAATGAATGTTTTCAATAATAGAAATATCAATTAATGATTTTTCATGCACTTTTGTGACACCCAAAAACCCAATGCCCAAGTTTGTTTTTTCTATTTTTTTCAAAAACGCAACTACACCTCCACTATCTCCACTTGCTAACTTGTATAACAAAAATGATTTTTATTCAATTAAGTATGATTATGCTCAACTTATTCAAATTAGCCTCCTAACATTAAACGGAAATGCAAATTTAAGATTTGAATTTTTTTGGTTGATGTTGATTGCACTTTCACCTAGGATGTTTTTGCATCACATTAATATTCTTCCTTATGCTAGTTATAAGTTGTCCCGCTTTTTCCCACTATGATGTTGATCTTTTTAGAGTTTTCCATTCCTATTCTATCTTCTTTTCCCTTTTCTTTGGAAGCACACCCATTGGCACACTTAACAACACCCTCATTAGCGTGCTCAATTCTCATTTATCTGCAATTTCCATTCTTTTGTGGTGTCTTTCTTCTCTCTCAATCTTCTATGTTGTCTTCTCTCTTCTCCATTTGGGCTGGTCATGTTCACTTTTTTTGCAAATTCAATTTTTTCTCTAATTTTTCTTGAAGTTGTCTAATCTCCTTTTGTCATGGATGTGATTAATTTGGGTTTCATTAATCATTTTTATTGTTTCCTATGGTAGTTATTTGGTATTTTTTCTTTATTGGTCACATCTCTTTGAGGATCCTTTCCAAAACCTCTCCCCCTTTCCATTCAGCATCCCCTTGGTGCCTAACCCCCTCTCACAAAGTAAGCACCAAGAGGATAGTTTTAATAGATTTTTATCTCTTCATTGATCTTTTCTTTTCTCTATCTATTTTTTTAGGTGTTATTGTCCTTTAAACCACCTAACTAGGGTCTTGGTAATGGGACCGATGTTAGCAAGAAATTTGGGAAAACAAAGACCAAAGTTCTATGCCCCAAGTAATTTTTTGAGTGTTGTAGTTTATACCTTGGACTCATTAATATAAAGGTGAGCACCCTTTGGTTAAGACACAAAAACTTAAATAGATTAAAAGATTGATAGATGGACTTAATTAGATAGAATTTGAGTCACCTTTATATTAATAATGTTCAAAAGGGTACAATATATCTTCCCCTATACTCTACCTAATTCCTTCCTTTCTTACATATAATCCTTATAACATTGATATACAAGTTCAAACAAATATATTGCATATAGTCATTTCATCTTTATACACACACACACACACACATACATCCTTTGTCATTCATATCTTTCCCTATATATAACTACAGGGTGGGACGTGACCCATATATGCTACCCCTAATTTAGATAATATACAACCTTAGGCTCTGAAAGCTCTTTGTGGTAAGATGCGATATGATTTTCCCAATAGTGTTTGCACTGTCACTATTTCTGACTAAGTGTCTTACCAAAAAATGGTTGATCATATCATTTTTTTAAAGTCCATTCAACAGAAAAAGTGGCTTTATTTGTGTTGTAACCAACCACATAGAGCGTTATTTTTTCACTTAATTCAAGACTACCTTTATTGCCACATCCAACAACAAAATAAGAAATAAACATTTATTTAATGTCCACAAATACTTAAATATATTATTATGAACAATTTTGCAGAATAGTGATGATTTATTGATTTTAGCGTGATTTAAGGCTATGTTTCTATGTACGTGGATGATTGACATCCTATATGGCTACAACTCTAGAGTTTTGCCTCTTGTGTAAATATTAAAAATATATATTATATATTATACATTATATTTATAATTTATTATTGATTATATTAAAATGTTTAATATTAATAAATTCTAATGTTATATATTAATTAATGTTTTGTTAATTTGTTTGAGGATTCTTATATCAAATCTTAATTTAATTTTAATCTTATGTATTAAGGTTCTATAATAAATGATGAATGTCCTATCAATATTATCATATGATATTTGTAATTCTTTATATTTTTAATTTATCCTACTTTTTTAATAGATATCTTTGTCATCCCCTAAAAATGGCCTCTCACAAAAAAAAATGGTAACATCAAACAAAGAAAGTGTAGTTTGTGTACAATGACTATTAATATGTTCTAGTAAAATGGTTATCTGACTATATATTTAATTGTCTATCCATTTTAGATAGTTAAAAACATCAGTTGGTCGAGGGTTATATTCATCTTAGCAACTGTCAGGTCTTTCAAATAGATTATGAATTGACAATGAAAGGGGTATGATCCAGTCTAATTGACTCTAATCCTTAGTTGGCCATCTTTGGTCCTCTTCGATAATAATTTTACATGCGAATAAAGATATGTTTTAGTCATGTATCTGGTATGCATTGTCATCTCTATTATTAATTCATGTATTCATTTTATCAGAATGAGCTATAAACATTTGACATTCTTGCCTTACAAGAAATCGAGTCCAATATAGAAGATTCATGCCCTTAGACCTCAATAAAGGTGGGAAGAGATCACAAGGTGGTCAAGACCAAGATATCAAGTGATCTTTAAATATTGTAGAGCAAAGAGAACGAAGAAAAATATTATGAGAAACACTTGAGAAAAATACAACATACGATTCCCAAGTTTGAGCCCTTTCCAAGAATGAAGTAAAAGGCAAAGCATAAGTCCAAGTCATAGTTGAGAAGAGAAAAAGACTTCCACAACAAGAAAATAAGTGAAGGAAAAGTTGAAAGAAATAGCAAGGCAGTTACAACTTGACAAAGTGTCCATGGACCTTGTTGATCAAGCTAAGAAATCACCAGTACAATCAACACCAAATGAAGAAGAGTGGGAAGGGGGGTCCACAAACACATTGTCAAAAACATATGAAAACAACATTCAATGCATTGAAGAACTCCTACTTATGGAAGAGCCAGTAGTAAGAGGATCTAAGCCTCAAACTTTGGGACAAAGGGAACACAAGAAAGATTTTGAGGGCAACGTAAGAATGCAAAACACTAAGACATGATGAATAGAGGATTCATGTGGTTGAGAGTGCAAGAGAAGCACAAAAATGTAAAAATCAAAACTCCCCAACCAAGTTTTAGTCACAAAGGTTGCGTCAAGGAAGAAAGATGGCAACTCACCTGACAAGTCCAAAGGTGAAGAGGTGGAACCTCCTAAAATTCACAAGCAACAAAACAAAGGATCGTGTATGACATTACAAAATGTGTGAAACAATATGGATAGCCAATAACTAGGATGATAGATCCTATTGACTAGGATCATTTCTAGTGATCGTGAGAGGCATTGCAATAGATTGGTACACAGACCTCAAGGCAACCTCCAAAGTTACATGGGACTTCTTAAGGAAAGCATTTGAAAAATAATTCAAACTTCTTTGAGATGACAATGAGATTGCAATAGAAATCTACAACATGAAGCAGGGGAAGCATGAAAACATGAGAGCTTACAATCATAGGCTCAAAGAATTCTTGGTAAAATTGGAAACAGAATCAACAGTCTAAAAATGCAATAGTTCATTGAAGATATATTTCTATCATTAAGAAAAAAATGAAGGTAATACCACCCTCATCCTTTTCAGAAGCCTACAAGTGGGCAATGGACATAGAAAGTAAAGATTAACTATCCTTGCACAGTAAAAGAAAAACAAAGGAAGATGGAAGTCCACATGACAATAGTGACAAGGAATTGAAAACAACTTCAAAGGGACATGTTATGAATGATGAAAGAATTGAAGATGAAAAAATCTAATGAACTATGGTGTACTAAGGGAAAAATTGATGGGCACATAAAAGGTAACTATCCTAGAAAGATGTTTTGTGATTTTTTCCAAGTTATGGATCATTCAAAAAGGAATGCCCATACAATTTGAAGACTGGTAGTACACAAGTACTCTTTATGCAAGGAGAGGAGTCCACTCTATTGAATCCACATAATGCATCTCTAGGAAATTATCAAAATCAAAGAGGAGGTTGGAGCCAAATACAATATGACCCCAAAGGATGCTTAACATACAACGCCAGCAATGTAGCAAATGGTGACTCTTTGTGAGAGACTACTATAACAAGCAAGACAATGCAATTATTGTGGAAATGATGTGGACTTGGACACCATGAAGACATTCGATGTCCAAAGCAAAAGGCTAGTGTCAACATGATTGATGTAAGACATAATGAAGTATTGGTTATTACTCGCACCCAAGAAAAGAAGGCTATGTACTCAAATCCATGTACAAAAAAAACTTCGTGAAGCAAGGGTCGAAGTGGAGAATGCTATGGACAATGAATGATGTCACTCAAATGCAAACACAAGTATAGTAACACATCAATTACCATTCAATTCAAATGTTACAAGACAAATACTTCAAACTATCATACTGGTTAAAGTAGTCAATGTATTACAAAGTATTTTTCAACTTTGAAATGCTATTGTATTGAGGAAGAATGAGATGGTGCATACTACAACCCAATCAAAATCTAGTGAGAATAAAGATCCAATAATTGAACCTTCATTGCCAAGTGACCAAGTGATTGATCCAATGTTACTAATAGTCAACATGACAAAGAAACCAACAATGGTGAATATGGAGATCCTTGGAAGGAATCTCACCAATACAATTGTTGATAATGGCTCTAGTACAATCATACTTTGGAAGACACATGGAGAAGTTTGGGCAAGATGACCATTTGGCCCACAACTTTTCAACTAGTGGATGTAGATCAACAAGGTATTAAGGTACTTGCAGTTTTAATTGGACAAAAGGTAATTTGGAACCCAAACATTTTTGTTTAAGGAAGAAAGCATATGACACACTATTAGGTTGGGATTGGTTGGTAGTAGTCAAGTCTGATCACAATAGGAAAAACAATACAATCTCCATTGAAAACAAGGGTCAAAAGTATATAATTGATCTAAAGAACCAAACCTTACATGAGAAAGCAACATCCTCTAATTCGTCAAATTTGGACTTCGAAGAAGAATGGACAAAGAAGCATGAATTAGGTCTGATAGAGCCTAATGACAAAGGGATTCTAGAATTACAACCATGCTTAGAGGATGAAACAAATTCTCTATGCGGCCTATTTCACTTGAAAATGGAGGACTAAGGTATTTCTGTTGACTTGTAATTATCTCAAAGCTATGAATCTCAATGAAGAGCAATTGATGAAAAATGATTTTGAAAAGTTGGACAATTTATGTGTGTGAGGCATAGTCCATGGTTTGTAAAAGATAACAGTTGTAGTAGAGATACCTGACTTTGCAAAAGAATGCAAAATTACTAACCAAATGTCATAGAATGGTAAGAGAAAAATATTTAACCTGTAGCATACAAATATTGGCCAAGTAAAATCAACTTCATAGAAAATTTACAAGAAAATAAAATAAAATATTATATTGAAATTGGAGAAAAACAAAACTCTTGACTATTTTGCAAAGCCCAACTACATCACAAAATCAACCTATATTGTATGACCTATAAAACATGTATGATGATTCTTCATAGATGACATTGTATGAGTGACTTGACTACAACATATAGCATTTTGTCCGCATTGTATGACCCTTGCATTCTTCTACACCATACGGGCCTTTTCCATTTTCTTTGCTTTGTGTGACCCTTGTAGTCTTCTAGATTGTACGACTTCTGTCATTTTCTACACCATACAACCTAAGTTATTTTCTACATTGTACAGCGGGTTATTTTGTCAGTCATTCCGCATACATCCTTGCATCTCTTTGTGCAATTGTCGACAACCTCCCTCAATTGCATTGTACGACGAACAGACAACTCGTCGCCTTCCCCTTATGCTTCCATTGTATGGCCTAATTGTACGACTTTCAATTGTCCCAACAAAAGTCTATTCTCAAAAGCCATTCTCAACAACAATCTATTCTAGAAAGTCATTCCCAATAATAGTCTATTCTTAAGAATTTCAATGTGCAATTGGATGGTCCTTGGTTGGTTCGACGCATTATTTACATATTGGTAAACAATTAAACACTCCAAAATCTCTATTTTTTGGCTTTGTCAGCATTTGTTTTGCCTCTTAAAAAATCATGAAAATGATGTGTGCCATTAAGGTCTATGTGGTTTTGAAGGTCTTAATCTAGGCTTGGTGGCAAGGGTTCCACCTTTTGACTCTTCTTTGTATCACGACAGGGCAAACCCCCACAAGGGGCACTGCCTCCAAACCCCTTTCAAACTCAATTGATCTTCCAAATACTCTCATGGTCCAAGTTTTCAAAGTACACTTCCAAGTTCATCTACAATATTGTCATCAACTTTGAAAATTTTCTCAAGTGTTACTTGATGCTTGTTTTCCTTGTCATTTGGAAGACAACTTTTTCTTTTGGGGGGATGATGCAGTAATTAGTCTACAATATATTGAAATGAGAAAAAAAACGAGATTGCTCTCAAATTGTAATTTAGTCATTCACATCACTCAAAAAACTATTACATAGTATTGCCTTTATAAAGCCATTATTCCCATATAAAACTAATTACTGAATATAACTTCCAAAACCAATTTTATTTATTAAATTAACAATAGAATGTTAATTTATTTATTTAACTATATTATGTCAAGTACTAAATTCTAACACACCCCCTTAGTACTGACATAGAGACAAACCTACATCTCATGTGTATATATCTGTATATATAGAATCTATTGGATGAATCCCATACATGGGGTTTAATTATGATGAGAACTAAAGGCTCAACCAAATGATATTTGGCAATCTAAATACACCATTTGTCACATATTTTAGCAAGTACATTATAAAACATGCCTTTACCACAAACAAAAAATGGATTCCTCTTGTTTTGCTTTCACTTATTGCTTCCCTGTGAAGATTTGACCTACTCCTATTGCAAGAATGGGGCACACCCTTCCTAGTGCGTGCACCATCATAGATTGAACGCTTTTTTGTAAGGGAACCAAAACACAAAGGACAAGGAATAAAATGCACGGAACCCAGTTCACATTTTATGGTTCCGGTAGATTGACACAGATGACATTGCTCTACTCCATAACTAGAACATTTGGTGCATTCCTCCTTATTCGCTTTCTGCAATGGCACTCTGATATCCTCATTTATTATATTTGCTCCAATGGCCTCTTTTCTCCACACCTTTTGCAGCATATATGAATATTGGCTATAGTGACAACATCCACATAAACGGTCAGCAACATATATCAATGGAGTTCATCGCTTCATCGAAGTCTCGTTCTGTATATGCTACATATGAGAGTGATGCTAGCAATATGAACAATTTTAGAATCCTCAATCCGCATTCATTACAAGGCCCAAAACAAAACATGATTCCTCCAAGTTTTCAACATTCGAATATAAACACACTTCTACAACAGATTGGGGGAAATATAAATCTTAAATTTTAAATTTTTGGAGTGACAACAATGAACAAAGTAAAGTGTTAGACAATGGCAAGAATGAACACGATGAAGAGAAAGAGAAGAAATGCAAATGAATGATGGAGTCAAAAAAGGGTTTTGTACATGTCCTACATTGTTCACCTATTGACAAATGCAAGAATGGTAGAAAACAATAGTAGTTGCATGTGGTCTTCACTGCAATACCATTGTAAACATTGCTGTGAAAAAAAAAACAAATGAATGGAGAAAGATCAAAGAGAGCTCCAACAAGAAACCTGCTTTGATACCATATTGAAATGAGAGAAAAAAAGGTGATTTCTCTCGAATTGAAATTCAATTTCACATCACTCAAAAAAACTATTACATAGTATTCCCTTTATAAGGCCATTATTTCCTTATAAAACTAATGCAAGGTCATTGAATTGATGACAACCTCGAAATTACATTGACATCATGCCTTGACAAAGGACAATGAGATAGTAGCACCATGCCAATATAGTGGTGATGACAATGAAGACGAACCACCATCCTTTGATGAAAAGAAGCCAAAAGGACCGAAAATTGCATGGGAGCTAATAATTGTCATAGTGGTGTACTGGTGTATTGTCTAGGATTTGTCTTTTATTGTCATGCTTAGACCATTAAATATTCATTTGTTATTAGTTATT
The DNA here is from genome assembly GCA_007258455.2 of Sequoia sempervirens. Taxonomy (NCBI): domain Eukaryota; kingdom Viridiplantae; phylum Streptophyta; class Pinopsida; order Cupressales; family Cupressaceae; genus Sequoia; species Sequoia sempervirens. The sequence continues at coordinate 148,576,281 of VDFB02379711.1, read as the reverse complement.
GTTAAAAAAAAAAAATTAGTTTAAAAGGGCTATAAAACCAAAACTTTGAAGCATAGTTTGAAAACTTGAACCCAAAGAGTACTTGGCAACCCCAATTTTTTGACAAACTCAGCAATTCTAAAAAATACTTATTTCTCTTTAAAAACACTTTTTTTTTACAAAATGTAAGAAATGAGACTAAAAATCCATGAGGAAGTGTTTTATATTAGATTTGATTATTGAATACACATTGATTATAAAATTGTATCACCATGCTAAGTTGGATATAATAGCTAGCTAAAAATTGATAAATAATATGAGTTTATGATGATTGTTTTTTAAAAATCATAATCATAAATTGCATATATAAGAAAGTAAAAAATTACAAGATTTTACAATTTCCATTTTCTTGTTCCAGTAAAAATTTGGGTGGTAGAGGGTATGGTCCTTGCACTCAGTTGTGGTTTCTTGCTTGTCTCCATCCTACTACTAGATGGCAATAACTCATCTATCATATCAATGTCATCCGATGACAATCCAATCTCCCATGTTTTTATTGGGAATTTGGGCAGAGGTCAATAGAAAATTTTAGGCACTATAATATATTCTTATTTCTCACACTCAATACATGGCTAATATATAGCCACTTACATAGCCAAACAACCTCCAATTTAATAGGGAGGTTTCATAACAAATATCCTAGAATACCATTCACGGGTATAACAAATATTAGTGAGTTGTTTATTAACAACCTCACTATTACAATAATAATTACATAATTACTAATTGACCTCAAATATAATGTAAACATTAATTTTCCTATAATTCTAACAAACATGTGAACACTAACAATAGTTTTTCCAACATTCCCCACCTTAGTGTGAACATGGTAAGAACTCACACCACTTGCAGTTAGCCCAACTCTCTTCAGGCTCATGATCTTGATTCAAAACGAAAGGCACCTCCCATCAACCTTTTATGGTTTTCACACAGGCTTACCACAAACCTAGACATGAACATGAACCCACCAACTGTCCACCTCATTTGGTTTTCTAGATCCTCCCACAAACCCTTTCAAGATCCATGAACTACATTACACTAGTGCTTTTGTTCATTACAATATTTTACACTAGGGGGTTACATAGGAAAATAACACAGAAAATGAAATGCCACCATAGCTGATAAGTGTCCTCGTCGTTGGTGACTGAAGAGAGGACGTTACTTGTCCTCCAACCTCCTACACCTCCATCCTCCATTCTTGAATTTATCTAAAACATATATTCTTCATCACTAGGACATGAAAGCACTTCATCATTTGCATTGTTTTCCCAATCAGTTTCTTCAACCAAGGAAGCATGTTGATCCAATTTGTCATCTAGTAGATCATGTGCCCTCTTCTTACAATTCAAAATTACATGTCACGTTTCATTGCAATAGAAGCATTTGATTTTTCCTTTTGAAGGAATATACTTGGATTTGTACTTACCTTTTCTTGCTTTGTTTTGTACATATAAAACTTCTTCAGATTCTGAGTCTTCATTATTGTCAAGTAGAGTAGAGATTACTCCTTCAAGGCTAATGTTTACCTTGCTTAATGTGAACACCATACCAAACATATGCTTAGGCAAACTATTCAAAAGTATTGCTTTGGCATCATCATCTTTTATTTTTTCATTAATGCCAACTAGTTGATTTAGGAGAGTGAAACTTACTAATATGATCTGCCGTTTTTGTACCTTTTTTCCATCTTCAATCCATACAATCTTTGCTTCAACGTTGTCTTGGCACTTTCTGCTTCGGATTTGAAGAGGTTGTTTAGTGACTCCCAAATCTCTTGACAACTTCGCAAAATCTACATGGTGTAAATATGCTTTTGATAAGTCGAGACCAATAGTTCCCAAAGCTTTCTGATTTTTGATATTCTACTTAGCAAGTTCATTTGCATCAGTTGGTGTCACTGAGCTCGGTTTGACAATATCCCAAAGATCCTTTTCTATCAAATGTAGTTGCATCTGTATCTCCTGTGTATGAAAGTCTGTACCATTGAATTTCTCAATGAAACTTAATTTATCCATGACAATTCTCAAAAAAAAAAAAATCACTACCTCTCGTAATAATCTTTCAAATACTAAACCCCCAAATTAAATCTTTCACCACAAAAGATTAGAAGAATCTCAATAATATCATTTTGAGACTAGAAAGAATTAAATGCATATTGGTTGAAGATGCCAGCTACAGTAACAAGGAACCACAGTCAGCAATAAACTTCACCAACTACAAACCGATCCATAGCAAAAGAACCGTGATTACAATGAGAGAAGGCTTTGATTAGGTGACTCCAAGTATAAGCCTGATCTATGAGCAATCCTCAATTGGGTTGCGCATATGCTTATTTGAAGCCAATGGCTTTTGGCAGGATTGGAATGTCAAGCAATCTAGCAAATTGTGTTTTGATGGAGTAATTGAGCAATTACGGGCCTTCACTACGAATGAATACAGCCAACAAAGCACCAAAAGCTACCAAATCTAATGTTGGTGCATTCCACAGGATGCTAGGAATACACTCGCCCAATCAAAAAAATAGAAACCTAACGATCTTGATGTGGCTGATTTCGATCTTACAATGCCTTCTCCCAAAAGAGATAAAAGAAGCCCCTCACCTCCAATCCTTCATGCTACAATGGAGCATGTCAGTCAGCCAAGAATGCACGAGCTACCAGAAACAACAGATCTCAACAAACGCTGATGAGTGGGCAAAGCACCAAACGAACTAACTGTGTAATAACCATGCCATGCCAACAATGAACTTGATATGCTTCTGCAAACAAAAAACGATCTACAACTGCCACCCTTTAAATCAGCCTAATCTGGGCTATACGCCACTCAAGGAGAATCTATACACAAGCTTTCTCAAATGTCAAAACACGAATTTCTCCGCCATTATCCAAGGAATTGAAAGCTTGAAAATTAGAGCAACCTTCGCATAGCTATAAGACTTTAAAATTTGCTTCAGATCGCCTTGATAGTCACGAGATCATTGGGATCACTCAAAGTTTTCGGAGCAACATATCTTCATGTCCCTATCAAAAATAACATTACTCTAACGATCTCCTATGCTCTGATACCATAATGGGAATTTGGGCAAAGGTCAATAGAAAATTTTAGGCACTATAATATATTCTTATTTCTCACACTCAATACATGGCTAATATATAGCCACTTACATAGCCAAACAACTTCCTATTTAATAGGGAGGTGTCATAACAAATATCCCGGAATACCATTCATAGGTATAACAAATATTAGTGAGTTGTTTATTAACATCCTCACTATTACAATAATAATTAAATAATTACTAACTGACCTCAAATATAATGTAAACATTAATTTTCCTATAATTCTAACAAATATGTGAACACTTAACAATAGTTTTTCCTACAGCCACACCCTCCATAGTCTACCCCTCAAAATCAACAATCTCATCCTCTATAGAGGGGGCTCATCATCCTACACAACTCAGTCACTATAAGTATCAATCTCATCCAAACCAACGTTGGTATATGAATTTAGTATTATTTCTTCTATAATTGATATAGTAGTTAACGACTAGCTACATGTGTGAATCGTATGCATTGGATGCGATCAAAGGTCTAAATGCCAAGGTCATCACCACAGTCGAAGGCTGTTCTGGTGAGGCCATTAGGCCAAGCCGGAGAAAAAATGTGTCTGTATGACACGTGTTTAGGCTTAGGAAAATTTTAAAAATTGAAATTCTAGAAAATAATGGAAATAAACAACTTCAATTAACCTGAGAATCACCTAAAACATCTTCCCAATTTAGAATGCTTGCCTACGAATCTGTATGGTGTGAAAGGGGGAATGGAGGTTTTATAGAGCAAAAATTGTGTTTCTTCCAAGTCAAAATTGCATCATGGCCCAACGCTGAGTTTTTTCACACAGAATCGTCAAGTTTTGGCAAGTACACAGAAAAAATCAACATTTTTTTTGTCTCTATGAATACTTGCAAACCGAAAAAACTCACGAGTACTATGCAACTCACCAAGTACTTGGAAAGTTTGCAAACTATGTTCTGAAGTACCAGAAAAAGGGATACTGTCATAACAAACCCAATAAATGCATGTCCCATAAGAGACAAAATGATCATTGTAATTCATGTACACATAGCTTCTGATAATTAAAATATTCATATTAAAACAGTATTGAAAAAGTCCCAAGCACATTAAGAAAACATACTCAGTACTAAGCAAATCAAATGAGACTCGCAAGACACAACTCCATGCCCTGGTCAAAGAACCCAAATTATGCAAAATAAAAGCAATGCTGTGGCAACCGCAATCCAGAAGAACCCGAACTATTGAAGGAAAAGCCAAGTTGTGGCAACCAGAATCCCTGGATTGTTAGGGGGTTGTCATTATTTATCTACCTGTCATTTGTTTTGCAAGCTTTCACCAAGCTAAACATTCCATCCAATATTGAGGTCTTCGGCTGCTTCCTATTTCTGTACATGCTTCTCACCTAGAATTAGAAGATTGAGCCTATATATTTCATGTTTGGTGATAACATACAATATGTTGATCAGACCAAGTTAACCAGCACTAGGACTTAGGTGACTAACTAGGTGGCAGTGAGAATTCTAGGATTGACTGCAAGAAAATCTACAAGCTTCGTGCCTATCTTTTGTCTTTGAATGTCTCTATCCTCATTATTTAGTGACATCTCTCTTTGTCTGGAGATTAAATGTAAATGCAAATCATGGTATAGTAGGCTTTGTCATGAGCTCACAAACGAGTTGAAATTCATCCTACTTTTCAGCTTATATGTCAAGTTCTAGAGGTAGTCCTTCTGCTGAAAATTTTAACTCGCGTTGTGACATCCCTTTACATATCATGAGACCTTGCATTTTTCCACAATAGATCTCTAACAGGTTGTATGGCAACCATGTCAACTTCATCAATCAATCATGATTTGACTGATACTTCAAGCATATTTACTTAATGTGCTCTACAGCAGTTTGATTTTTTTTCCAGCAATTAATAATAATTTATTATAATTAGATATCCTAAGACTAAATAAATAAAATTCTGTAAAGTGACTATGCAATGCTATTACCAAATTTATTATAATTAGACGTCAGCTAGTTCTCTGCTGACTGTTTCTTGGTTGTGTGACCTGCTTTGGTTCGCAGGCCTGTTTGCTACTGGTCTGGTTTTGTTTGTTGGTTGACTGTCAGCTTGGTCTCTGTTGACTGTTTTTCTGGCTCTGTGTGGCCTGGTTTGGTCTAGGCCTTTTTGCTGTTTGATCTCTTTTCTGGGCTTTCACATTTCATTCAAGGTTTTGGGCCCTTTCAAAACCCCAACTTTTAACCTCAATTCCTAATAAAGAAAACACTAAGCATTTCTATTAGATCAATCCCTGCTTATGATTTCAAGTAAAAAAATATATATTAATTAAGAACTTTCCTACCAATATTTTTTTTAAATAACAGGATAGAGTTAGATCGTCCATTCATTTTATATGGTTGGGCAGGGCAGAGAAACATTAATTTTACAGTATATGCTGCAACAAGAATGTACTTTTCTTCCAAAGGAATAAATCAATAAAACTATAAATTTAAAGTATTCTCTTGTTTTCTGTCTATAAAGAATATACATCAAGTATGAACTTTCAGTTTCCCATGAAAAAATATAAACTCGCAACTAAATTGCTTAATTAAGTATATATTGCTTTACCCATTTTGAATTGGGTATCCGTATCTAAACATCAATAAAAACTAATTACAGGGTTTCAAAATATATGCAAGCAATATTTCCTCTATATACAAACAGCTCTTGGGTGTTGAAATTACCCCAGATTTACCTTGGAAGAAAACCACCATGGATGTCCTAAACCAATTACCCGTAACAGTCTATCTCTAATAATAAATTGGAGATAAGTGATAACATATTTGAGACTAAATGATAAAGTGGCCAACTCTGGAGCAAGTAAATTTAAAACAGTGGTGGATTACTTTTTTCTACAAAGAGTCATCCCATCTCCGATAGGAACCTGTGTTTCATAAAGCTATAAACCTTAGGGATATCAATTTGTATTCATATAAAGAAAATGGAATCATTCCGTAAATTTAATGAAATTAAATAGATTTGCTAAGATAAAGACCATACCATACTAGTGGACACTCGCTTGTCATTATATATTAGTTTGTTAAAATCACGTATGCTTTTTGTCTTCTTATCATCAATCTGTAGTCCAAAATATGATGTTTCAGGAGGGCATCATGAAAGCATAAAGTTTGAAAATGAATATTGAATGTAATGCTGAATTTTTCAAGTGAAGATACCTGTGGATTAGCTACTCTTCCATACCATAATACATTGTCAACGACTATAAGACCTCCTGGCCTAACCTACAATATCAACAATCAAAGACATCAAATGCAGAACTCTGTAAATGTGTCATCCATTAATTTCATTGAACTGAATCAAGACGAATATAAAATTTAAATTGCTTATATGTGAAAGCTTGCTACATTAACCCCTAAGATCAGCTTATGATAATTCAAAACAAAATCAAACAAATGGAAGAGAAATGAGGCTTCTAATAACATTTGATATGCAAAAGGTAAGAACTGGAATTTGAAACGCTATTGAGGTGAGATGACTTCTTAGGTCCCATCATAGCCACTACACTTTCTTGCCATAAGAACTCTCCCTTGGGGAGACAACTAATTTTTTTAAGTTACTATACATAGTAAACTACTTAGTTTCTAACGGGTTTTTGCTCAATGATCATAAACAAACTTCTGCACCAGCTAGAAGTAGCAAATAAACGATATATATTTTGCTAGTAGATATCTATCCATGGATTGCACATTACATTAAATTATATCGATCAATGCGGTTTATTACATTAATTTTACTTAGCGTTATATGTAAATCTGCTCACATGGATACATAGTCTTAACTATTTGTAATCAAAATTATTAAAGCATATATTTGTGCTTATAATATGAACACGGTAATCATGGTAACTAGAATCATTTAAGATTGTAGTCATTATTAACTATCTTCAAGAAATCATTTTTTAACATTAAGAAAATTTCACAAACTCTATTTACCCTTGGGACATGTCCCCTACATGTCTTGATCCGTCTCCTATAGGGGACATTTCCAATGTGTGGGGATCAGGAGGAAATATTCCTACCCCATAACCGATTTCTGAAAAAATTGGAAATGTTCCAATATGTGAAATTTGCAAGAGGAAACCGCTGGGGATTACTAGCTGTACCCTGTATGGCCAAGGGATGTCCGAACATCCCCCTAATATCCTATGGATGATTAGCTGTCCCCTATGGCTCAAGCATTAAAAAGAAAACAAAATGGAAAATAAAAAAGAGATGGGAAGGTCCACTAGGACCCCCACACGCCTTTACACCAACCCTAAACCTAAAACAGCTCTTCAAAAGACTAAAAACAGAAAACAAACTTATTTTGCCATTTCTAATTTGTGAAGAAGACAAATAAAGAGAACAGCTACGAGAAGAGGAAAGAACAATGGGAATAATAGAAAAGAGCATCAAATCTAAATCACTTAATACTTTCTCAAGTTCCTTCACACTTTTTTTTGAAGTTCCAAACACTTAGGGAGTGTTGTATGACCTATGAGTTCAAATAACCCATTTGAAGGACCTTCTGAAATCCTTAGAACTACACAAAAATCCCATTTAATCCACAAAAAACTCTTTTACAATTTACAACAGCTATAGACAAAGACAAGAAAAACAAATTTAGGGGGAGTAGAGTATGGCCATGTCATTTGTGCAACAAAAACTATAGTCAGCTACACAAGGGTTTATTCTCATCTTTTGAGAATAAGTGGGCAAGGAATAAAAGGTTGTGAAAAATAACCCTAGTTAAGAAGGCTGAGGTGACTAGGTTGTACATGGAGAGGAATCCAAAAAAAATAAGGTAAGGCCTCTAGAGACTATGCAGCCTAGCATGGCATTGCTTATCCAAATCATAGATATTGAGAGTCAAAGGGGTGAGACTTCTACCAAGGGAAAAAAAGAGCTACTTGTTGAGCCTTCTGTTGCTAAATTTTCTTTGTCCATGTGATACCATTCCATTAGGCACATTCTCTCTATTTCAAACAACTGTTCAAAGATGCAACTCTTGTTGCTCCCTCGTGTTTCCCGTTGTAAAACATAAGCTATGCACCAATCTCCTTGATAGAGAGTATTCTAAGGTTAGTGTAGTGAAGGAGGAAATGTGACAAACTTAGATAAGGGGTGGCTACTCTATCATCGTGGATGGGTGGATTAATATTAGACATCAGATGCTCTTCAATATTATTGTCACATATTCACCTAGCTCTTATTTTCTTGGAGCTATTGATTGTTCAAGGAAAATGAAGGATGCCAACTTTCAATTTCAAATTTTGAAGCATATCAAAGAAGAGGTTGGACCCTCTAATGTTGTACAAGTGGTGACTGATTCAACCCATGTATGTAAATTAGCTGGCTTAAAAATGGAGTGTTCTTACAAGCATATTTTATGGACCCCATGTGTTCATGCATTAAACAACATTTTGAAAAACATTGGAATGATATATTGGGTGAGCGCAGTTGTGGAAAAAGCTAGAGACATTCAAATGTTCATTTGCAACCATCACACCTCACTTGCTTTGTTCAAAACTTTTTCGAGAAAGCAATTTCTCAAGCTCATGGATACCAGACGGCTAGAGGCAAGCCCAACTGAAGGAAAAAAGTGTGAAACAAAAGATCCTTGATGATGATTGATGGTCCATAGTGAAGGAAGAAATTGCCAATTTTATTATTAAATAGCTATGTTCCACAGCGTTTTGGGGTCGGGAGCTGTATATATATATATATATATATATATATATATAGAGAGAGAGAGAGAGAGAGAGAGAGAGATTTCTACAAGTTAATGGAAAGCAGTATAACATGACATTGTTAAAACAAAATTAGATGACCAACCACATTCCAAAATAAAAAAATCTGTCTAGACTTGTCACATAATACCCAGACTGTATCAGACATGGCCAATGCACCTTTAATCTCTTTTGCAACTGACTCAAATACCATATCAAAATTTTTTGAAGTTTGAGACTTTGAGTTAAAGTTTGAACAATGAAATTAGAAATTCAAATTATCAATGTTAGTGTTAACTGTTATATAACTTGTCATTAGCTATGAATCTGAATCATGATATATTTATTGCTGCTGTTATAATGTCGTCATGTTATATTGCTGTTATGATATATTTTAATGGTCTTTTTTAATGCCATGAATGTTTTTTTTTTTTTTAATATAAAAACTTGCCTTGTCATTGAGGACATCTAGTCATCCCCAAGATAGTCAAAGGATGTCTTAGAGATGATTATGTCTTAGACATCCCCAACCATCTCTAAGATAGCCAAACATCTCTATGGCCTTTCCTATTATTACAACACATCTCAAACAAGTTTTGAAGATTTTTGAGGATGACTAGGGGATGTCCCTTGCTGTCCTACTATACCCAAAATGCCATTGGAGATAGGGATAGTGTTTTGAGGGCAAGGGACATATTCCCATGGAACACAATTTAATAGTTAATGTGTTAATGTTTCTAACTCGTAAATTACTTTCATTCTTTGTAATAACATTCACTCTTTATCATTCGAGTCTTAATCTTTCTTTAAATTTTAATTTATGCATCTTGTTTGCATTGTTGTAGATATGTTTGCTCCTTCATCACACTTGTTATGTCAGTCATAAAATATGTTGACAGAGACTCTCCTAGCCTTGGAGAGATTTAGGAAGCATCTGATAGAATGCTTGGGCAGATGAAGCAAGCCATTCATAGGAGGGATTTTAATTTGGGATTTTATGAGTATATTAGGTCCATTTTAACATAGTAGTGGAACACTACGATCACCTTGCTTTATATGACAGCCTATGCTCTATATCCCAAATGGTATGTAGTTAGGCCTAGGAGAGTGCCTCCATCTCATGATAAAGAGGTGAAAAAAGGGCTCATTAAAGACTTCAAAAAATGTATATTGATGAGGAGTCTACTTTGTAAAATCCACCCCTAGATTGCTACAATTTATTTTTTTTGCTTTTTGTTTTAATTTACATCACCTACCAACATAAACAACCACCATCATGGTGACAACTCTATGCTATCACTTATTCTTACACTTGATGGTGGTAAGCTCCCAAGTGTTGGGGTCATCCCTAGACCTAGACCTAAACCTCGAGGGTTCATTCGTGATGACCCTACCTATGTATTCCTTTTGGAAATCAGAGGCTTCATAGTTCACACACCACTGTTAGAGGGAGTTCATTCTCTCCTCTTGAATGAGATCTCTGATGTCACCTTTAAACCATGACTATTCATTAAGCGTAAGCTATCAACTTAGTCCAATTATAATAGAAAATTAACAATTTGCCATCAAGTGTTGGATCCATACCAAACATTGCCAGTCATTAGTGTACAAACATACACATATACATAGGGGTCATATCATACCATAATCCCAAGATCACGCACACAATAATTGTCTCCAGCATACATCACATATATACAAGGTGACTAGCTCATACACATCGCAAGTACAACCGTGACTGGCTCGTATGCACATCACAAGTACAGTAGTGATCGGCTCATACACATATCACACGTACAATAGTGACTAGCTCATATGTACATCACGAGTACAATAGTGACTAGCTCATACGCTCATCACATTTACCACAGTGAACATCAAATATATCCAATGTGAACAATCCACACATACATCACATGTTAACATAAAGAACAACTGGTAAAGACAAAATACATGCAACCTACTGCATGCATCAATCCCCCACTACGATTTACAATCACATAAGCTTGTAAGCAGATCTCACTTTGAAAAGAAATGTCAGTGCATCCCTTACTGCATCGTGGGTCCCATCCTTTTCCAAATTCACTATCATCTGTGACAACAAGGAGCCCATGCTACTTGATGTCATCATTGGCAAGGGCATCAATAATAATGTACACAAAATCTGAGGCCTCTTACACAATATGCGACTAACATATATACAATGAATGACTAACACTTGTCCCTAGTGCATCCCAAATAGAAAAGGAATGTCAGTGCATTGTGCACTACATCATGGGTCCATCCTTTTTCCCAGTCTTTTGCACCATTAGGCAACTAGGAAGAGAGTTCAATGTATCCCATACTACACAGGGGGTTTGTCCTCAACCCAAAGATTTCCACAAGTAGTGAATCTACCTAGCTTGGTGGATTCCAACTTCAATCACCTATAAGCCACCAACAAGTTTCTCCACCCAAGAAGAAGTAGCTTTCGACATATACCACCTTGTGACCGTAGTGATATTGAAAGTTATCTTCACAACTTGGGTAACACTTGGCATCAATCACCCCCATGCTATAAGTGACTACCAGTGAACCATCCCAATATAATGGTTAGCTTTGGTTATTGTTACTCACACGATAAGGTAAATACTCGTGCAACTATTACCATATCATAACAAGGGTAGCCTTTGGCAACCTTCACCTTCATGAACCAAGTGAATGCCAGCTAATCTCTAATAATAGCCCAGGCATCGATCATTGGCACCGTCCAATGCCTGCCTATCACTGCTCAAATACCCTAGAGGTTCACACTTGGGTCATCTCTAGCCCAGAACTTACATAATAGGGTTCACAAGGACTAGAGTATATCGCAATTAATAGATTCAGGGGCCTATACATAGAGTCCTCTAGGTCTAGAGATGAATTCCACAAACACATAAGAATCACACTAAACAACCACAAGGTGGCTTGCACTTAACATGTTCACATAGACAAATACCAACTATAAAGTAGTCAAATCCATTCACTTCATTCAAATTGCTATTCAAAAGCACATTATGTATTAAATACAAGTTATTAGATTTCTTTAACTCATTCATAGCCATCTATTTCCCATTTCAACACCAAATTGGAGCCTACTGAAGAGGGAGGGTCAAACAAGTTAGGAACAACCCCCAACCTTGGAGTTATCCCCCTAAGCCCTCCCCTTACAGACTTGAGATCATAGGGGTATCCTTCACCCAAGGATTGCCTATGTGCATGCTTCCAAATGAGATCAAAGTCACACGTAGTTCTCCTTACAAGGTCCCTCAAAGGACACCTACACACATATTCCCATAACCAAGGTTTCATTAATTACTATGTCTTACTCCAACAAGGTTCCTTAACATTATTCCCAACAATTAATAGTGCTTAATGACAAGCAAGGAATTCCACCACCATTCCCAATTCAACAAGCCTAAACTATAACACTTCCATCTAAGGACATCAAGATCTCTAATTAGACCTCACCACCTTTATTATTCATAATGCAAGAAATATCAAAAGCCCCAAAAGTCTAATTGGATTAATGGCTAAAATGACCTTGAATGATAAATTACCTTCACAAAAACCCTAGTAGGTAGGATTTGCTAGTCCATTATGTTAATGTTTATATTACAGCTTCAGTCGTATTCATCCAGCCTATCGATTGTTCTTGATTGAATAAATTAAATAATAGCAAATGAGGCTATTTAATTTATAAACTTCAACAAGCACGATTTTTATTAATGAAGAGACATTTTATGAGACCGACCTCTCACTCCTCTAGGGGCGATTATCTATGAAGAGACTTCATTGGTGGTCGACTTCTTAATTAGTAAATGTTATATTGCTTGTTAAGGCCGACTTGAAGATAATTGACAAGGCACGTCTCATTCTCCACTCATGTATATATAATTGTTGAGTTTCATTCATTGATCATCAAGTTAAGTTCAATATCATTTCTGTATGTGCGAGTTCTCTTAAGGCAGTCAAGTTTACCATTGAAGAAGGTGTTTATCCTATTGCAGACTCTACTCTTCATCAGATTGTCTCAAACTGTTGCATCAAACTGTTGTGCATGTATTAGGCTCTCATATTGGCCTGAATTGTAAAAGGAGACTTCTTTATTGATTCAATAATATAAGAGATATTATTGGCTGGGTTTTTCTCCCTCAAGAGGAGGGCTTTCCTAGGGTATCTATTGTGTATTGTGTTGTTTTTGAATTAATTTTTGTGCATTCAAATCTGTTCATTAAAATTTAATATGCTATCAGAGTGGGTTTGAGAAGATCGTGATCAGATTTGATTCTATAGTGATACTCTATTCTCTTCGTCATAATTCTTTGTCTATCTCTACCTCAATCAAGATGGTGAACGGATTGAAGATTGAGGATAGACTCGAGGGAGCATCCAACTATACTTCACGGAGGTTTGGAATCATGCTCACATTGGAAGAGAATGATTTGGCTGAGTTTGTGGAGACCAAAGTTCTCGAACCTGAAGAAGAAGAAAAGTTGCAATGGAGGAAGTAAGACATCAAGGCGAAAAAGTTGTTGGTTGATTCCGTCAAAGACCATATTGTTCCGATTGTCTCCAAGTTGAAGACTACAAGGGAGATGTTCAAGACATTAGAGGAGATGTACAAAATCAACAACACCAGCCGAGCTCTTGCATTGAAGCAACAACTACACCATGTGAAGATGGTGAAAGGAGAAATAGTGATTGCCTACTTCACGAGGATCTCGGAGTTGAGAGATCAGCTCTCTACAATTAGTCATGTGGTTGATGATAAAGATCTAATGATGCTTGCTCTCAATGGTCTTACATTATCATGGGAGTCCTATATTCAAGGAATTCGTGCAAGATCCAGCCCTCCGAAGTTCAATCGCTTGAGGGCCGATTGCATTCAAGAAGAGTCAACATTGGTGGCTAGAGGCGTTGGTCAAAGTTCATCTAATGAAGATATTCATGTTCTCACCTCCCAAGCTTCGAAGAAGAAGGGAAAAGATGGAAAGAAAGGATTCTTCAAGAGGAATCAAGATAAGGGAAATGATGGTACTCCCCCCTCCAAGAAAAAGAGAGATTTTTCCAAGATCCAATGCTTTAGGTGTGATAAGTTTGGCCACTTTGCTAAGCATTGTCCAACTAGACCTAAGCAACAAGCCACTGTTGCAGATGTTGATGATGCTTCTCTGCAGAAGGATATATGTGAATACTTATTCTACTCGGCATTGTCAAGCAGTGTACCTACTAACACCAACACTTGGCTAATTGACAGTGGTGCTTCACGACACATCACGGGGTTCAAGGAGCACTTATCAAGCTTGGTGGAGAGAGATTCATCCGAACAAGTCATCATTGGAGATGATGCTAGCTACTCCGTGAAAGGGATTGAGACCTCTACACTTCATTTGGATTCCAGCATCACACTTCAATTGAGCAATGTTCTTTATGTTCCAGGAATCAAGCGTAATCTCATTTCAATTTCAGCCTTAGAAGATAAAGGATATCAAGTTGCCTTCTCCAAAGGCAAAGTTCTAGTGTGGATGGAGAATTCTAGCTTCAAGGATGCTCAAGTAATTGGAGTTAGACATGAAAGTCTTTACAGGCTTTGTACACGTCCTCTACAAGCGTTGGTCCATGATTCTTCAAGTCTATGTGATCTTTGGCATCAAAGATTGACTCACCTACACTTCTGAGCCTTACCTATCATGGAGAAGATGGTGTTGGGTCTTCCTAAGTTCAATCAGGAGCATGAAGGAACTTGCAAAGGCTATACATTAGGTAAGAATATAAAAGCTCCTTTCCATAGTAGAGAAAATAGATCTAAGTGCATTTTAGACCTTATTCATTCTAATTTATGTGGACCTATGTCTGTTTCGTCTTCGAGTGGATTCTTGTATTATGTTTTTTTTATTGATGACCACTCTAGAAAGACTTGGATTTATTTTTTGAAAACTAAAGAGTCTGAGGAAGTGTTAAGAAGGTTTAAGGAGTTCAAAGCTTTGGTAGAGAATCTTTCTGGTAAAAGAATCAAGGTCCTCAAATCAAATAATGGTGGAGAATACACCTCTGGCAGCTTTAGGGATTTTTGTATTGATGCAGGGATTAAGAGGGAGTTTTGTGTCCCCTATAATCCTCAACAGAATGGTGTTGCAAAAAGAAAGAATAGGACGATCATGGAAGCAACGAAGGCCATGATCCATGACCAAGATTTACAAACCTTCTTATGGGCAAAAGCTTCCAGGACAACTATGTATGTTTAGAATAGAAGTCCTCACAAGATCTTGGAGAATATGACTCCGGAAGAAGCCTTTATCGTAAAGAAGCCTGGCAGCTATATATGTTTAGAATAGAAGTCCTCACAAGGTCTTGGAGAATATGACTCCGGAAGAAGCCTTTACAAGAAAGAAGCCTGAAGTCAATCATTTGAGGATCTTTGGATGTCCTGTCTATGTTCATGTTCAAGATCAGTAGGGATGTCACATCTGAGGAAGATGTTGCATTCAAGAGATCCAGGGGCATTCATATGGAGATCGATAATGAAGAGTCTCCTCAGGATATGGAAGTTGACCATACTCCTGAGATTCAGAGGGAGACTTTAGAACCAAAAGAAGATATTGATCCTATTGAACCCTTGGAACCTACTGATGGGCCTACTGACATTGATATTGGGCTAGGCGTACTATGCAAGAGGCTGAAAGTTTTGCAGCTCCTAGAGGCACATTCAGAGAAATTAAAAGGCCACATAAGTTCTGCAGTTATGTTGCCTTAATGAGTCAAATTATTGAATCTGAGCCTACCTGTGTTGAGGGAGCATCTAGTCAACAAGTTTGGCGAAATGCCATGGCAGAGGAGTGCCAATCAATTCTCAAGAATGATGTTTGGAACATTGTTTCTAGACCCGAGGGCAAGTCTGTAGTATCTTCAAAATGGCTCTTCAAGATCAAGCATGCTGCAGATGGGAGCATTGAGAAGTACAAGGCAAGATTTGTGGCTCGTGGGTTTTCTCAGAAAGAGGGAGTTGATTACAAAGAAACATTTGCTCTTGTTGCTTGCTATACTTCTATCAGAACCATCATTGCTATTGCTGCATCTAGAGGATAGAAGATTCACTAGATGGATGTGAAGACAGCGTTTCTGAATGGTGTGATCGAGGAAGAAGTTTATGTCGAGCAACTTGATGGATTTGAGGTTCATGGGAAGGAGTCTCATGTTTGCAAACTGAAGAAGGCCCTGTATGGTCTTAAGCAGGCTCCTTGTGCATGGTACGAAAGGATGATCGTTACCTGTCAAGTTTGGGCTTCTTGAAGAATGGTGCTGACTCTAATCTCTACTTCAAGGTAATCAATGGTGATGCATTAATTTTGGTCTTATATGTTGATGATTTGATTCTTACTGGAGAAGATCACCTAATTCTTGAGTGCAAGAAGGAGTTGACTTCTGAATTTGAGATGGACCTTGGGCTCATGCATTACTTTCTTGGATTAGAAGTCTGGCAGAAACTAGATGAGATGATTCTAAGTCAAAGAAAGTACACCATTGATATACTTAAGAGGTTTGGTATTATGGATTGCAAATCCATATCTACACCTATGGAGACCAACCTACATAAATTGAAGGAGGCTGCAGCTAGCTCAGACTTGGTGGATCCAACATTGTGCAGACAACTGATTGGGTCCTTGATGTATCTACTAACACTAGACCAAATATTTGTTATGTCGTGAGTGCACTTAGTCAATTCATGTGTGAGTCGAGACAGATACATCTTGTTGCAGCTAAACATATCCTGAGATACTTGCGTGGCACAATTGGATATGGGTTGGGGTATTCTTTAGATGCAGACTTGGAGCTACATGGTTATACTAATTCTGATTGGGTTGAGTGTGTCACAGATTGGAAGAGCACCTCTGGTTGTTGCTTCAGTTTGGGTTCTGCTATGATATCCTGGTGCAGCAGGAAGCAGTCATTTGTAGCATTGAGTACAACAAAGGAAAAATATATTGCAGCTTGTATGGCAGCTCGGGAAGCAGTGTGGCTTCGTAAGCTCCTTGCAGGATTGTTTGGACAATCAATGGAGCCTACTATCATTCATTGTGATAATCAGAGTTGCATGAAGCTTTATGTCAATCCTGTATTTCATGACAGAACCAAGCATGTTGAGATCAAGTACCACTATATTAGAGATATGGTACTACGAAAGGCTATATAGTTGAGGTATATCAGCACTAATGAGCAGACGGCAGACATTCTCACAAAGCCTCCCTCCAGAATCAAGTTTGTGTACTTTCGAGATAAGCTTGGTATGGTGGAGAATCCAGCCTTAACTGAGAAAGAGTCTCAATATCAGTGAGCCTGTTAATGAGTTCTTTGTGAGAGAAGTTCGAAGTGAAATCCCTTGTTAATGCATTTCTCTTTGAGATTTGAGGTGAGAGCCCTTGTTTCCACCCTCTAAGAGAGTCATGGTGGATGTCATGTGTGAGACTCCATGACATATTTTGTACTTGTGTTTCACCCTCTGGGAGAGCCATGGTGGAAGTCATGTTGAGGTGACAACATCACGCAAGTGATGAACACTTGTACACACCATAGTATGGTTGTAGCCATTATTGTTGATATCGTGTTGAGGCGATATCTAATATCATGATGAGGTGATATTCTTCTTTTCACTTATGGTTGTAGCCATAGTGATAGACATCACGATGAGGTGATTTGTCTTGTGCAGCTGGAAGTATCCTCCCTAGCTGAGATGGACTGTTAATGTTTATATTACAGCTTCAGTAGTATTCTTCCAACCTATCGATTGTTCTTGATTGAATAAATTAAATAATAGCAAATGAGGCTATTTAATTTATAAACTTCAAAAGGCAAGATTTTTATTAATGAAGAGTCACATTTTATGAGGCCGACCTCTCACTCCTCTAGGCGCGATTATCTATGAAGAGACTTCATTGGTGGCCGACTTCTTAATTAGTAAATGTTATATTTCTTGTTAAGGCCGACTTGAAGATAATTGAAAAGGCATGTCTCATTCTCCACTCGTGTATATATACTTGTTGAGTTTCATTCATTGATCATCAAGTTAAGTTCTATATCATTTCTGTATGTGCGAGTTCTCTTAAGGCAGTCAAGTTTACCATTGAAGAAGGTGTTTATCCTATTGCAGACTGTGCTCTTCATCAGATTGTCTCAGTCTGTTGCATCAGACTGTTGTGCATGTAGTAGGCTCTCATATTGGCCTGAATTGTAAAAGGAGACTTCTTTATCGATTCAATAATATAAGAGATATTATTGGCTGGGTTTTTCTCTCTCAAGAGGGTGGTTTTCCCAGGGTATCTGCTGTGTATTGTGTTGTTTTTGAATTAATTTCTGTGCATTCAAATCTGTTCATTAAAATTTAACACATTCACTTGTCATGAAATGGCAATCCACAAAGAAATTAGTGTCATGTTATTTTACTCTTGACTAGATATTTCTATTATGATTTATCCTTGTTAATTTCTAAGGCTGGTGATGAAACCTAGGAGCATTCCATCCCATTGGAGTGTCGATTACAAAAGAAATGAATTGCCACCTCTTCGACTAGTCTAATTGCATAGTGATTCTAGATTTATTTTCAATATAGCATTCAAACTTTGGGTACTTTATTTCACCCTATAGAGTAACAAGATGCTACTCGAAATATTCAAAATGAACAACTATCCTTATCACTTTACTGGCAATAATTGCAAACTTACTCTAAACATTATCAACGTTTGAGTCATACTGGAGATAAATGGGCAACACCATATCCTTCAGATCATCATATGAATATGTACACTCAATAATATTAATAATGGCGTTCTTATCCCTTGATTTCATTATATTTCTGAGTAGCAATGTAATATAGCAGGAAGAATAACCCTTAGTTTTTAGAAGTGAAACTCCAAGGAGAATATATGCCTTTTATCATTAATGAGATAATGCTATTTAGTTTTGCCTTCAACTAGAGGAAAATTCTACTTTTCCCAGAAGGTAATATTTAGTCACCTATCTGCCAAGTGATCGTTATGATATGATTATAATAATCTAGCACGGTATCATCACATTGTTAATGCCCATAGAATGCAAGAGGATTGTCATATATCAAACAATAACATGATTCCATGAAGCCAATTAAAATATCACAATCCATTGGAGGGCACTAAGTGCCTACCAACGCAAACATCAATGGTATTGCCTAGAGATGTTAGACACTAGAATATCTTTTTGGTTGATATTGCCACTTCAAATACCCTATATAAATACTAATATACTTATACAAACATATAGGAATTGAAATATCATTCTAACCTAAATGCAAATGCTAACTTAATAAAATATTGATCCCTACTCTCCCAAGTTATTCAACTCAATATTGGACCCTTGATATCTAAGATGGCTATATAATCACTTCTAAATAAACCATATATAACAAACCAAATGGAGATAGGGAAACTTTAATCCATTTTGCAACCTTTCCAAAATTATTAATCTACTCATGGATCTAACTTGTTTATAGCCCACAGCTTAATGAGGGCTTGATAACCAATTATATACATATTTACTTATGCATATATATTGTGCATGGACTGTTGAATAAAATACATCCCTTTTGACATTGTGATCACTCATTATTCAGCCCTTGTTAACAATGATTAAAGAAAGGATGGTTTTAGTATGTATGTGTAACTTACATTTGTTTGCATCTATTTAAGTATATGCACACCCATATGCAGCCACACTCCCACAGACAGCCCCACAGATATAAATATATTTAAATTTCTAGGCTTAAGAATGATGATTTCACTTGCTGGAATCTCATCTATTTATGGCTTGAATCTTGATCTTCTATGGTAAAAATATCAACTCTTTTGCATTGATAATCATCATAATTCTATGTACAATAGCAACTCTTATGATAAAATGGAAAATCATATTTCATGGAGGCATTTTGTCAAACAACTCATTCGCCTTGTTTAGGCTTCCATATATTTAGTATATAGGTACATAAACTAGAGAGAGAGAGAGAGAGAGAGAGAGAGAGAGAGAGAGAGAGAGAGAGAGAGAGATTTTATTTTTTGGGTTAAGATGATACCTAATCCATGTAGCTCTTGTCAATGGCAAGTCAATATAGAGATTTTGATGCACTTACTGGTCCTCTAGCTCCTTCCTAGTTGTGCTGATTTGCACAGGGGCTTCCTAAACTCATCGAAGCTCAAAATTCCCATCTAGAGACACCCACACCACCATGCACCATCCTCCAAAGATTGTATGCCCTTCTCAGAATAACATTGTTGGAGATTGGAAACACTTTTACCATAACTTATGCTGTCAAGATTCAATCCTTCAAATTAGCAAACCGAATCCCTCTTATGAGCTCTAACTAATTCACAAACCATCTACAAATCTTGGTACAAATCCATCAGAATTGCCACATCCCTTCTTGACACTTGGAAGTCCTCAATAGAGATTATGCCTCTAGCATTTGTTGGAAGAGAACGGAAAAGGAAATGCAATCATTGCACATAAGGCAACTCTAAATCTAAGCTTCTTAGGACGTTGAACATGCTTCAGAGGAGAGGATCAAACCTTCTCTATGTCACCTTCCTTCCCTCTCCTCTCTACTCACGTTTTTAATAATTTTTCTTCTTGTAGCTGTTTTATCAATGCCCATAGTCATAAATTGGTATGGATATGATGGAGCACTAGCCATGGGTGTTGCTGCTTCCATATTGGCTAATATTTGACAACAGGGAAAAAAAATAGGAGCCATGGAATAATGAGCACAAGTTCCATTCTCCCCCAAAAAGCTCCTTCGCTTTTGTTGTATATCCATAGCTTGTTCCAAGCTCTCATTCTAGGCATAGGCAGGAAGGATGCGGTCAAGGTTGTGAAGTATAGCATTTACACCTGCCAACTGCCTTTTCTTAAAAGTTTCTAAAGCCTTTTATGGATTATCTATGCCCATGCCGACCTATAGCTAATCCTCCTCAAATTAATGGCGATGGATACCCCTGCCTATGCCTTACCTTGCTAACTACGGTTTTGCAAACATTTATGAATGTCCATACCTCTGCCTATGGCATTGCTAGTGACGCCAAGCTACCCATACCTTCACAGTTAGTTTCTCCTTCATGCTCTTCTTTCTTGTCTTTGAAATGTATTTTATTATTTTTCTTTTATTTATAGCCTTCAGTTGTGTGGGATGTGACATACTTTTCTTGACACATAATGGCTAGCCTATGTCAATCTTCATCATCCACTATTCAACAAACCAAAGGCAAGGATGGGTAGATCTACATCAGCTCAAACCAACCCTATTGGATGGTGGATGTGGCATAGCAAAGATGCATCAAAGTTGAGAATACTTACCACTTGTCTCCTTTCACATCTTGTAAGTTCTTCTACTCAAAAAGGAATTGGTCCACATATAGCTTTATTTAGCCATGCAAGAGGACTAGGCTTACATCTCAATAAATGGAGAAGTTGGTGGTTGTATGTGTTGCCTTGTGGCTTTAGGATTTGTTGGTGTTTCAATTAGCACCTCTGGAGTGCTTATTGGAAACGGACAGCTATGCACAATGCGTGATGATTGTTGTTCAAATTATGGAGGGAAAGCTTCCTCTTGTTTGATGATGTTTGCGTTAAATTAAAATGAACTAAATGTTCCTATCTTTTTTACTCAATGGGCAAGGCACAAGGGTGCATAAACACAATGCATTGCAACTAAGGTTTTCTCTGGTTTCTATAGATCTTAACTACAACTAGGCTAATCTTTTAATCTATCCTATCTCCTCAAGATAAACAAAGCATGAGGGCATAGGAGTGGGAATGGATGGTTGGATCACTTGGGGCGACCATCTCTCAGAATGTGTATGAGGATCTGAACTCTCAGATTTATGCTAGAATAAGACATTATGCAAGCAATCACTCTTTACAGTAAGCTGAATCACAGGATTGCCAAGGAGGAGGAACCCCTATCTGAGGTGTAGGTTGGGATGCAACTTACTAGAAACAACAAAGAACGATGAACTGGCTAACAGGATTCCCGAGGAGGTGACGACACCTATCCAAAGTGTAGGCTGAAATACAGATCATTACACAACATCAAACGACAATCATTAACATCAAAATACCCAAGGAGCTGACGACACCTGTCCAAGGGGGACATTGAAACAATAGATTGTAAGAACAAGACATTGATAAAACTTGAAACTTTTGATCAAATTGCATGTGCCTTTTGATTTCCCTTCTTCAAACATTCTCAACGAATTACAAAGATTTGGGACAGCAAAGGTACGAAATCATACACAATTGCTTATCAAACCAAATAACTCTCATCCAAGAGTGAACAAATATAGACTTGCAAACTTGTTGGCACAATGGCGCAACAATTTTTGTAGTAAATAAAGGTTACAAAATAATGAGCAAAGAGTCTTATTTATAGAAACTCAAAGGAGTAGGCAACCCTAAAATCTCCTTGAGTTAACAACTAGTTCTTGCCAATTTGCAAGATTTATTCCTATGTCTAAAAGTATGTCATCAAGCAGTTAACTAGAAATCTACTTCAGTTAACTGAAACTAAACTAAAAGTGAACTCAAATTACAAAAGTGCCTCCAAAATAGAGATCCACAATTAGTGGAGATCCAAAATAGACATCCATAATTAGTGGGATTTGACATGCATGATCTATGGGACAGTGAGTTAACTTGGAAAGGGGCATCAAGTTAACTCATGCTTGTCATTAATGCCATTTTGGAGGGTAGCACACCCTTTCTAGGTGTTTTACACCTCTTCACCACTAGTCAACAGCTCCTCTAGCCAGTCGTTGACTTCTTCTTCCTTTGGACAATTGATGCTTCGTAGGATGATGACATGTCACCTAAGCATCTCCTCACCACTCGCAATCTGTTGTTGATATTCAATACACTTTGTTGTTGTGTCATCCAGCTTGGTTGACATGACTGGAATTGTACTTAACTTGCAACCAACAAGGTCACCGCAAAAACTATTACAGACGAGATTTTGGAACTGTGTTTGCACTTCGCCTAGCTTGATGTAAGCACCTCCCCCGTGCTGATAAAGGCAAGGGATAGATATTACCAACATTCTTATGAAGTTGATAACACCTGCCACAATCTGTCGGTACTCAATCAATTCTACAGAGTTGGTGTCATATGCTTTCACCTTGTATGCCAACTGTTCTTTCTAAGCGAAAAGATGTTGCCTGTTCTCCACTATAGTAACCGATTGGTATGACAACTATAAGTCTGAGATAGTGATCTCATCCCCAGGCCTCTTCTCTGTTGCCTTTTGCTCTAATTATTGAATTTTCATGCGGAGTTCATGGGCTTTGTCTCTCAACTAATACAGCTCTGAAATATACACCGTCCTCTGATGACAAATTCTTCCACTTCACTTCTCAAGTGTTTTCCATACAGGATCAGTTGGTGGTGATTTTCCTCCACAGTAAGGTCTAGCAACTCTTGAGGCAAGGAAAAGATGTTTGGTGTACCATGCATCAAGCTAGATATGTATAATCTCAACTACTGGTTTTTAGCCTTTAAGGCTGCTTTGTCTTTGTCGTCCTTTGCCATTCTTTCTTGGACATTTACTGATGCAACTCCAAGGAGATTTTCCTCCACCTGCAGGTGATCTTACCGAGGTTGACCTTTGACAAAGTAAAGTCATTAACCTCTACCTCATGTGCATTCCTGTCCTTAGGTGGTGCAGCTGTCTCTATGACAAATTCATTATCGGCATTCTTTCCTACATGAACTTGCTTCTTCAACTTCTTTACTAGCATGTCTTGAGGGACATGATCAAACTCTATGAAGTCTAGCTGGTAGGATGGCCTTTCTCTCTTCCTTCCTAGGAGGCTCTCAAGCCAAGATGAATCTGGACTAGCCTGGCTGGAAAGAGGAATGTTAGGCCCTTCAATGCCTGATGAATGAGATTGTGCTGCAGTATCTCGTGGTGGTGAATCCAAGTCAATGGGGGCTAGTGACTGCTACGATGGTGGTGAAGTAGGAGGTTTTTCTTCCACCACTGGCACTATATCAGCTACAATTGCTTCCATCATGCTCTATCTCAGTTGTGATTGTTTCATTCACTGGCTCAACTATAGGTGTTTCCATGACTAGCTCAAGTATGCTTGTGGTTGTCTCCACATGTATCTCTTGCTCATTTTTATCAGTAGACTGTATTCTTGACCTCGTGTACCCTAATATTCTGACTCCCTTAGGAGGGTTGGTCCATTGCTTTTGTCTGGGCTTCTTCCTTGACATGGAAGGTAGTGAAGGATGAACTGATGGTGACTCTATGCAGGGAATTACTACCTTCCTTGTCTTCTTACTATCCAAGTAGAGTTGGTTGTTTTTAACAACCCTACTAGTTCTTTCCTCTATAGACGTACTTTCCTTGGCATACCAATCCACTTTTCCAAGTGGTTGTGAGTCCACCTGGTCTACGAAGAATGAAGGAAGAATAACTTCCCCATCATCATCGGATAGGCCTTCCACATCTTTTGTCAAGAAATCAGCAATTTGCGGAAGTCCAAACTGGCTGTAGTTGCATCTTTGTACATCAAACTCATCTTCACAGTTGACCAAATAGTCTTCCATGGAAGACTCGTGTGAAGAGTGTTACTCAAGGTGTGTTGCATAAGGCCTCTAGGATCATATGATTGTCTCTCGATGGGGTACTTAAGATTAAGTCTCACCGTCTCCTGTGTTGATGTTTATAGCGGCGGGAGATATTTTTCTCTCAATTTAAATAATAAATGTTGCTCAAGGTAGGTCGGCCTTTTGATGAACAATAAATATTTCATATTTTCTATTTCTATTGGAGGCTGACCTAGATGAAAAGTCATCTTGCTTTGTATATATACAAGGTGAAGTTCATCAATTCAATCACTTCATTCTCACCTCCAATAGAAGTTCGCCATTCTATTTGCAGCAAATCAAACTTCAAGAGGGAAGCATATTTATTTGTACTTAGCATCAAGGAGACGTGTCTCCATTTATTGTATATACTTAGCCTTGTGTAAGCCCTGATTCTATAAGCAGATTTTTGCTACTTTTATTCTGATATATAAGAAGAGATTAATTGTTGGGTTTTTCTGCCTTGTGAAGGAGGGTTTTCCCAGGGTAAACATCGTGTTCATTGTCTTGTGTGTTGTATTTCTGCTTTTTACTTTTCTAATCCTAAAACTAACATGGTATCAGAGCCAGGTTTAAGCAAAGATCCGATCAGATTTGTTTAAGCAGTAAAGACAAGCCTTATTGGTGCGATTCTGACAAGGCAGATATATGAGACAAATGTTGGGATATAAAAGAATTCAATCTCAGCATAATTCCGCCATCTATAGGAGATTTACGAACCAAAGGAGCCGCTTCAATTAAAGAAGAATTCAGTCAACCATATCAACAAGAGACAAGAAATTGCCAGCTTGGAAATTTAGGAGACGGAGAAAGGTCAAGCAGTGTATTCATTTAGAGTATTGATTTCTTTGGGAAAATCTCATGATAAAAGACAAGGAAGAAATATCTGGGGAAGACAAAATAAAGAGGCGCTTATTATAATTGCTATCGGGCTTCCTTAAGAAATCGCATCTCTAAGGGGTAAACGAATGTTGAATATTACATATGGTGATGTGGTGATATCT